>JASAMY010001612.1:0-205874 GCA_030248085.1 Paralinhomoeus sp. GSCO2_6
GGAGGGGGAGGGGGTACGTTTGCGATGGCGGCGTCGGTGTTCTGGTCGAGCTTGCGGCTCTCGTCGTAGCGGTTGCAGCGGAAGTAGCCGCCCGTCTCGGTGCCGTGCTTCTTCCACTGACCCAGACAGACCCAGCAGAAGTCGAACTTGCACTTGCTGCACTTCATGTGGTTGCAGCCTTCGTTCTTCTGGATCGGAGAGCGGCACTTGGGACAGGGCTTCGAGTGCGTCACCAGCCAGAGGCAGTTGGCCGCCGACTCGCTGCTCGCGCCCGTGTCCTTCACTGCAACCCGCACGAACACTTTGCGACGCCCCCCCCCCCCCATCCGGTGTCAAAACGCACGCTCTTCAGGCTTGATGGAGGCGATCTTGTCGTGCCAGTCTTTCCAGCGCTCGCAGCAGGTCGGCTCGTGGCCGCTGTTCAAGCAATCCCTGAAGAGAGAGTTCAGCCGTCAGCGAGCTGTCGCAAGGGGGCCAGGGGCCAGCTGACCAGCAGAAGGAGTGTCCGATTGGACAGGAGACGGTGCGCGAGGTGGGTGGCGGCGGCTGTAGTTTGGGGAAGGCCTTGAGGTAGAGCGGCGGCTCGTCGCCCACGTCGGGCGGCAGGCGTACGGCGTTGGTGCAGCCGGGGAAGGGGCACCACTTGATGCGCGGGTTGCTCTCGACGAACGCCTTGATGTCGAACGTCAGGTACTTGCGCGCGATCGTCGGCGAGACGACCGTCTCGACGAGCTCGAGGCTGACGAGCTTCGAGCAGTCGAACGCGGGACAGCACATGCTGTGCAGGTCCCCAGTCTCGATCTTCAGCGTCGCGTACCGCTTCCAGCAGGGCCGGCAGAACGGGTGGCCGCACTCGCCGTTCGTCACCAGCTCCCACTCCGAAAACTCGTCGCTGCTGCAGATCTCGCACTGCAACTGCAAACCGCACCAAAATCTCTCTCGGAATCTTGTGTGAAGCGCGCGTGCCGCAGAACCGACCAGCCGTCCGTCGGTCGACGCGGCGTCGTCGGAAAGCTGCGCGCCCGACTTGTCGGCAACGGATGAGCCATCTTGGAGGGCGGTGGAGGACGAGAAGTCAGCCTCGGGCTGGTTGTCACTGGTCGACGAGTCCTCGCGCAGCGACGACTCGGCGGGAAAGGCGGCGGGGGGCGAGTCGGAGAAGCGGATCGCAGAGAGGGGCGGCTGGACGCCGCTCTTCTCGCAACAGCTCACCGGATCCCGGTTCCAGCTCTGCCAGAGCGTGTCGCGCGACCACTCTGCAATGGGCGAGCCAACGCGTCCACCACCTCAACCTCGAACTTGCGACTGCGTGCATCAGGCGCAACAGCGCACTCGCTTCACCAACTTACGACCACCGCGATGCATTGCTACAGGAGAACCGAAGCGGCTGTCGTGGCGACTGCAGCGTACCGTGATTTCGTAGCAGCGCCTCGGCTGTGAACAGCGGCACCTGGAGCATATCGGATGTTTCGACCAGCAGCCGATCCTTTGCTTCGACCAGGTCCTGCTCGCGAAGACCGCTGAATCTCTAAAAAAAAACGGAAGTGACCCGGCAGTACACTTGCGAGCCTGCAGCAATCGACGACCTGCTACCTCGACAACAGGGAAGAGATCTTCTTCGTTCAAACCAGAGTCGGCTCCGTCTCTCGGCTGCAAGCCGACCTCTCAGTCTCCCGTCTCATGACGACACAGGTGCACAGTGCGCGCTGACCACTCACCGAGAAGACCATTTTTCTCTCCAAGTACTCGGCGATTTGCACAAAGCCGTTCTTCTCGGCCACATCGCAGGGCGTCTCCTTGCCTTCGTTTTCGAGCACCAAGTCGGCGCCTCTGCGAACGAGCAGCTGCAAGAGCGCGCGTGCACTGTGCACTGGCCAAGAGATCCTGTCCACCCGAAGCCGGCTAGTCGGCAGCACGTACCTCAACGCAGCGGCTCAGGCCTGCCGCGGCCGAGTAGTGCAACGGCGCGTTGCCCTTCTAGAAAGGGACCACTGTCAAGAGGGGCGCGCCAGGGTGGCTGGACGGACGAACGCGTACGGACCGCATCCTGGGCGTTGAGGTCGGCGAGTTCGGGCTCTCCCTTGTCGTTGTTCGGTCCCTGCCAGGAGAGCATCATGGCGAGACACTCGGAGCGGATCTTGCCGTCCAGATGGCGACTCATGCGCGAGCCGCCCTGGCAGACGAGATGCAGCGACGTCTCGCCCGCCCCATTCTTCTTGTTGGGATTGCCGCCGAGGTCGGTCAGGAAGAGCCTTTAAGCGCGCAGGGCAATAGGTGCGCGTCGACGCAGGCCTCGGCCTCGCTACCGGACGAGTGCGCGCATCGAGTGCTTGGCCGCCAGGTGCATGGGCGTGTTGTGTCCACACTGCTCGCCATAGGAGCTGTTGGGGTCGAGCTTCTTGCGCAGCTCCGGGTGCCGCTCGCACAGCCGAAGCGCCGGGTACTCCTCGCCGCGCTGAAGCTGCTTCCGGAACTTGGACGACTTGCCGCCCATTGACGCTGCGCCACCGCCGCCTCACGCCGCAGTCGAGGCAAAGTCCCGCTGGGCGCGTTCAGCTAGGCTTCGACGCGTGACACTACTGCGCCCGACCTGTCGATTGCGGTAAAACGCGGGCTATTAGTAAAAGCGAATTACGAATTCCGAATTTTGAATTTTGAATTTTGAATTTTGGTGAACGTCGTTTATAGAACGCGTGCATTGTTTGCATGTCAAGAGGAATTTACTATCTGGAAAGTTACCAAGAAATTGTGAATGTTCATTTTATAAATTCCGGGAAAGCGCGGTGAGATAAAATTTAATTTCGTTGCGAAACTTATCTCTGTGCCGACAAATTCGCAATGAAGAAAGTTGGATGTTCTAGGAAGTGGAAACTACTTGGTGGTGGTGGGCCTGGAACTCGAGTCGAGGCCGACGCGATGCTCTCCGTCCTCTCTGACGACAGCGAGCTGGGCCCAACGAACTCCGCTTCCTGCTCGACGCCAACCTCACCTACAAGAATGTCAAAAGAATCGCGTAAGTTGCTGATCTCTTGGGAATCTCTGGATCTCTGACCACCGCGGTCCGTCCAGCGCCCTGCCCTGGCCGACGCCGCCGACTCCTGTCTTCACCTGGAGCCACTCCTCTCCTGCGATTCGGCACTGGCGTCGGACAAACGCGCGAGTTCATGTGGAGTCGAACTGGTTAGTCACTTCCGCCCCTCTCAGTCCCCCAGGGGGAGGGGGTTGTGGCGGTCCCCACCCTGATTTCAAAGAATGAATTGTCAAAAAAGGTGATCACTTTAGGGCGGGGGGGTGGGGGCTTGTGGGCTGCGCGGGGGTGGGGTGGCGCCCTCACAGACTTAAAATTATTCAGCCGCTTCTGTCGCTCAACGGGTGTACTGCTGCGTCGCGGGCTGCACGCCGACCGGGGTCGCGCTTGCTGCCGCGAAGGTACGTCGTAGGGGCCTCCCAGGGTCTGGGGTAGGTTTCAGGTGGTGTCGCTACGGTGCTGCGCGTCTGGGGAGTTGTCGTCTGCGGGTGCGCTCGCTTCTGCCTTCCCGGTAGGCTGGGTGGCGGCCGCTCGTCGCTGCGCGCGCTCGCCGCGCGCCGGCCGCGTCGCGCAGCGTCAGTGCGCTCGCTGCGCCGCGCGCCGAACCCGTGAGGTGCCCTCCGACACGCTGGAACCAGATGACGTGCCCATGTGGGTGGGATCTCCTCACGCCCGCCCTGGTGGACTCTCGTAACCTTTTCCGGTGACCCTCCCCTCCCTCCTCAGGGCCCTGGAGCGTGTACATTAGCGTCGTCACTCTGTTTGTCTTGTCGCTTAGGCCGTTGCCTCTACCAGGCTTTGCGTTGCATGTCGTTGTCGCCTCTTTTGGGTCGCGTGGGTGCCTAGCTGCAGTGTGTGTGTCGTGTGCGCGTAACCGCTTCTCCCTTCGAGCGCACGTTTCGCTGTCGGCCCAATACAATGAGTGAACCTTGGAACACGTGCTGCGCCGCCCACTCCAGGTTTGGCGGCGTTCGTTGGCGTATCGCCGCCCCCGCCTCGCCGGCCCTCGCTGTGTGGGTGGGCGCTGCCGCAGTTAGTTTAGTTAGCCGCTGTGGCTTTCTCTGAGCAAGACTGTCAACTAGCAATTGCACCAGTGGATTCAACAGTGCGGCGCACAGCGCTTGTTATTGCCTTCAGCATTGATGCATCATATCACACATATGCCATAGCAGGGTTGTGCCATATGTTTTTTCAAAATTTTTGAGTCGGGTCTCGTCGGCTCGCCGCGCTGTCGCCACAGCGCGCGGCGTGCCGCATTTCAGGGGCCAGCGGCGCTGAATTATTCTAAGTAATATTTTATGTTGGGTGTTCGGCGCTTCGCTTCGTATTCGCTTTTACTAATAGCCAAAACGCGTCGCTCGATCCGTGCGTCTCCGTGCGTGCTTAAGAAAGTTACACCGTGATATTTGTACGTGACGCGTCGAGGCCGGTATCAGCGTTTCCATTCGGGTGTCTGCATCGTTTCATACGGAGAGCGCCATCGCCGAAACCGAAACAGTTTTCTACCTCGGGGGGCACCATATCGGTTCAAAATGGCTTAAACTTGAGCTAACCTGGTTCGCGTCTCTGCTGCTTGCTGCTTTAAATGTGCATTGGAGAGTACCGCGTTGGCGTAAGACTCTTTTGTTGGAACTTCGAACGCATGTCGATATTCACGTTGGGAGGGTGATACTCGTCGACTACTACCATGCGCGGCTTTCTCCGACAAGTCGACAAGTCGAGGCACCACGCATGAGAAGGAGGCTCTAGCTAGCGATGCCTTTTCAAAACGTGGGCATTATCGTGACCACAACTACGAGTCTGCCGGCGCTCGTCACCTTGCTGAAGAGTCTTCGCTTTACCATCAAAGGTCGGCTCCTTTTCACGAGTAATGGGCGCGGGCTGTAGGAGAAGCGCGCGTTGCAGCGGTGTGGTGTCCCGACGAGACGGCGTGTCTGGAGACGGCGTCGGCGCACGACGTGCCCTTCACGGCCAGTCAGCCGGATCAGGTGATTCTGCGTCGCGACGTCGAGATGGTCTTCATCTCCGGACAGCCGCTGCTACACGGCCGCCTCTGCCTCAAGGCGCTCGGCATCGGCAAGCACGTCGTCTGCGACGGACCCTGCGTCCTCTCCGCCGCCGACGGAGTCAAGCTCGCGCACGCCTGCACCTACTATCCGCAGCTCCTCTCTCTGGCCACCTGCGCGCTGCGCGGACTCCGCTGCGTCGCTGAGGCGCGCCGACGGCTGCTGGAGGGCGACGGGCGCCTTGGACGGCCGCTTGCCGTCGAGCTCCGCTGCTCGGCGCCACCTCGCGCCCTCTACGACGCCGAGCGGTTCGACTGGCGCTGGGCCGCCTCGGCCGGCGGCGGAGTCCTCCTCCGACTCGGCCACCACGCCGTCGACCTGCTCGTTCACGTGCGTGCGTGTCTGTGTACCTTTCGCCGTCTTCTTTCATCGACCGCCTTGTTTGGCGTTTCAGCTGTTTAACAGCAAGGTGGAGAGCGTCGATGGATTTGTATTGACGCCCGCGCGACACTCGAGGGACGGCTTCCGGAAATGCTCCGCCGACATGTACTCGTCTTTCGTCTGCACCCTCAGGCAGGGCTCGTCAGCTAACATAACATGCACATCACATTGCTTACGTCGTTCTACACGACCATTGTTGTTTGCCGAAGCTGCTGACGACGCTGACGAGCGCCTTCCCTCAGGAGGGATCACTTGAAGTGCACCGTCACTCTCAATGGCTTGATGCGGCAGCCTGTAGACGGTCACCTCCAGTTGAAAATTTATGGGGAAACGGACTGTCTTTGTATCGACGACGAGAAGCTTTACTGGGCGTCGGAGCCGACGTCCACACTGGCCGGTATCGGCGAACACTCGTCGTCGACTCGGCCTACCATCAGCGCGACTGATGACGCCTTGCCTTTGGAACGAACTCGGCGCCTATTCTCCTCTCTCTCAACTTCTGTTCCTCGATAATAGCTGGCTGCCGAGGGACGGTGCGGCCGCCCATTGTAACGGGCGTAATGGGCAGAGGGATGTTGGTTCTCGCGCACGCCGAGTTCGTTCCCTCTCAGTTGTACGCGAGCGCTCGGAGGGCGATGCTGGAGCGGCTGGGGAAGCTGGCCAGCGCCGCCGAGCGGCCCCCCTCCTCCGTGGGCGCGGACGGCAACTCGACCGAGTACTCGTGGCGCGAGCGCTGGCCCAGTCTCGCCGACGTCGCCGGACTGGACGAGCTGGGCCATGTCGTCGCCGTCCTCGCCGCCGTTCGCAAGTCTTGTGAAGACGGCCGCGTCGTCAGTCTCGTCTGACGCCCTCCCTGCCCGCTCCCCACCGGCCGGGACGCCCCCGCACAAAGGACACCCGTGCAAAGGAAGGTTGTGAGTCATCCGCGTTTACGACGACGATGTGTCTCAACGAGCGTCAGTCGATCTACGACGTGATGATGGCCTTTGCGCAGCTGCCGGTAGTTTGTCGCGTGATAGAACCAAGTCACCGTTGTCGGTGTTCTTTGGGGAGGAGGGAGAATCTGGTCATAGAAGTTGTGGCGTCGTGCTGGCGCTGTTGCCGGTGGTCGTGTTGCCCTGCTCGAGGTCGAGCTCGTCGGCGAACTTGAGCGCCTGGTAGCTGTCGGGCATGTAGGCGATCGTGTCCCGCCGCGAGTGGACGCCCGGCACGCCGATCTCTTGGATGTACTGCGCGGACGGCGACGCTGCGCAGCCAAACGCGAGGGCGCCGCGAGCGCACCTCTAGAATGTCGTTGTGCGTGATCTTCTCCTTGTTGGGGTGCTTGTTCCGAATCTCGGCTATGATACGCAGCAACTCGGTCATGTCCGCCTCGTCCAGCTGCTCGTGTCGGCGACGACGGCGAATCTTTCGACCGAAGTAGTGGATCTTCATAAAGAGCCACTTCAGTTCTGCAAGTCAAAGTTGGCGCGGATGCAACTCGTCGGCAGTGAGCCGCGAAACAGACCGGCTGCCGCGAGCTCGGCGCACATGGTGAGTACAGCCAGTCCAAAGGTGACGAAGAAGACGATGTAGGCGACCGCGAAGACGCTGCTCGCGATCGGCATTTCCGACATGGTCAGGTTGGCAACGAGATTGAAAGCGATGAAGAACGCCTCCAGGAAGGACGTCTTCCGCTCGTGGTCGAGTATCAGGAGGAAGAATCCGCCCAGCGTGCAGAAGAGCAGCAGAATGCTGGCGTTCACCCAGAGCGGGATCTTCTTGCGCGTGCCCTGTTGGCCGCTCTGCACGACCGGCGAGGGCGCGGCCGAGCCGTGCCGCTTGCGACGCCGACTCGACCGGCGCCGACGTTCCGACTTGCGCTTGCGTTTCACCGTGCGAGCCGCCTGACTCACGGACACCGCCGACTCCTTGGCGCCTGCTCGCGCCCGCCTCGCCTCGAGTCTCAAGCAACCAGCAGACGCGCCGAGCGAGCGCCTACCTGCGATTGCGCTAGCCAGTTGAACCTTGACAGTGTTCTCGGCTCTCTCGTCGCTGACAGACGGTTTCGCCGACGAGGAACGCGCCGACGAGCTCGACTTGCGACTGCCGCTGCCTCTTTTCGTGCGACAACGCCACGTCTAGACGTTGGTCGACAACGGATAGGTACTCAAGGTCAACCGTATAGGTCATCCGAAATTGTCACATGCCTTTTGGTAGACGAAGAGTACGCATTCCGACAGGAAGCGACCAATGTCTACGGCCGTCAAGACCATGATGGGTATGCCTATCAGGCCGTATATAATCGCAAACACTTGACCCATCGTCGTCATAGGGGTTACGTAGGTGTAGCCTGCCAAGTCGGAAGCATGTCTGTTCGACAAAAGCGACACAAAGTATGCAGCCCACCCGTGGTCGTCAGGATGGACAGTGCATAGAGGATGGACTCGAGCATGGTCCAGCGGTGCTCGATGATCTGACTGGGCTGGGGCAGACGGTGCGCGGCGACGCCCTGCTCGAGTATGATGCTCGTCAGGTTGAAGGGCCGTTTCTCGTGCTCTGTCGACAGCGTCGCCAGCGCGTTGTAGAGACGCCAGCGCCATTGCCGGCCGGCTTCCTCGACGGCAGCGCCGGCTGGCAGATGGCAGACGGTCTGGACGGCGGCGGAGATGTTGGCGTATGCGGCGAGCACGCGCTCGGCCTTCTTGAGCAGGCGCTGCTCGTCGGTGCGCGCCTCGAGCGCGCGGAACACGTACGCGCCGGCCAGGAGGAAGACGAGGATGAGTAGCGTCAGCGAGATGTGCGGCGTCGAGATTTTCAACAGCTAAATAGCACGTGGCGCGCGCACTTTCGCAACGGTTGCAGCGCAACAGGTGCTTCACTGGACCTGTACAAACGACAGATTCGACTGGAATCGACCACGCCGCGACAGTGTCATTTTGGCTGCTGATCTGGGCTCAAGTATGGCAGTGGCACACGCTCCGACACCTTATACACAGATCTGGGTAGCGTGTCTCAGATGATTCCCATTAATCCAATTGGCACCCTGGATCTAACGAGCTGAATGTCCGGCGAACGAGCCTTTTGTGTTCGTTTGGAAAGGAAAATTTGATTAAAGCTGCGCCCACCGATGTGTCACAGTCAACGTCTTTGGCGTCGTGAACGCACAATGCACCACACAAGAGCAAAACCATGAAGTAGACGCATCTCTGTGGCTTCAGAGTGAATGTGCTGCTACAATGTAGGTATAATGTACCTTTTGCGTCACCAGTGGCAGCGAAGGATGCAGCACCAGTAGCGAGCGCTCAGTCGTCCCCAGTCGAGTTCTCTTTCGTTCACGACGCAGTCGACGAGCTGCTGCGCTCCCGAAAGGTTCTCAGCTCCTCATACGCCTATGGATACTTCTTGAAAGACTGCGGCTATAACAAGACGATATTTGAGTACCTCCAGGTACGTGTGGCGTGTCCCAGTCCCAGTCGCGCGTTCGTAAAAGTCAGCGCATGTCGTGACTGGTTGGCCCCATTCAGAACGAGCTGGAGGTGAGCGTGGAGTCGCTGTCGGGCCTGGTGGGCCGCAGCTACCTGCGCGGCTCCAAGAAGAAGATCTCGCAGACCATCCAGCTTGTCGCCAGTCGGCGGCAGCGGTTCCTGCTCTGCATCTCGCGCGGCCTCGTGCCCCCCGAGACGCCGCCCGCCCTGCGCAAGGCCAAGCGTCGCCATCTGCCCGCTCTGCTCGGCCTCGACAAGGAAGACGTGAGCTAGCTCGGCAGGCGCTGCACGTACTCACGCACAGACGGACGGACATTGCGGCTGCAGGACGACTGGAGCAAGTGCGGCCTACCCGCCGCCGTCGATCAGGTCGACCCCAGCCGTCCCTGGGTCAAGGACAACAAGGGCAGGCATCACAACGTGCTCGCCATGCTCGACTGGCCCGACGCCGACGAGGAGGACGACGTCGACGACGGCGCCCGCCTCCAGCAGCCCGTCGCGCCCGGTGCCCCTTTTCCCCACCGCCCACCCCCCCCCGTCCTTTTCTCAGAAGCCGCTGTCCTTGCGCTTCCAGAGCAGAAGTGCGCGCGGAGGAAGTGCCGCCGCCAGAAGGCGGTGAGCCCCAGAAGCGGCGTCGTCCACGACTACTGTAGTCTGAACTGCAGCCACCTCGACGCGCTCGAGAGAGAGGCCAGCGGTCGGTCGTGTCTTCTCGTCGGGTGGTGGTGCGTACCCACTGTTCCTCCGTTCTCCAGTATCGACGGTCCAACGCCAGTACAACGTGGATTTGATTCTGACGCTGCATTTGTCGCGCCTGCAACTGTTGCGCGACCTGAAGAAGCTGGCCGCGGACGAGGGCGCCCCCGACAGCGACGACGAGGCGAACGACGAGTGCGTGTAGCGCCGAGACGGTCGAGCACTGCTGATCGCGTGATCGGTGCGTTGTTTCCGCAGAGACGTCGCTTCCTGGCTGCCGTCGACTTCGTGGGGAGGCGGAGGCGCGCAGTGGACGCGCCGACTGGGCGGCGCGAGAGCGGCCGCGGCGGCAGCGCGTCGCCAGGCCGGCAAGTACCGTTTGACAGGTGCCGTCCGCTTGCGTCGTGTCAGGCGGCAGTTTCACACGGCGTGCGATCGATCGCTTCTCTCAGGCGACGACGTCGACCTGGACCTACAAGTGGCGATCGAGCGCTCGCTCGCTTCGGTCGCGCTGCCGGACGAGGCGTCGGACGCTGGCGGCGACGCGTCGTCGCCGTCCACGTCGGCAGCGCCGTCCGGCTCGCAGGGCGTGGACGAGCGAAACGCGGCGAAGATGACCGCGCTGCTGCTGCGCATGACGCAAAAGAAGACGGCCGTCAACGAAGAAAACATCTGCACGGCCGGCAGTCTCTCTTCCCTGCAGTCGACCGACAAGGAGGGTCGCTCCAAATGCGACGACAAGCCACTCTTGAAAGGCTCGCCGAAGTCGCGTTAAAAACGTGGCGCGCCCAGTTCCGGCAAACCTGCTTGTACACACTGTAGTATGCGAACGCGAAATCTCAATTTGGATATTCAACTCGATAGGCATTGTGATAGTCCGACCGGTGTTGCGCTTTCATGGTCGCGACAAACCGACTGCGTCGTCGTCCGATGGTTTTGCTTTACAGTAATCCCCGTTGTGTAGTCTCGTGTCGTCGAGTGGAGCAAACGCCGCTGTGTAATCATTTCGTCCGCATTCACTCCGATGCATCCAAGTGGTAGAATCTGCACGTGAGGCGGCGATGGAGGCTGGGGCCGAAACGAACGTGCCGAAGCGCGACGATTTTGCTCGCTGATGGCATTATCCTTTCAAGAAGCGGCGGCGTAGACGGCGATGCCAAGTAGGATAGTGGGTCCTTCCTCCTCGTGTGGCGCAGCGGCTGCGCGCCGTGCGTGCCGCGGCGGGGACGGCTGACGCTCTCAAAGCCTGACCCAAATCTGGGACTGCTTTGTTCGGCTGTCCGTCCCTCTTGCGTCACACGCGCACGCACGCGCCTCCTCGCGCGGCCTTCTCGCTTCTATTAGACGCCCGGCTCGGACAATCGTTGGGTCTCAGCGAAGCGTCTCGGACTGCCGCCACCGCGCTGCCTCTCTGCTCCGGCTCCTTTGCCCTCTACGCCCGCGCCCGCTTGCTCACTCGAGCGCCGAGTCAACAGTCCACTTTCGCTCAAAACTGTGGCTACGGTAGGCCAACTTTTCTCTTCCTGCGTATTGCCACAGTGTCTTCGTTGCCGAGCACGCATGTGTTGGCGGCAGTGCGAACAGCTTGACACGAGCTGCGGTGGCACGCGGTGTGCGGGTCAGGAGCGGCCGAACGTTCGAGTGCGGCGTCCCTTTGTTGGCAGTGTGCGCGCGCATGAACGTGCCACGTCTGGGAATGCCGACGTCGTGACAGGCCGACTTTTCAGACACGAGCGATGGAGGCGGAGAGCGCCTGTCCGCTGAGAGAACGCGCGTACGGCATCGTCATCGCCTCAGCGGCCGTCTTCAGCGTCGTCTCCATCGTCTCCGTCGTCATGAGCGTTCCGCTCGGCCTCCGCTATGTCGCCTACGTGCAGCAGCACGTCGACAGAGACGCTCTCTGGTGTCAGGTGTGGTGACAACCCCGCAGGCAGCGCAGTGTGGATGGACCCGTCCCTACTGACATGCAACTCAACATAGGAATCGGGCGCAGAACTGTTCCGCGAACTGTCCGACTTCAAAACGTGGCGAACTCACGAAAGCCTGGTCAGGCACAATCGAACGGCTCGTCAAATTCAGCCCTATGGTGGAGGGACAACCGACTGCAGTAGTCGGTGCTGTTTGCCATTGAGGGTTGGGCCCCCAGGGCCGCCAGGCAACGTCAGTTTTTTGAAGCGGTTTGTGCGGTTCGAAAATTCGATTTGTGTTGTATGTACATATCTAGAGCGGAGTCAGTGGGACGCCCGGCAGGCCGGGACGACCCGGTCGACCAGGGCGACCACGACCCGGACCATGCGATCGTAAGAGCCTTAGCGTACTCGAATTGTCTCTTGAGCTGTCGTCTCCGTTTAGCGCCCACCCTGCCGCCCTGCCCAGTCTGCCCGAGAGGCTCTCCTGGGACATTAGGCCAGGTTGCCTTCGCAATATCAGCTGCTGTCGATAGAGGTTGAATGCGGCTTTTTCAGATTGGTATTCCAGGCGAAAGAGGACCTCAAGGACCGCCTGGACGACCGGGTACGCACGACCTTCATGAGCGATGCAGCTAACTGGAACTGGAAGCGTTAAGGTCAAAATGGACTGCCAGGGGAGCCAGGCCCGCGAGGACGAGCCGGAGCTCCCGGAACGCCAGGCTTTGACGGCGAGTTTTTTTAGTACACTGAGCAAACACAACGTTGTCTTCTTGACAAAACGATGTTGGGGTACTCCACAGTGTAGGCCCGCCTGGAGACCCAGGAAGCCCAGCAGTCGGAGACGCTTCTGTACCTGGTGTGTGGTCTCTCGACTCCTTGTTCGATTGCGCCTAGCTCGTCGCGCGCGTTTTCCAATTCTGCAGGATCGCCAGGAGAACGCGGAGACCCTGGACCAGAAGGACCCACAGGCGTACCCGGAATTCGAGGTGAACTGAGCGGAGCGAGTTTTGACTGCTCGGCACATCACCCAGAACTTTAGGCGAAGACGGAGGATTCGGCCTCGGTGGGCCTAAAGGAGATCCAGGCCCCAGAGGTGCTTTGCGCGTTGTGAGACGACGTTGTGGAACGTTCAGCGCAGCCGCTAGCCACTTCAGGTCCAGCCGGCCTGCAGGGCGAACCGGGTCGCCTCGGCCTGCCCGGTCCCGAAGGAGTGCCGGGCGAGCGGGGCATCTGTCCCACCTACTGCGCTGCCGATGGTGGCGCCTTCTTCCCGCCCGGTACTCGTGCCGGCTAGCCTCTGCAGCGGCATCACAGCGCTGATGCGGATGATCTATCGATTGCTCTCGGTGTCATAGCCGTGTATCGAGCTGACAACGCCTTTTGCTCCACGTCAGGCCACATGTCCCGACTTGGCACACTCGCCTTCTGCACAGAACGCGGTCGCCGTTGCTGACTCTTCCGTCTGTTTTTTTTTGTTTTGTTTTGCTGTTCGTATGCGAGGAGGTGGATAGAAAACGTTGTTTCGATTGTGCACGAGAAGAGTCGCCAGTGTCGGTGGAAGTGTCGGCAGCAGATACAGTATACCTCCCAAAACTGGTAATGCTCAAAGAAATTTAACTTAAAAAAAGGTATGAGCGCGTCGGCAGCACTGCAGCCAATGATGTAGTTGGAGAGCGCGCCTGCGCGTCCCGCAGCGCCAACTCAAGGCCCAGCAGTCAAGACAACCACGCGGAGGCGAAGGCGGCGATCGCGGCGCTGCGAGCCGCGGAGGACAGCGTCGGCGCCTACGACTACCACGTCGAGCCGCCCGAGCCCCAGGTGGCGACGTCGGATCCGTGGCGTCTGGCTTCCTATACGGTCGACACGCCCGGCAAGATGCCCAAGGCAAGACGCGCACAGGCGGAATAGCGGCGGCGCCGTCGGAGGCGGAGGAGCCGAGCAGCAGGACGCCCATCCCGTCCGCGTCGCTGCACCTCGAGCCGACAGCCTCACTGCCGAGAGTGCTCTTTGACCAAGACGACGACGACGAGCAACTCTTCTCCGTCACGGCCATATCGAATGTTCCACTCAGCGAGGGAGGGAGACCGATGATCCATGATGACAGCTCGAGCTGGCCTGTGCGCTTGAGGTACTTCAAGAATGCAAGAATATGAAAGCGGGAATACGAATTGTTCACTTTGTATACCCTCGGATTTGATTTTTGTTTGCTTGTTGTTGCATGCGGCGAAAAATCCTAAACATTCCCGTTGCGCACGCTCAAACGGCGAACCAGCGAAACGGCGCGACGCGCCATTGTACGCAACGCATGGTTCCACATTATGCAATAATACTGCAAAGCGAAGCACGCAGTTCGCGCTAGGTGTTGCAGAATCAATAGTCGATAGCAGGAGGAGCGGGAAAGCGCAGTCGATGAGCGAAGACAGACAGGCGAGTTGACTTAGAAGAGGAAGAGCGAGTCGACGCCTGCTCAGTGTGGACAGGCGACGTTGTGTCCGCACTGGCGGCAGCGCGTCCACTTCGGTTCGAGGCGGCCCACGCGCTCGTACTGGTCACGTTGCGCCGTGTAGACGTTCTTGAAAGGCCCCTCGACGCGCACGACGGGGAAACGGTGTCGCAGACTCGCCAGCACCCCTCAATGTCCACGCCAAAGTCGGCGACAACGACAGACGCGGGCGCCGTCGCTTGGCGGAACGTACGGGCGGGCAGTCCGCGCTTGCTGACGCGCTGTAGGCGCGCGTAGCG
The DNA here is from genome assembly GCA_030248085.1 of Paralinhomoeus sp. GSCO2_6. Taxonomy (NCBI): domain Eukaryota; kingdom Metazoa; phylum Nematoda; class Chromadorea; order Monhysterida; family Linhomoeidae; genus Paralinhomoeus; species Paralinhomoeus sp. GSCO2_6. Next base: position 14,291 of record JASAMY010001612.1, read on the forward strand.
GAGGTTGGGCGTCTGCTGGCGGTCGGCGACCGTCTCGTAGACGGAGCAGTAGAAAGTGACGGCGCTGGAGACGCTCACCGCCTCGAGACGACCCAGACGCCGGAGCAGGGGACCGAGGACGCCGGGACTCAGCCGGGCGACCCGCGCGATCGACAACTCTCGAAGGTCGGGATTCCTCTGAACTGCGAGCGGCGTCTGCTGCCAGACGCCGTTTCCGCGAAGAGCGCTCGCCGAACCGCGGCGATGCCGTGCAAGTGGTCGTCGTCGAGAAAGGGAAAGGACACGAGGAAGAGCCGTTCCAGGTCGTGGAGACGCGACAGGAAGTAGTCGCTGGTGCCGCGGTCCAGGTTGCACGCGACGTTCGAGACGCCCAGACTCCGCAGACGCGCCAGAGACGAGAGCGCGTCCGCCAGACAGCGGAACGTCGACGGCTCCAGCACCTCCCGGTGGCCGCTCACGAGCAGCTCCTCCAGTTGGTGCAGCTCCGCAATCGCTGCAACAGCGTCGTCTCCTCTGGGCGCTCGCCGACCGTGACTGCGGTTAGAGGAGTGACTCGCCGACGAGAAGCTCCGGCTCGAAGCGGCAGCGCGCCCACTGCTGGACGGCGCCGTCGGCGCGCGGCACTTGCAGCTGGAGCGACAGGTGCGTTAGGCGAGCGCCGTACTGGGAGAGGCAGAGCTGGCGCATCAGCGTCACGTAGTCGGTGTGCGTGAGCAGGCGGTTGTTGCACGCCGCCCCGGGCGACGCGTAGAGCGCGTACGCCTGGGCCGCCGGCAGGGCGACCGCATCGGGACTGCGCTCGAGCCGCCTGCCGACGCTGCCGGGCGTCTCGCGCGTGTCGCGCGCGTCGAGGCAGTGGAGCGCGTACCTTGGGACGCGCGCGGCCGCTCTCACGGGTCCGTCTGCGTCAAGTCGACGCACTGTATGTAGTCGTTGTACATGGCGAACAGGCGTAGCTGGCGCGGCGCCCAACCGTCCAGTTGGCGGCCAGGCGAGCAGAGGAAGTTGCTGAGATGCACCGAGCAGCCCGGGCCTGTGAAGCCGGCCTAGAAGGGCGTAGCGTCGTCCCGTCCAGTCGCTCCAAAGTAGACGAGGGCCATACGAGATGGGCGAGAGGTCCGACGTCGTGTGCGCAGAAGACGTCGAGAGGAGGCAAGCTCATCAGCTGGGACAGAGCGGAGTCGGCCAGACTCGCAGAATACAAGTGCAGTCGCTTCAGCTCGCGACAGCTGTCAGCGATCAGGCGTACCAGACGACCCTCGACAACCAACTGAAGAGCGACGCCGACGCTGTCTAAGCTTGACGAGAACGCCGCATTAAAATTAACCTACAGTTTCCGGAACCGACAACCCCAATGCTTGGTCGGTTTCCGGCATGCCGCCCAGATGCAGACTCGACAGGGACGAACCAACACAGCCGAACAGGCCTTCCAGCACCCGGAACCCGTCTTCCAACTGAATTTCCCATTCTCTGCGTATGCAGACGGCACCGGTGTAATTAATCCAACAGAGAGCGATGAGTGGTCAATGTCGGTGTGAAGGGCAGGGTTATCCTGCCCAGTCGGTATCAATTTGCCCACCCATACCGATTGGCCATCCCCAGATGCGATAGGTGCTTCGCTTCACCTTTCGAGCGTCTTCTTCTTCTTCTGCAGTTGGAAGAGTGGCAGCGCGTAGGGGGCTGTAAATGGGCACGGCGATGTCGCGAACCGTGGTCGTTCCGAACCAGGCTTTCATGGTCGTCGTCGTGGTCGCGTCGAAGACGAGGCGAAGACTGCGCACAGAGAAGGGCGCCGCCTTCTGCGCCGCCCTCCACGCGCGGCACACGCGCTCGCAGGCGCACACGCGCTCCTGCAACTCACCCTCCAGGTCATACATGTAACTGGGGGGCGGGTTGGGGGGGGGGGGGGGGGTTGCCCGCCCTCAGCCAGAATTTTACCCCTACCCAGCCCCCCCCCCAGACCCCCCCCCAGAATTTTCCTGAAGTTTTCCAACTTGCCAACAATTGTACAAAGTAGTGTACTTTTTGCCTTTCTCAGTGTATTTTGGCCTTAAAACAGCTAAATAACGCTATTTATAGCCTATTTTAAGGCATTTTTGACCTGTTTTTGACTGAAAAGTGCCTATTTAGACACTATTTTGGAACATTTTTTTCCCTTCTGGGACCCCCTCCCTCTTCAAATCTGAGTACCCCCCCCCCCTACGCCCCCCCCCAGAAGTCTCTCAGACCCCCCCCCCCCACTTCAAAAACCCGGTTACATGTATGCTCCAGGTCCAGCAGCAGTGTACTCACAGAGTGAGTGCGTACCGTCATGGAGGAGAGAGCAGTACCATAGAGCAGGACGAACACAACACAGGGGTTCACGCACGTTCGCATCTAAACCACCGCGCACCTTGAGAGACAAGCCGTAAAATATCCGTGACAGAAGAAGCTGGTTGCTAAGCACAGCTCCGCCAGCGGTAGTTGAATCAATTCCGGTTGTGCAGTTCCTGTTCACCTCCATTGCATTCGCTTGTTACAGGACGGTGCCGATCGGTCACATTGCTGAACGCGGAAGATCAATTTTCAAGAGTAGCCAATCGCTTGGCTCAGACGGCAAAACACACAGTCTACAATTTACCGGACTCCATTTGATAATAGCACGTAGGCGACAGACACCGAGCGGCTGCGGCGACTACGTCGGCGCGGGTCCCCGTGTGCCGGTTTCCTACGTTTTGGAAAACTGTGCCCTCCGGCTTACATCGAAAGGGGCCAGAAGGGTCAAAAACGCTTTTCCCAGATTTTAGCCCTTGTTTAGCCCCGCTTATAGGTTGCTATCATTACTTTCTTCTCAAAACAAAGGACATTCTCAGTTTCAGCACTTGCATATACTTAGGCCCTGCGTACGCTTTACACAACCCAAGCACACGCCTGTCGCTGGTTTCGAGCCGATGCGTCAAGCTGCGCCACTAACGACAAGGAAAATACCTTTGAGGATCAAAGGGCCGACGCAGTTCGCTGTATCGAGTCCTTCACATTTCCATTTAGTGTTTTACGAGCATCGAAACACGTTCCCTGAAACAGAAAGTTCACAAACGGGACTCATTCGGGCACACAACAGCGCAACAGATCGACAATTAACAGCTGTAACGTCCTGGGTATAAACGCTGGCACTGGCACTGGCACTGGCACTGGCACTGGGTATAAACGCTGGCACTGGCACTGGCACTGGCACTTTTTAGAGAAAACGCTGGCACTACTGGCACTGGCACAAAGTTGCTGCGACAAATGACAGTAGTTCAGGTCCCAGCAGGCCTTCTCTGGGCCCTTACATACACGCGACTCACTCAACTGACGGGTTAGCGCTATAGGCAGCGTGGCTAGGCCAGCGTTTATCCCATTTATTCACTCAAACGGCGGGGTCTGGGGGACCCAACACTGCAGCGACCACTGGGGCTTTCAGTACTTAATACTTGCGAGAACGCACTGCATAGGAGAACGACACTGTAACGGCGATCATGGCAGGCGCATCGCGATTGTAAAGAGAAGCAAGTAAAGCAGACGTTAACGAGGCGCGTCGAAGCGCGCTGCATCATAGATCACGCAGTCAAAAACAAAGCTGCGAAAGTAGAAACGCCAAGCCACCTATGCTCCAACACTAGCAGAATCGAATGCCACCAATCTTCTTGGTCAGATTTTTTTGTTGTGCAATGTGTCAAAGTAGCTAACTTTTGCAACGCTTTGTGGTACTCTTCACTTTCCTCGGTCGAAGTACGGCTTCTTTATGTTGAGCGATTCTATTCGGTCCTGGTTTGAAACGACAATCTTTGAAACGTTACTTGAATTTCAGAATTTGCTGAGGAAGCTGGACTTCTTGACCATAAAGTCGTTTGCCTGCTATGTCAACAAAATCGTTGGCTTGACCTTCAAAAGCTTCAAATTCGACGGCTTGCCATGGCTAATACCAATAGACGTTCAAAACATTGGCTCCCTCCAGCGCGCTATCGACTTGCCGAAAAACTTGAAATTGGTGGTCTACGGTTTCACTACAGAGGTCTCACACTCCATAGGAAAATGCACTACGTGTCATACTGTAGCTGCAGAGAGGTTCTCTGTCAACGCCCACCACGCGTCCTTCAAACGTTTCTGAAGGCCTTTTAATGAAACACCGAACAGCGCCTTTGGCGGCGGCCTCACGCGGAAAAACAAAACAACAACCGTTGGCACGTCGACTTTGGAAAAGTCGAACGAAAAAAAACAAAAAATTATTTTAAAAAAAAAAAAAAAAAAAAAAAAAACACCACCAAACGCGTTTCTGGTCGTACACTCGGCCACCTGACAAAAAAACGCTGCAGTGCAGTATGTAGTATCATGTACAGCATGTACGCCAAATCAGCATAGCAACTCATAGAGTGGTTTTGCGTTGCATTGTGTTTTTTTTTGCATTTCGTTTCCGGTCTCGACCGGACATCCCGTTCGGTCCGGACATCCCACGATTGAACTTAAAGGATGGCCAGCCTGCAGTCAGTGAACTAAAAACTAAAAACTAACTAGTTTGTTTTAAAGCGTTGAAACGCAATGTTCCCGAGCAATAGTTCCTCGCGGATTCGTCCGTATATTTATCACCTCGATCGGGCATGACGCCCGAGGGCTTCGCGTCCTTCGTCGACACGTTCAAGTACTGGCTCCTCGACCAAAACACGCCGCCGAAGCAGTGGGCCAACCAGCTCTACCGCTTCCTCGACGTTCCCACGCGCACGCACTTCCGAGAGCTCCAGAGCAAGTTCGTGACGGCGACCCTGGAGGCGCTGATCTACCTCCACGCCATGTGGCTGATCGAGAAAGTGAGCATCGAAGACAAGATGCACGAGCTGCATTTCTTGTCGTACAACGCGGCAACGATGACGATCGCCGACATCGCGAGCAAAGTTCGGCACGCACACGTCTACACGACGCCCGGCGACAGCCACACTCGTCCCATGCAGGTGATGATGGGCAACGAGTTCTTGACCGCGCTGCCACCTAAAATGCGCAGTTACGTTCTCCAAACGGCCAAAGACACGACGCTCGACGCCTACACGACGGCTGCCTACACGTTCGAGCAGCACGAGCGCATCAGAGCCAACGTCTGGACCGACGCCGCTTCTGCCTCCACGGCAGAGCCTGGTGCCGACTTCCGCTCTGAGAAGTTCCGTCCAAAAGGAGGCGGTCGACAGCGAGGCCGGTCCCGCCCTTTCGTCGAAGACTACAAAAGGGCTGGAGACGTGACGACTCCGAAAATGAGCGGTGAGTACGCCTCACCTGGTGGCAGTGGCGACTCTCCGTCGCAGTCGCAGCAGAGAAGTGGCCCGGCCTCGTACGGTCGTGGCCGAGGCGGTCGTGGACGTGGGTCGTCGCAAGGTTCGCCGCGGTCGCCGCCCCCGTTCGATCCGGCGCTGAAAAAGTGTTTCTCCTGCGGCGGCGATCACATGCAGTGGGACCCCGCCTGTCCCAACTACGCCAGCAACCCGAGGGCGCGACGCGCGCCGCGAGGAGCCAGAGCTGCCAGCTCGACCGGTGCCACGCAAGGCACTGCCGCCGTCCAGTCGTCTCGACGACGAGTCACTTGGCGAGCGGAGGAAGACGAGCCTGACGACGACAACAGCAGCTCTGCGAGCTCCCACGGCAATGCAGCGAACGACGACGTCTCCGCTGCCATCTGCGCCGACAACTCGGACGACGACGACGACGCAGAGGAGCCCGCCAGCCCGCACGGCACAAAGGACGACGCCGGCTGTACGCCAGCCAAAGCAGTGACGGCGGTGACAAAGGACGAGGAGCAGAGCGAGTCGGCCGACGACGCGGCCATGGCTCAGCTGGAGGGCAAGAGGCCCCACAAGCTCGTCGGCGAGACGCCGAACGTTCCCGTCATGCTGCACAAGGTGCCCGTGCTGGGCCTGCTCGACACGGGCTCAGTCATCTCTGTGATCTCGGCAGACGAGCTGAACGCAGTCCTCGAATCGCTCGACAAGAAGACTGCACACGCTGTCGTCAGCACCATCGAGTCGGCAGCCGAAGAAGACAGCTTCCGGACGGTGCTGTCCACTCCGCTGGAGCTCAAGCGGAAGTTCGCTGCCGACGTCCAGCTGGGAAAGCGGACGCGCCGTTGCCAGCTGTTCATTGACGACAGCAACCGTCTCGCATGGCCACTAGTCGTGGGCACGAACATTCTAGCAGCGTTCGACTGCTGCGTCGTCTTCAAGGGCATCGACCTCTTCTGGAAATTCTCCGACCAAGGCCTTCAGGAGCCGCTGCCGATCCAGAAGTTCAAGGAGCGCCAGCAGAGAGCCAGAAAGAAGCTCTCCGAAAGACAGGCGACGAAGCAACGGATCGTCACGAAGAAGCGCTCAGCTGACACCAGTACGAGCGGCCCGCCCAGGTCGACGCTGACCGTCAAGAAGAAGGTGGCGCTGGCTCAGCAACCGATCCAGGGCCCGAAAGACGACGCGCACGACCACAACTTCTTCGACGACGCCCACTACCGGTCGACCAATTGCGTCCAAGCGACAGTCACCAAAGTCGACGGTCGTCAGAAGAAGACGCTGAGGTGGCTGGACGAATGTTTCTCCCCTCAAGGCAAGCTGCCGCCTCCCGCCGTTCGGCTAGACACGTCGACAGGCACTCGACCTACAGCCAGAGTTGCCCTCGAGCGGTTACACGCGCGCACGACAGCGCAAGCCATACCGAGACCGATCCAGCGATCTGTCTCGACGGGCGACTTCCGACAACTCTACAACGCGCAACGCTTACAGTCGCTACACGCGGCACGTCTTTCAGCGCTACTCGCGCAAGTACGACAAGCGTCTACACGACGCCAATTACAGAAACTCGGCCAGTGTCGGATCCGGGCACGTCGTCGGCGGCGTTCTGCGCGCTTCGCTGCTCGAGCACCAGTACCAAGCGCCGGTCAAGCAAGCGCGCTGGCCGCCCAAGGCGCCCAAGGCAGCCGATCCTTCCCGCTCGCGAATGAGCGTCCCCAATGGCGTCACTCGCCTGCTGCCCCAATCCCTGCGCGCCGACACGCCTCGCTGCCGCCCCATTCCGGTGTTGGACAAGGCCCCGTGCTCCTACGACATCGGCTCTGTCTCTCCGACCTGGCAGCCTCCCCCCTCCTTCCACGCCTCGGCCCCGTCTTCGATTTCTGGACGGCGATTGAGGTGGTCAGTCTGCGGCGAGACGCCTTCGCTGCCGACTCGTCGACAACGAAGAGCAGACTTAAAAGGAGGCGATTGAGGCGATGTGATGTTTGAGTACGGTAGTTGTTGTCGTTGAACTACAATATGCAAATTATCGATGTTGCGATGTTTTACTATTTGCATATGCGTTCGTTATTTCTCGCGCCGGCCTCCGTCCCCCACTCTCGACGCTCTTTTGGCCGGCTGCTCAGTCTTGATTTTCGCGGCTTTGAGTCTTAGTTTTTAGTGTTTTGCGTTTCCTCCTCTCTCTCTGTCCCGGCCTTGCGTTGATACCGTCCGCAAGTGAGAGAGTGCGTTGGAGGCTTGAAGTCAACGACGTGACACACCCGAACCGACGAGTAGCCGACAACGCCAGCTTTGCAACAGCTGCGCCTTGAAGCGATCGTAGCTCTTGCCGCTCGTCCGTTGCACGCTGCAGACCACTTCATACCACATGAAATGAAGATTGAACGGTTCGACGACGTCTGCAGAACGGTAACGTCGCAGCGCCATTGTGTCCCAATACGCGGCCAGCGGCACTTCAGTACCCAACTGGAAGCGCCCTCGAAAGCGCCGACTTTGCCCATATTGCGGACAAGAGCGTCATCTTCTACCTGAAGGTCTATCCGAACGGCTCGAGACAGCAATTCCACGGCATGACCTCCGTGTTCGTGCACATGAAGCGGAACCCGGACGGAGACGACGCGCCGCCAGCGAAGGACCCGCAGCCGTCGGGGGCGGGCGGAAAGGAGGGACGCGACTGCTACCGACACTGCTCCATGTGCTTCAGCGTTGTCGACGCCAACGGCCAGCAGGTCGGCCGTGGCGCCGGCAGCGCCTGCGCCTTGCCGACAGCGGCGTCACCGCCGACTGCAGGCGTTCACGCGAACCGCGTCGCACACGCTGGTCGTGCAGTCGGAAGAGCGCGCCGACGTCGACAAGGAGCTGCTAGGCGCTGCCGCCGACGCGGGCAAGACGAACTGGGGCTTCCGGCGGTTCTGCTGGCCGTCACAACTGCTCGAGCACCTGGCCGGATCGGAGCGTACGCTGACCATCCGCTGCCAGCTCACAGTCAGCCACCCGGCCAAGAACGACACCACCAACATTCTGGAAGACAACACGACCGAACAGTGGATCGCCAACATCTCTCGGTGGCACTCGCCTCAGTAGTCGCCTCTCACCAACGACGAAGCGTCGCATTCAGATTCGTGAAAGAAGATTGGCCCGACAGAGCGAGCGTCGTAGTCAGCACCGCGAACGGACGGCAGTTCGCCGTGCCGCGATGGCTGCTGCTCGCTCACTCCTCGCTTTTTCGCTCCATCGTTTTGCTCGCCGACCAATCGGCCAACGATGAGCCGCTGGCGCTTGACGACGTCGACGCCGACGTCTTCCAGGCCAGTCGGCGAGTGCTGCACCGACTGGCCATGGTCCAACCAAATAGAAATGATGTTGCAGGCGTTCGAGCGATTCCTCTACAGCGGCAGCGCTTTCGAGCTCGGCGGCAGGGAAGCGGCGACGGTTGAGGGGGCGGAAGGCGAGTCGGCGGAAGCGGAAGTGGAGTTGGAGCTGCGACTGCTGCTGTTCGCCGACAAGTACATGGTGGACGCGCTGAGGGGCCAGTGCTACCGACGCCTGCTCGACGGACTGTCGGCGGAGAACGCGGTGGCACTGCTCCGACTGCCGGCGCTGCTCCGCGACGCCTGTCCCCCGCTGCTGCTGCGTCGCGCCGCCGAGCTGCTCGTCGCCCGACCCCACGCCTTCTTCGCCTCCGCCGGCTGGCTCGAGCTCGTCCACGACCGACCCGCCCACGCGCTACAACTGCTCCAGTGGGCCCTGGCACGCCTAGGCCAAAGCCAGCCAGACGGAGACGCCAATCCCAGCTGACGACAGCGGCAGACGCGACCATAATGACACTAATGAGCCGAGTCTGTCTGCAATGACGCGCCAGCGCCGTCGTGTGTTGTGACGAACAAGAACCGTCGTCTGTGTACGCCGTGTCCCAACCAAAGCAACAATGCAGACTCAATACCAGGGTTGCACAAGAGATGAGGGTCTTGTTTGTTCTGCTTGGCCAACTCGCTTTCCAGGCGGCGAATTCGGCCTTTACCACGGACGAGCTCGGCACTGCGCAACTGTCGCTACCTACAGCAATGCTCGGTGTCGTCAGTCTTCTGAAGGAACAGTGGTTCGAACGTCGGAAGCAGTTGGGAAGTGCTTGCCAAAACCTCTAGTCCAGCCAGCTCGCGGAGCATCAAGTAAAGAAGCAGAACAACGACCCGAGGCCTAAAGACGCGTGACTACTGTAAACGTCTAGCGCAAGTTTGTACATGCACATTGTTTATTGTTTGTACAACAGACATTTAAATGTGTACACGACATGTTATCTGCATTGCTGCTCCACGGATGTTTGAACGACGTTTGAACTGAGCGGCTGAGTGTTGCGTTTATCGGTTTCTCTCATAAATACATTAGCAAAGTGATTGAAGTTGGCATTTTTCAACTACCGGAGAACACAACTTAGGGAACACAACTTGTTCTGTCGTCGGTTTCGTGTTAACTTCATTTTGTAAAAGGTGAATTAAATTTTTTGTTAGCCTTTTATTGTTCGGTTTCGGTGACGAAGTAAAATGGCTGTTGGCGTTTTGAAAAAGTGGAATCACTGTTCGGTCGCTTGCTGCTTTGCCTTGCTCGTGGCGTTGGCGTCAGCGGCCGATTCGGTCGGCGACGCGTGGCCGAAAGTCGACAACGACAACGCCCTCCCCGACTACGGCGCCGCTGCTCGACAGAAGGCGGTCGACGACGACGGGCAAGCCAAGGACAAAGAAGCCGACCTGACAGCCGCCGATGCCGCATCCGACGACCGAGAGCCCAAGTCTGCCGCGGACGATGTCGCCGCTCTTGGCGGCGCCGACGACGACCAAGTCCTCGCCCAGTCGGATGTGGAAGGTCCGGCGGGTGGAGACGACTCCGCCAGCTCAGTCGCCCCGGACGACGAGCAGTGGACGAAGCAGAAGACGACGACCACTGCGGTCCCCACTACGACGCCGACTACGACGCCGACTACGACTCCGACTACGTTGACAACTACAACGACGCATTCGACAACCGAAGCGGACAAGACGTCGACCTCGACAACTACGGAGGCGCCGACCACTGCGGCACCAACCACAGCTGCGCCGCCGTCAGTGCAGAAGGCGACGGTGTCTGTGGACGAAGACGGCATGGCGGGCAACGCCACTGAGAGAGCGATCGACGTTGCCGAGGGCGTCTGGGCGAGCGGCGCTGCTGGCGGGACAGGCGGGGTGACGGCCGGCGAGCTGGTGGAGGGGAGCGGAAGCCGCGAACCGGGCGGAGAAGAAGCTGACGCAGCAGAGGAGCGGCCGAGCGAGGGCAGCAGCGAGGAGCCAGCAGCAGACGGGGCCGACGACGAGCCAGCCGAGGAGCCGACCAACTGGCTGCTCTACGCCGGCATCGGCGCGGGCTCCCTTCTCGTGCTCGTCGTCATCATCCTCGTGCTTGTCGTCTGCGTGGTGCGGTGTTGGCCGTGTCGGCGCGAAGGTGCGGCCGTCGACAGGCCAGTCCGTTTCAGATGAAGGGCAAGGGCGACGACGACTCGTCGAGCGGCGGCAGCGCTGCCGGCAACAGTATCCAGATCAACATCGGCAACATGGACGGCGGCGACAGCGAGAGCGAGTCCGGATCCGAGTCCGGCGATGACTGAGGAGGACAGCGACGACTGAGCAGCCACGGCTACTACGTTTCCATGAAGCGCCACTCGACTTATTCGTCGCGGCCCTTGCTCGCAGTGACAGCATTGATTCGGACGCATGGCCCGACCTCGTACTACCGTACCTTTGGCGGCATTCGTCCTCCTGCTCGTTGATCTGTGAGAGTGAAATAGGAACAGATTCTTAAAGACGGGCTTACCACTGAAGGAAAGGAAGCTTCTTCCATGGAATCTCTCCAATAGAAGCCGGCAGTAGAGTTTACGTCTTCGACCCAAGTCAACGCAACAAAGAAGGCGGTAAACTCGAATCTAGCTACGTGGGGCCGTTCGTTGTGAAGGCCGTCAATAGCAACAACACGCTTCTTCTATGCGACGAACTGACTGGTCGATCCCGTATCGTCTCTCGCAGCAACGTGGTCAAAAGGAGCGCCTCCACTCCTGACGACGTTGGCTCGTCTTTAGAAGCTACCGCCTTATCGTCTCATTTAAACGGCGGCGAATGAAGGAATATAACGACATTGCTCTCATTACAGTGATATATACATACACTGCGCGCGTGTTCGTTCGTTGTTCAGTATAGAAAACTACAAAATAGTTAAGTTGCTCCAGAACGCCGCAGCGCCAACCTAACACCACATACGTCTACATAACGCAAAATAAACTATCTTTTCACAACGTACAATGTAGGTATCATGCACAGCTTTCTCTAAACGGTCACAAAATTTGGTCGGAACCATGGGCCATGGCGTTTGCGGCAAATGTTGGAGAGCGTAAACACTAGATGAAAGACACGAAAAGAGGACGAACGCAGAACGCACCGCACCAAAATATGGCCTAGAGTTTTCGGTTAGATTTTCGATATTTGCTTGAGACGACGTCCCTCTTCGGACGTGTGGGGGGCTGGCAGTGACGAGCCGAGCCGATGCCTCGGCGATGTCGTTGTCGATGCCGGGCTCCGTGTGCGCCAGTCCCGCGACCGCCCACTGCGGCTCGCCGACAATGAATCGCGCCCTCGACGCGCCGTCGGCGTCGTACGCGGCCGCGAGTCGCTACCCGAACGCCCCCAGCGGCACCGTCCGCGCGCACGCCGCCGCTGCTGCGCCTGCGTACTCATCGGCTGGCTCTGGGTGCGCTGCTCTCTGCTTGCGTTCTTCCCTTGTGCTCAACGCGACATGGACGAGTCGGACGCCAACAGAGCGCATCCTTTTAGGTGGGCTGGCGAACTGGACTACTCTCTGGGACCATACTACTATGGGCAAGCGGGCACGCGCGCCTCGTTTGCCGGAGGATTCGACAATCGGAGTCAATCCGTAGAGCGGGGCCGACTTATGAATCTGGCTGACGGCCCGTTTGCCGGCGAAGAGAGAGGCAGGCCTGTCTTGCGGAGGTATGCGTTCGCGTCACTGCTTCGTCGTCGTCAACCATTGAGAGCAGCAGCAACACTCGGTGTCGTGGCGCGTCTTCAGGCAGCACCGTTCGTTCGACAACGTTCAACTGTTGAGTGTGGCCGCGGGTGAGCAGGCGCAGTCGTCGACGTCGCCCTACTCGGCGGCGTCGATGCTGCCGCCGCGTTGCGACGTCAGGCCGACCGGCCGTCAGGCGGCCTTTCCCTCCGCCGACCTCTACAGTCTCGGCGTGGGCGCTCAGTCAGGCAGCTATTACTCCGCCTCCGACGGCTTGGCCCTGCAGCAGCAGCAGCAGCAGCCGGTCGCGTCTCGGGGCGACCCCTACTCCATGGCGCTGCCGACGCTCCAGCGCGAGTACGACTCGCTGCGTCGCGAGTACGAGACGGCGCTGCAGAAGCTCAACGCGACCATGAACAGCATCAAGACCTTCTGGAGTCCCGAGCTCAAGAAGGAGCGCGCCGGCAGGAAGGAGGAGGCGGGCCGGGCCGCCATGCTCAACGACCGCCTCAGATTCGCCCTGCAGGACAGTCAAGTGGGTCACGCGCGCACACCACACACACACACACACACACACACACACACACACACACACACACACACACACACACACACACACACACACACACACACACACACACACACACACACACACACACATACACAGCGTTTGCCTGCTTTGTTCACCCCAGTTCATTTGTGTTTGAAAGTACGCTGCGGCGACCAGTGACACATTATCGAGTGAGCGGCAGCGGCAGCGGCACGTGCTCTCATTTCGGCGTTTCTCTCTCATCTTGGCGCCGTCTCGAGCAAGCAGGCGGCAGTAGTACGATCGACTCGGCCGCTCAGGGGAGAGGGAGAGAGAAGGCGTAGCGAGCGTGTGTGTCCTGGTGGCTAGCGTGTCGCCGCTGACTCGCATCCCCCTCAGCGCAGAGGCGCCCACGCGCCTAGCTGGTTGCTTGCTCGCGTCTCAAGCGCTTTGTCTCTCCCTCCCTCTCTGGCTGGCGCTCGTAAGCGAGCTGTAGACGTCGGCCCGCTTCTCCGCTTAGAACGGAGGCAGGGAATGGGATCGGATGGGGTGGGATGCGATGCTCTCCAGCCGAGCGGCGTGGGAAGAGGCAAAGGGATTCTCGAAAGCCTCGCGCACAGACGAATCGCGTACCACAGGAGAGGGAGGACTGGCTGTACCATGGGTGTGTTGCAGAAGTCGGCGGCGGCGGTGCGGCAGCTGGAGGGCGAGCTGCAGTGTCAGTACGACGTGCAGCGAACGATGCGGGACGCGGACGTGCGCACGGTGTCGCGCGACGAGTACGAGGCGGTGCGACTCGAGCGCGACCGCCTCCAGCGCGAGCTCCGCCTCGTCAGGGAGACGGCGCTCGAACTCGAGACGCAGGCCGAGACGACGCGTCAGACACTCGCCTCCAGGGACGACTCCGTCAAGCGTCTTCTCCACATGCTACAGAGCAAGGGTGCGCCTGCGCGTGCGCGCACACCGGCCAGGCGGCCAATCTTGGACGGTGGCTGCTTGCAGGCGCGCTGTCGCCGAGCGCCGTCCAAGACCGACTGGAACTGGAGACGTCTCGGTCGCGCCAGCTCGAACTCGAGGGCCGCTGCCGTCAGCTCGAGACCGTGCTCGCGCAGAAGGAGAAGGACCTCAGGAACGCGCAGCAGGCATGTCGTCTCGATTGTCCAACTCGCATTGTGCAACCGTCAACCGCGTGGAGTTCAGGAGTGGACGTACGCTCGAGAGCGCCTCCAGGGCTTGGAGATGCAGGGCCTTTCCGCCTTGCGCGCTGAGCAGTGCGGCTTCGGCAGTGCCACCGATTCAGCCACTGCTCAAATGATGCAGGCCAAGGTCTGACTGACCAAAAGGCCGCGTTGGCTTGGAGCGGTTGTGGGCGCTGTGCAGGACGTGCGCTCTGCCGAGCTGGAGCAGAAGCTAAAACTGTGCGAAGATGAGCTGCTGCGCGCTCGTCAGGCTCAGCTGGGCAATCCGCGCGACTTCACGGAGAAGTCTATCAGCGGGCAGGAGTACCAGGACATGAAACTAAAGGTGGTCGCGCGTGGAAGACGCCTGCTGTTGCGAAATGTCGCCCGTGCCGTGTTGCTAGATGGAGAAGGCGGAGACGGAGCTGCTGCAGCGCCGCTCGGAGCTGTCGACGGCGAGCGCGCGCCTCGCGGCGGCCGAGGAGCAGAGCTCGGACCTCAAGAAGCACCTGGGCGTCCTCAAAGAGGCGAACGCCGCCAAGGAGCAGCAGATCGCGCTCCTACAAAGCGACGTGAGTCGCGCCCGACACCACGCTTTTTCTGGGGACTGCCTGCAGACCGAGAGCAGTGCTGGTGGAAAGCGACAACCGGTGCCGGTGTCTGCTTGCAGGTTGAGGCGGTGCGTTCGAAGCTCGAGGCGAAGAACGAAAGCCTAGAGCAGAAGCAGAGCCACATCGCCCATATCCAACAGGAGAACGTCAAGCTGACCGGCGACGTCGCCGACTTGAAGGAGCAGAGCAAAGCAAGTTTCTTTGCAAGCCAACCCCCTTTCGTCGCTTGACGGATGCTCCAAATGTAGATAGCCGAAAGCAAGCTGGCGATGCAGCAGCGCAAGGTGTTCGGCTTGGAAGACGCGATGGGAGAGAAGGAGCGGGAGGTCGCTTCGCTGAAGCAGCGTCTCCAGAGCACGCCCGCCGTTCAACAGCAACGCCAACTGCAGGTGACGAGGCTGCCTTTAGGCGTCGACGTTTGCGAGTACGTTTGCGAGTTGCGTTGTCGTGTCTTGAGGACGAGGTGGAGATGCTGGGCCGGGAACGCGACCGCTTGGGCCGGGAGCTGCGTGAGCAGCGCGACACGCTCCAGGCCGAGAGACTGGAGCAGTTGGAGGCGCATCGAGCCGAGACGCGCCAACTGCGCGCCGCCATCGAGAGTCTCCACAAGGAGATGGCCGACCGACTGGTGGGCGTGCGCCAACGACGACGACGCGACTCGTCTCGACGGCGAGGGCTGGCTGGCTGATTGCGCGCGTAGGTGCTGGAGCAGTCGCAGAACGAGAAGATCGCGGACATGACGCGCGAGCTGGAGACGCTGCGCGCCGCCTCGAAGAAGGCGCTCGCCGACCGTCTCGAGGGCGTGGACCGGGCCGAGCTCGAGACCGTCCAGTTGGAGCTGGAGCAGGCGCGCGCCGAGGTTCAGAAGCTCCTCACCATGTTCAACGCGCTCACCAAGGAGAAGACGGAGCTCGAGAGCCGGCTGAAAACGACGCAACGGTTGGCGCCGCTTCGGCGACGGGGAGACTTGGCAGTTGTGGCTGTGTTGGTTTCTATAGAGAATTGGACGACGTTCGACACGGACAGTCGGGCGCGGCTGGCGGCGACCAGGGGCCCGCGGCGCCTTCGAGCTCCGCCAGAAGCGTCAGCGAGAGACACCAACGGTAGCCGTGTTCCAGAAGCAGAACTTTCTGAGATACGCGATGTGCTCTCGTCGTGCTTCAGAATCGAGCAGCTAGAGGAGGCTCTGCGCGAGAGCGTCAGCATCACGGCCGAGAGGGAGTTGGCCATCGCGCAGCAGAAGCAGCTGACGCAGACGGTCGAACAGAAGGTGAGTGCGCTGGCCGCTCGTGGCGGGCTACAGTCGTCACGGATTCGCGTTGTGTTGTGTCCCTCTGTCTCGCAGATGCTCCAGTACAAGGAGCAGTTGGAGCAGCTGCAGCGCCAGTATGGCGAGCTGTCGACACGCGTGGCCGGCCTGGGCGACTCGCAGGAGGACCGCGACTCCCTGATTCGCTCCCTCAAGAACGAGCGCCGCCGCCACCTCGAGGACGTGCTCCAACTGAAGTACGTCTGTCTCTCCACCTGTCACATGCCCCGCTGGTTGCTACGGTTGTTGCTACGGTAGACACGAGGCGCTGGTGGCGGCGCTGAGTGAGAAGGACGCGCACATCGCGCTCTTGGAGGCGGCGCCCTACAAGGAGTCGCGCGCCGACGAGCTGGTCACCCTGCGCCAGCACAAGGACAAGATCGTCCTCAAGATGAAGGAGGAGGTGGGGACATAGCCGTCGCGGCGCGGACGCGCGCGCGCATCCTCTTCTTCTAGCAAGAGCGGCGCGTGAATCTGCTCAGCGACCTGCAGGACGGACAGCTGGGTCTCGACGACGGACAGTTCGCCAGAGACCTCAAAGCGTCACCCGTCGACCAGGTGCGTGCGTCGAAGTTCTTCCCGACCACGATGCTTGACGTCGGGCCGCCGCGGCTTGACGCGCCCACCTACGTGCCACGGCGGCGGCGGAGCCGACGCCTCTCGCCTTGTTCAGGACGACGACAACGAGGAGGGCATTTGGACGTAGCCCGCTCTCGGCGCGCCCCGCTTTGCTGCTGCTGTAGTGCGTGCGCCTCCGTTCCCTCTGTCGTCCGCTTCTTTCCTTCCCGTCTGTCCCTCCCGGTTGGACGCGCGGCGATCCCGTCCCTGTACACCCGGCCGACTTGCTCAAGCGACCGGGAAAAGCCAGCCGGCGCCAGTCTTGTACACAGCTCGTCGACGTGGTGCGCGCGACGGAGCGGCGCAAGCGCAAACTGCGACTGTTCATCGACCAGCTGCTCGCCTCCATTCTCGACGTGAATCCCGACCTCCTCAACGGCCTGCCGCGCACCCAGCAGTCACAGTCCATAGACGGCCGCCTCCTCAAGAGGCTGCCGCGCAAACAGGCGGGTTTGGGCTTGGGCACGAGCCCGAGTGCACATTTCTGTTTGGGCCGTTTAGCTGCAACTGGAGGCGGAGCAGCGGCGCGCCGACGCGCTGCAACTGGAGCGTTACGCGAACGAGCTGCTGCGCCGTCTGTCGACCATCCAGCCGGGACTGGCTCGACGCGCCGTCGCGCTGCTCGGCGCCGTGCTGCCCACTCCTCGGCATGACGACGTCCGCGAGCGCGCCGGCGGAGGCATCGTGCTCGCGACGCACGCTGCCACTGCCGGCGAGCGCGTCTACTCTGGGCGCCCCACTCTGCAGTCACTGGCCGAGTTGTGGCCCTCGACGACGACGACGGAAAGTCGGCCGACAAGGGAGGCGGAGCCGCCCCTACTCTACGTGACGCCCAGCACGCCGCGTCCGCCCGGCACGGAGGAAGCAGCTCGCTTCGACGCCTACTTGCTGCTTCCGCCGGACAGTCGTAGCTGGACGGCTGCCACTTCTCCGTCTGACGACGCCACCGCGCCGCTCCTTCCACCCGCCGACGACGAGAATCCGAGCCTGAGCGACGCAGACGGTGAAATCAGCGCCTAAGTGGCGGAGAATCTTCAAAATGTCGAGTTCAATTTTCAAGCAGCTGGAGGTGCGGTGTAGTTGCTGCAAATAGACGCAGCCGTCTGTATAGGACAGGAGGAAGTTGTGGCTCGCGCGCCTACCTACCGTAACGCAATGGAGAGTAATCTGCTATTGTTAGCATCCGTTGCGTGTCGCGTCTCAAGAGATCGCATAAGCTATTGTCATAATCGTGTATGCGAGTATAAGCTGCTTGTCTGCGATTCGTGTTCCCTGCTGCTCCCGAACCGTAGTGGCCGTGTCACTGTGACAGCGCGAGCGACTCGTTGCGATCTCATACATACACCTAGTGCCGATGGTGCGATGTGCGTGCGTGCAACGTGTTTGTTCAAGCTGCTGCACGCACAGAATTAATGGATGGAATGGGTTGATTATCTGCTGACGCCCTGGGCCTCTGGGCTGGGCGCGTTCTGGAGTACGTGCTTGATGTCGTCGAGACTGAGACGCAGCGCCTGCGCGAAGTCGTCGACGTTGCGCTGACGCCGGTAGGCGGAGAGGACGCAGCCGAGGCTCTGCCGCACCGTGTTGTAGCCCACGCCGTAGCCCTCTTTCACCACCGGACCGAAACCCCCTACAACGACCAATTGGCCTACCACCGCTAGCAGCCAGCCACCCCCCCCCCGCTCCTGTTCCCCAACCTAGGAGCAAGGTCTCTGTCGCCAGCGTGGTCGTGGAGAGCACGAAGTGGTTGGCGCGCCGGTAGACGTCGTCCTCGAAGAGTGCCGGCGTCGGTCGGCCCAGTCTCTCCGCCGTCATCTTCAGCCCGAGCAAGTGACGGTCGAAGCCGTGTCCTGCACGCGCCGACGCTGGCTGTCACACGGCGGAACTGAAGTGACTCGGACGACATGAACCCATGCAGGCCTCCTTGACGAGCTTCGTGTGCTTGGCTGAGCAGGCGTCGAACATCTGGCGGAGTTCGGCGTCGCTGTGTCGGCGCTGTGTGGCGCAGAGGGCGGCGGCGCAGGCGTTCGTCTCGCGGGTGGCCGAGCGCACGACCTCTGTGCGTCCCCGACGGAAGGCGGCCGTGCTCGCCGACTCGTACGTGGGCACGGTCGAGCCGTGCACCCGGTAGAAGGCCGCCTGTAGCGCCCACTGTCTCCCATGCGTTGCGGCCGCGAGCTGCACGTGCCTGTATGGCGAGCTGCATGACGGCGTCGGGACTGAGGCGCGCCTTCTTGATGCTGTCGCGCGTCATGCCGTAGTAGTGGAAGCCGTCGAAGGCGAGCGAGCTGCCCAGCTCTTCGTATTCGCTCGCCACCGACGCCAGCTCCGTCTCCAGCTTCTCGTCCAGGCGGAATTCTACAGGAAGAGATAGAGGGAACAGAAGAATCGCACACAGCCCAAGTCGACCCAACCCAATGGGCGCACGGCTGCCTCGTCGACGCCGTCTGGTAGGCTCAGCAAGGCGAACTTGTTCTCGCAGGTGTCGCGATACGTGTCCTCCATGAGCCGGAGTACGGCCACTCCGTCTCCCCAAGAGTGCTCAAAGTTGATGGCGACTAAGCCGTTCTTAAGTACAATCAGTTGGAACGTCTTGTCGAACCATCTGAAATCAAGGACACGCTTTTTTACGTGGTGACCTTTTCTTCCAGGAGGTTGCTGCACGCCCGTGCGGCGTGCGTGGTTGTACTTACTAATTGTGAGGTCGTGGGATGCAGTGAGCGTGTACCTGTTGAATGCGTCTCCGCCGCAGAGGAGCGGCGGTATGAGCTGCTTGGGGTCCTCGGACTCGAAGTCGTCGAGGCAGAGGACGAAGAGGGCCGAGTCGATGTGGCGCAGCGAGTCGCGGTTCACTTCCGAGAGGTTCTCCAACGCGAGTCGCGCGTCGGCCCAGCGGTCTCGGTGGGCGGCCGTGAAGGAGCCGACGGCAGCGGGGCACCGGTCGAGCGGCAGCGCGGCGAGGCGCCTGAGGCTCGCCTGCACGGAGGCGGCGGGCAGGACGCGGCCGTCCGCGCCAAAAGCGTCGACGGCGAACGCGTGGCCCCGCCGGAGCACGACGAAGTGCCGACTGTGGCCGGCGTTGAAGAGCTCGTCCTTCTCGCGCCGCGGAAGACGGGAGCCGCAGAACATGGACTTGTACTGACTCATGTCGAGCGCGTACTTCTTCGTCAGAGCGGCCCCGTACCAGGCGTACCGACGCGGCAGCCACCTAAACACCTCGCTGATGCTGCCTGCGCCCCCCCCCCCTCCGCTGGGACACCTGTAGAGTCGGCGCATTCGAGGCGTGTCCGTGAGGCGGGCGTTCACGTGGAATGCTTCGGGCTTCAGCACTTCCGAGTCGAGAGAGCGCTTGAAGCGCGCGATCGAGATCACCATGTTCGTCGCTCGCAGCACCTCAACCGCACGCGCGCGCAACCCTTTTTCCACGCCGCACGCACGCAGGCACGGTGGGAACGCCAACCTGATCATTGAACCTTGGATCTGGGTCCATGTTATAGGCCATGAACGGACTGTCGTATATGGGGCAGGGAGTCCTCGCGCGCAGGTACTTGTCGAACCAAGGCTCTGAATGGGGAGTCTGACAGCGTGCACGCACGTCGTGGCGCGGCTAGTTCCAACCAACGCTGCTCAAGTACCCGAGATGAAGCTCGTGTGCGCGTTCGCCTTGTCGAAGCGGACCAGCTCTGCCTGGAGGTCTGAAAGCGGCGCGCCAGTGTCACCGAGCATCCGATCGACAGCTTCGCTCTCGTCACCAGGGCCTTCGTTCGCTGCAAACGCGGCCACGGTCGCCTTGGTCCGCTCCAAGTCTTGAGCCGCCGTAAACGGCTCCACTGCCTCAAGATATCGTCGACAGCTGTCCTCCAGCTTTGGGATCGGCAGTCTCATAAGCGAGTCTTGGAAGTAGTAGCTGGGCAGCTCGCTGCGCTGAATGAACTGGTAGTCGTCCGACTCCACCGACCACTCCGCCCGTTTTTGACTGGAAACGGTTCGCGGTAGAGCGACAACGACCAAACCAGCAGTCTCCTCAGCTCCTGGAGCTACCTGCTAATGTGGAGAGCGCAAGTTCGCGCAGCAAACACAGAGGACAATGGCCTGGGCAGTTGCAAAACCCGTCGACTCGTGGAATACGCCATTTGGGCTGCTGTACACCACGCCAATGATAAAATGTATCACAATAGGTTGTCACAGCGGAGGAGCTTTTACATTTTCGAACTGTGAACCAGCACCATGAGAGTGACGTGGATGGGCGTGTTTACCTCTGTGTAAGCATAGAACTACGGTGCCTCAGATGTTTCAGATGTGAAAGTTGGAATTTGACGGAAAATTGCCCAAGAGTACTGCATTTTCCTTCCGGGCAGCCCCCACCCATTTGTTTGACGTCCCCATGCCCCAGATGCAAAGATTACATACATACATGCATGCACGAAGGTCCGTCATCAGTCTTACACGGTACAGGGTACAGGGTGAACACCAACAGTGCCAATTACAGATGCGGAAGTAGCGAAACTGTCCATGCGCAACTAATCTGTGACTCGTAATAGTACGTCGCTCTCGTGAGCATTGGAGTTGGCCAGACTACCAACTTCCTATATTGGGCTCGGACAAAGGCACAGTGAACTACAGACGTGCCGTAAACAGAAGCCTAAAGGGCTAATTTCTTGCTTTCTGATTCGTTTCGCTCCCAAAGAGGCGCGAACTCGCAAAAATTCAACCGTTGCCGATGACAACTGCACCGACGTACTACGAAGCCAAGAAGAACTGAAGCAAACTCCAGCACAATTGGCAAAGCAGTCTTCGTCGACCTTGGGGAGCTCTAGTTAGAATCAAACACAATTCGAACTATGGTGGTCCGATCGTCATCGTTGGTGACTGACCGCGCGACTAGACGAGAAAAGAAGGGCGCGGGGATCACTGATCGAGAGGGCGTATCACTCGGCGATGAGCGACAGACGGACGTCGGGCACGGGCGCGCCTGGGGGGACGGAGGCGAAGACGGCCTGCGCGTCGGCGCCTTCGAACTCGGCCGGCAGCTCGAGGTACTGGAGCACGAGCTTGTCCTCCTTGGCCGGCGCGCCCGGCACGCGCGTCACCTCGAGGCCCAGCGCCTGGCCCACCTCGACGATGCCGAAGACCGGGTTGACGCGGTACGCGTTGTTGTCCGAGCACTTGGCCTTCACCGCCAGCCGGTTGCCCTCCGTCTGGTTGATGAGCGCGTGCTGCGACGCCCCGCCCGCCGCCGCCGACAGCCGCACCTCAGCCGGGTCCACTGCCAGCGCCATCTCCTTCTCTTGACCACTTCACTTCTCAAGGACCAAACTAGTTAAATAAAATAACGAAAAACAATTTCCTACTCGCAGTTGACAAGGCAAGGTTGCCGTTGGCTTGGTATAACGCTATTCAGAGAAGTCTTGGCTCTTCCGCATCGCATGCTTTGCGAGCGCCAGTGAACTACAACAGTCGCTGATCCAAGAGCACGTCTATAGCTTTTCTATTGTTTTGTCTTTCTTTCTTTCTTTGTCTTTGGAGCAGCGCAAGAGCGAAGAGGGAAGATGGCCTCTCTGCCGCCGGGCGACATCAACACGCAGCCGCACGCGAAGCTGGTGTACAACGCGCCGTTCGCGGACAAGCACACGTACCACGTGGCGGTGCAGAACGACGGCAGCCGGCGCATCGGCTGGGCCATCAAGACGACGAACATGCAGCGGCTGTCCGTCGACCCGCCGGCCGGCTGCCTCGATCCCAAGGAGTCGGTGCTGCTGGCCGTCAGCTGCGAGGCGTTCGACTACGCCTCCGCCGACACCAACAACGACCGCGTCACCGTCGAGTGGACCAACGCCCCGGAGGGCGCCGCCAAGCAGTTCCGCCGCGAGTGGTTCCAGGGCGACGGCATGGTCCGCCGCAAGAACATCCCCATCGAGTACAACCCCTGAACTGCTCGTCCTCTGCCCCATCGCTCGCGTCTCCTTCCTCCCTCCCCCTCCTGCCCCTCCAGTGATTCAATAGTCGCTCTCGTGCAACCCGCCGTTTCTCGAAAACTTGTCGCTCAAAAGACTAAGTACAGGGTGTACGTGTAGTTGTGTTGCCTAACCGTTTGTACACACGCTGAGTCCATGTAGGCTGCACATCGTGTCACTACTGTTGTTGAATCTGCGGCATCAAGTGTTTATGTATGCTGTATGCACATCCTCTGAGAATTTGTTCCCTTACTTCCCTATAACAGTTTCTTGGAGAAACTATATGCAAATTTTACTAACGTTAAGGTATGTTATGTTGAGTTGTTTCTAGTCTGTTTACGGCCGATGTACAAGGCGATTGTGCGTTACACATGATTCAACAGGCGGTGCGCTGATGCAAAAAAAAATAAATATAACTCAGGAATTCTTAATGGGAAGGGCGACAGCAATTCCCCCAGCCACACCGTACTAACTAACCAGCTGCTTCAACCGACTAAGTAAGAGAAATCAATACATTTCCAACGCAACACAACAGACACCATATTATGCTATAGATTTCAAATCAGCACCTACCCACTTCTTTTCATGCGATACATTTGCAATTAATTGCTAATTTTTGCGCTATCAATAATTTAAACGTACTCGTTTTGCATATATTCAGGAGGTCGTTTTCTGCGCTAATGCTCCTACCGTAATGGCGCTAGGTAAATCTTCATCTTACGGTAGGCTACCGGTTGGTTTGAATTAGGAGGACAAAGAGGGCTACCAAACCGGTACACTAAGGAATCGGGAGCAAAGGAAGGGTCCGAAAGAGAGAGAAGAGTTGATGTTCGATGTAGACGGGCACAATGGACTATGACAGAATGTCCCAACCGCACCTTTCATCGTCGAAGCATGCAGTCAGACGCACAGATCATGTACAAGTTTGGGTGCAAACGACTCCGCGAGACGAACTCAATCACTAGTCGACTTCTGCTGCTGCAACGGT
The DNA here is from genome assembly GCA_030248085.1 of Paralinhomoeus sp. GSCO2_6. Taxonomy (NCBI): domain Eukaryota; kingdom Metazoa; phylum Nematoda; class Chromadorea; order Monhysterida; family Linhomoeidae; genus Paralinhomoeus; species Paralinhomoeus sp. GSCO2_6. The sequence goes on from JASAMY010001612.1 coordinate 37,801, forward strand.
TAGGGGAAGGCAGCAGGCGCATTCGCTAGTCGAACGTGTAGTGCTTGTTCGTCCCGAATGAGATGGACGCCGGATTCCTAGAATGGACTTGCTCCTGCTCGCTTGTCGAAGTGGTGACGCCCTCGTCGTGCACCGTGTGCGCAGCTGGCGGCGATGGAGGAGGAGAAGGAGCTCGCTTCGTTGAGACACCGCGCCCGCTAGTCGTTGCGCGTCTGCCGCGGCGGGACGGGGGCGGCCGACGCGTCTGGCGCAGCGGCTGCGTCTCTTGGCGAAACTCTGGAGGAGCTCCCTTCGTGTTGATGGCCCCAGCCGCGCGCCTGCTTGACCGAGGTCCACCGACACCAGAACGTCTGCGCAACGTCGAAGTAGACCGTCTGCTCGACCGCATTGAGCGCGACTTCGGGCCGGCCCGCCGCGTTCCTTGGCCTCGCAGTGTCCCTGACGCTGTCGAAGAGGAGACGCGGCGCCGTCTGCTCGGCCGAGCGGAAGTTTCGGCGTTGACGACACGCCGTGAGGCGGCCGCCACAAGCCCCGGCCAGAGGCGCCGCGTCCTGGCCGCTGGCATCGTCGAGGTCAGACGCTTCATCGACGAGCTCGCGTGACGCTTCAGCCCCTGCTTGGCTGCCTGTCGAATGGCCTCGAGAGCGCGGTCGCGAGCCTGTCGAGGAAGCAGGCCGGCGCGGATCATTTGTGGCGGCGACAGCTCGAAGCCTTCGGGTGGCGTCTGCATGGGCGCGGCTCGCTGGCCCCTCGGACGCCTCGCTCCCCTCGTAGAGGCGCGGCGCGGCCTTGGCGCGCTGGGGCGGCGTCGGCCAGCGGACTTGGTCGACGAACGGCTCTGCTTCATTGAACGGCGACCGGTTCGACTCTGTGCGGTTCTTCTGCGCGTGGAACGCTGTCGGCGTCGGCTGACGACAGGCAGCACACCCCGTCCGGATGCGAGACCGTCGCTTTTGGTGGTGGTAGGGCTGGTGGAAGCTCCGACTTGGCTGTCGCTCGCAGCAGTCGCCATCGTCATTCTGTGCTGCTCGGTGGCGTGCGAGGACTTTCGGCGCCGACTTCTGCTCGGTGTGCGTTGACGCCCGGCGCTTCTTGGCAGTCGGCCAGCGCGACCTCGCGACCGCCGTCTTCGTTCGCCTCGCTGTCGCCTTCGCGCTCGGCTTCTCCTTCGACGGGCCACTGACGATCCGCTCGTCGACAGCGTCACCGAAACCGAATCTTCGCTTTCCGCCTTTCTCGCCAGCGCCTCGCCTATTTTAGCTTCCTCGCCCATTGCTTATTGTTTACTAACGAAAACAAAGAGTTGTCCGACTAATTACAAGAGGCGCTCTTTCACACAAATGCTCCGACAAAAACGTCCAGCATGTTTGCTAGCGTATGTTTTGGTAACAACGTCTTGATTTAGTCGTATGCGGCTTGAATTGTGAAACATGTACTGTGCAAAGTGGCGCTTTTTTTAAAACCTTCCACCTTAGTTGGTGGATCAAGCAAAGATGGGCGACGTCGAACGAGATAGATCCTTGGGTATGCATGCTCGTGCGCTGTGACGTGGCTGTGGTTGTGTCTGGGTAATGGTCTGAAATATTCAGACTCAAGCTCTCGCGAAAAGGAAAATGATGGGTCTGGCGAGGTTGCTCCGATGTTGTTGGAGCGGTGCAGTTTGAGGGCGAGGGTCCGACTGCGCAACAACATAGGCCCGCCGCTGTTGTCGAAAAGCGGCGCTGACAATGGCGTCGTCGACCTCGCCAGCGACCCGATTGTGCCTTGTAAGAGAGGCGCTGCCACAGAATTGCTAGGCAGCGGTGCTGTGTCTCGGCGGAAGCTTCCCCAATCCGGCCCAGGTAATGCGCGTGCAGCTCCGTTCAACAAATGACGTCAGTCTCCGTTCGTTGGTCGCCTTCTCAGCGCCGCCGAGTAGTCGTACGTCGCTGCGCGCGGCGCTGTCAGCGCAGCTGCGCGAGCGCCGGCGCGAGGAGCTGTCGCGGCGCGTGCAGATGTACAAGGAGAACAACGGCGAGGAGGAACGGCGCCGCGTCGTCGTCGCCCTGCACCGTCGGCAGCAGGGAGACGAGGCGAGCGCGGCCGACGAGGGCAGTGGGGGCGAGGAGGAGAGCGACGCGCGCGCCCTTCTCGACGACGACAATGTTCTTGGCGATGGAATTGACGACGACGACGAAGAGTTCGCCGTGGACGAGGCGGCGTCAAGCGACGGCGGCGGCGTGTCGTCGGAAGAGGACGAGAACGACGACGACGACGACGAGACGCGGCCGACGGGAGTGAAACTGCAGCAAGGCACCTGCGAGCCGGTGTGTGTGACGTGCAGACTTTGACAGCGCATCGTGTTCATTGGCAACGAGTGCTTAGGAGCTGGCTGGAAGTGGCGACAGTCTTTTCCCGACGAGGACTGCTGAAGGCAAAGGAGCCAGTCACGTCGCTGGCGCCATCGACTCCGAGTCGCTCTCAGTCGATTTCAATCTGCGCTTGCCCGTGGATTCGCAGTCGCTGTCGCTGCACCCTGTAGACCCGTTTGTCGAAGGCACAGCCACCCTTTTGTGCGTTGCTGCTCCGTGTCGCGTACATAATTGTCGCACGCGTATGTGGCTCTTTTTTAGAGGCGCCGAAGCTCTAGATCCGACAAGCGCGCCTGCGCCAGATCCTCTACTTCAACTCTGCTATAATCTACAGCCCCGATCTCGTACGTGTCTTCTTGCCTGACGTTTTCAGTTGTTCCTTGAGCGCCGCCTAATCTCTGGACTAGACTTGGAAGAGTCGAGTCAGCTTGCTGCTGCTGCTGTGCCAGACGAGCTGCTGCGGCTCTGCTCCGGATCGTTTCCGCCTGCCAACGCTGAGCAGTGTCATCAGGGCGCCGATGCTTTGTCCTCGGGGTGCGTACCGCTACCACCTCCTTGCTGTAGAATTGCTCTGCATTTGTTCTGGACCGAACATTCTGCTGTGCCAACGCGCGTTTAGTGGAGACGCTGCGGAGGACTGCCCGGCCGAGCAGGTGCTAGAAGAAAGCTCAAATGCAACTCAAGTAGCCGTGTGAGTCCCAGTTCCTTGCCGACGCTGCGCTTGTAGCACTTGTGTGTAAATATGAACCTATCGCTGTAGCGACTACGACGGTGTTGCTGCTGTGGCGGCATCGGCGGAGGACGACGCCGAGATTGGGGAGGCATCGGCGACGAGTGACGAAGACGACGAGGATGATGAGGATGAAGGGGCGCCTCTTTCGAGGCGTCGTCCCATAAAGAGGCGCCGTCCCCGCGTTCTCTCCGACGACGGCGACGACAGCAGCGGCGACGAGGGCGACGCAGCCGCCGGCGGAGTCTCACCTGTGGTCGACGGCTCCAGGAAGCGTCGTAGGAAGAGGACAGCGTTGGCCGCCGACAGCTTCGACGCCGAGGAGCGCGCGAGCAGCGACGACGAACTCCTCGTCGTTCAGCGTCTCGAGCAGGACAGGGAGAAGCGACAGTGAGCTCCTGCGCCCATACCACTGCCCCCGGGCACCTTTGGCGCAAGTTGTGAACTGCACAGGCGTTTGCGTCACTTCGTGGACGAAGAAGCGGAGCTGTCCGGCAGCGACGTGGGCAGCGGCGACGAGCAGGTCTGCTTTCGCTGTCGATGTTTGTGCCCAAAAAAAAAACCGCGCCACCGTCGGTCGTAGCTGGGCAGCGACGCGGACGAATACGAAGCGGAGGAGGGCGACGAGGACGCGGTGGCGCCCGACGGCCAGCTGCGCGAAGGCATCGCCGCGGCATTCAGGCGCGGCGTTCCTTCGAGCACGTCTGTTTTTGGCTCGAACTGGCACGCGTTGAAGGAAGCAAGAGCGGGACGAGGACCGCCGCCGACAGCTTCTCTACGAGGAGAAGTACTTGAGCGCCGCCGACGACGGCCTGGGAAGCGCACTGCTGCGTCGCTTTCGCTGGAAGTCGAGCGCCGAGACGGCCGGTGCGCGAGCGAGCGCTGCGCGCTCGTAGCTTCGCTAATTGGACGGTCTTAATTAGAAGTGGAGCAGCAGCCGGACGTCCTCTTCGATCTCCTCAACGATCCGCTGCATTCGTCCGCGGTCGACTTGGAGGCGGGCGACGAGGCCGACCGCCACTATCAGCGGACAAAGGCGGAGCTCGTCGCTTGGCGCAATACTAAGGTACCGTAACCGGATAGACCCAAGCCTGAGAAGCCATTGTGGTGCGGCGACGTGTGACTGTAGAAAGCGAGTAAAGCTCAGCCGGCGGAAGACGGCAAGCGCCAAGAGGGCGGCGAGGTCAGGGACGAGCTGGTGGACGAGGAGGAAGAGGAAGACAGCCAAGTGCTCTGCTTGGCCAGAAAGTCGCTGTCTCGACAAGGTATCCGCCCACTCGAGTGCCGCACCTTCAGCAGAGCAGCCAGAGCGGCAACAGCGTTCCTTTAGCCAGTGCTGCGGTGACGTGCGAAAGCGGCAGCGTAACGGCTGCGCTCGTCTGCCGCGAATTGGCTACGGCCAGTGAGGAACAGGTCGGTGGGATGCCCGCGTACATGTGCTTGGGAGCTTCCCCTTCCCCCAGTCGGAAGTGGACGCTATTTTGGTGCAAAATTTCTCCATCCTGACGTCTGCGCCCATCAGCCCCCCCCCCTCCGTGGAAGCCCGTCCGCCTTGGTGTATGCATGGGCGTGGGTCCATGGCGTGTTGTCGCCAAGTAATTCTTGTCCTCATTTGTCCAGGCGCTTCGACTGCAGTCGAGTTCAAGCTCGTTGCTGCGTCGTGGCAGAGGCGTGCTGGAGGCGCTGTCGCGCTGTCCGGAGCCGTCCCTCTCCGACGGCCCTGCTAGGAATGGATCGCTCCTCTCGACTGGTCTCCGAGGGCCGTCTGGCGCTACTCGCGCCGGCCCTTGTCTCAACAAGAATATTGTCCGCCCTTCAAAAGAGGACAGTCTCAGCTTGTTCGACTTTTTAGGGTGACATGTAGTAATGACTTCGCTGTGTTCCGCTGCGTGCGTGCCGTCTTCACGTTGTTCTAACTTGCAAAATGTCAATTTGTTTCTGTGGGTCCTGCTGAATTGTTCCTCACAGTACGTGCTACCTGAATTTCCTCTTGCGGCTGTGCCTTGATTGACAGTAACAGTACGTGTTCCAAAAAAGAAACGTTTCTTAAGACTATGGTCCCACCGTAGTCGATGTTGAAATGGTTTTCCCTACGTCGCTTTGCTAAACTCCGTGCAACAAACACCGTCCCAGTGAAATAACTTCTACCGCATGCATTTCGAGCGGGGAAATGTACTCCATTTTAAACGGGCTGCTATGGTTGTTTCTGGCTACCGTATCTCGTGTGTGGGCCTTGCGAAATTCTTTGCTGTTCACTGTTGTTCGTTGCACCGCCATTCGGCAAGAGAATCGGCGGCTTTGCTTTTAGCTGAGCTTGAAGGCTTTCTGCTTTTTTGAGATTAGAGATTTGTTGTTGACGCTGTTCGTTGTGCCCCGCAGAAGAACATCAAGATGGTGAGTGACACGGGGTCGCTTTTTTTCTGTCGCGTGCCTGTATTCTCGCTTCCCGCAGGTGAACTTCACAGTGGACGAGATCCGGAACCTGATGGACCACAAGAAGAACATCCGGAACATGTCGGTGATCGCGCACGTCGACCACGGCAAGTCGACGCTGACGGACTCGCTGGTGTCCAAGGCGGGCATCATCGCGTCGGCCAAGGCGGGCGAGACTCGGTTCACGGACACGCGCAAGGATGAGCAGGAGCGCTGCATCACCATCAAGTCGACGTGAGTCAGCGACTGCCCCATTGCCCCCCCCCCCTCCCCAGGCAAGGCGCGTGGTTTTGCAGGGCGATTTCCATGTACTTCGAGCTGCCGTCCAAGGACATGTCGTTCATCAAGGGCGAGATCGAGATGGAGGAGAAGGATGGCAAGCAGGAGCCGATGCGCGGTTTCCTCATCAACCTCATCGACTCGCCCGGACACGTCGACTTCTCGAGCGAAGTCACGGCCGCGCTGCGCGTCACCGACGGCGCGCTCGTCGTCGTCGACTGCGTCAGCGGTGCGCGCCGCCGACCACCCGCGGCTAATGAGTTAATTAGTGGTCGTACCTCCGTTGCAGGCGTGTGCGTGCAGACGGAGACGGTGCTGCGGCAGGCGATTAGCGAGCGCATCAAGCCTGTGCTCTTCATGAACAAGATGGACCGTGCTCTGCTCGAGCTCCAGCTAGGCCAGGAAGAACTCTATCAGACCTTCAGCAGAATCGTCGAGAACGTCAACGTCATCATCGCCACCTATGGCGAAGACGACGGCCCCATGGGGAAGATCCTCGTAAGCCCCCCCCCCCCCACGACCACACTTACGCTCCCTGGGCGGGCGTTCCGAGCGTTTCGTATTCCTTGAGGTCGATCCCAGCTACGGAACCGTCGGCTTCGGCAGCGGCCTGCACGGCTGGGCGTTCACGCTCAAGCAGTTCGCCGAGCTCTACGCCGACAAGTTCGGCGTTCAGGTCCGTCCGATGGGGCCTGGGGGGTGTGCCCGTTGACTGACGCGCTGTTCTAGGTGGACAAGATGATGCGGAACCTGTGGGGCGACCGGTTCTTCAACGCCAAGTCGAAGAAGTGGACGACGACGCAGGATGAGGGCAGCGTGCGCGGCTTCTGCCAGTTCGTGCTCGACCCCATCTTCAAGGTCTTCGACGCCGTCATGCACATCAAGAAGGAGGAGACGGCGAAGCTCGTCACCAAGCTCAACATCAAGCTCACCACCGACGAGAAGGACTTGGAGGGCAAGCCCCTACTCAAGGTCTGTCCTCTGTCTGGGCTGCGTCGCAACGGGACGCGCGCTCACAGCTCTTGTCCTACGCGCAGGTGATGATGCGCAAGTGGCTGCCCGCTGGCGAGACCATGATGGAGATGATCTGTATCCACCTGCCCAGTCCGGTCACCGCGCAGAAGTACAGAATGGAGGCCCTCTACGAGGGGCCGCACGACGACCCCGCCGCAGTCGGTACGTCAGCTCAGCTCAAAGCCGACGTCGTGTCGAATGGCGCGCGGGGTTGCAGCGATCAAGAATTGCGACCCGAACGGCCCGCTCATGATGTACGTGTCGAAGATGATTCCCACCTCGGACAAGGGCCGCTTCTACGCGTTCGGCCGCGTCTTCGCCGGCAAGGTGGCGACGGGCATGAAGGCGCGCATCATGGGCCCCCACTACGTGCCCGGCAAGAAGGACGACCTCTACGAGAAGAACATCCAGAGGTGACTGCTGCTGCTTGTCCTCCTGGTCTGCTACTCGCCTCTCATCGCGGAGACTGGCTTCAGAACGATCCTGATGATGGGTCGCTACACGGAGCCCATCGAAGACGTGCCCTGCGGCAACATCTGCGGCCTGGTGGGCGTCGACCAGTTCCTCGTCAAGAGCGGCACCATCACGACGCACAAGGACGCGCATAACCTCAAGGCGAGTGATTATTGCTACGATTGAGAGAGAACGCGCGCGCAGTGACGCGCTGCGCGCTCGTTGCAGGTGATGAAGTTCAGCGTGAGTCCCGTGGTGCGGGTCGCGGTGGAGCCGAAGAACCCGTCGGAGCTGCCGAAGCTGGTGGAGGGCCTGAAGCGCCTCGCCAAGTCCGACCCCATGGTCCAGTGCTTCTTCGAGGACTCGGGCGAGCACATCGTCGCCGGCGCCGGAGAGCTCCACCTCGAGATCTGCCTCAAGGACCTCGAGGAGGACCACGCCTGCATTCCCATCAAGAAGAGCGACCCCGTCGTCTCCTACAGGCACTACTTCTCGCGCCTTCGAGCCCGCTAGTTCTGGACGCTCGCTCACGCGCCCCTCTTGCAGGGAGACTGTGGAGGAGGAGTCGGACCAGATGTGCCTCAGCAAGTCGCCCAACAAGCACAACCGTCTCTTCTGCAAGGCCGCCCCGCTGCCCGAGGGACTGGGCGCCGCCATTGAGAAGGTGCGGCTGGTGTGGATGCCGGCGTGTTGGGAGGAGCGCGTTCCTTACGCGCGCTTGCGTGCAGGGCGAGGTGAACGCGCGCGACGAGGCGAAGGCTCGCGGCAAGGTGCTCGCCGACACGTACGGCATGGACGTGACGGAGGCGCGCAAGATCTGGTGCTTCGGACCCGAGGGCACGGGCGCCAACCTCCTCATCGACGTATCCAAGGGCGTGCAGTACCTGAACGAGATCAAGGACTCCTTCGTCGCCGGCTTCCAGTGGGCCACCAAGGAGGTGCGTCGCCCCTCCCCCCCCCTCCTCCTCTGCGGCCGGCGCCACGCGTAGCCGATGCAGGGCGTGCTGTGCGACGAGAACATGCGCGACATCCGCATCAACATCCACGACGTGACGCTGCACACGGACGCGATCCATCGCGGCGGCGGCCAGATCATTCCCACGGCGCGGCGCGTCGTCTTCGCCTGCGTGCTCACGGCCAAGCCGCGTCTCCTCGAGCCCGTCTACCTCGTCGAGATCCAGTGCCCTGAGGTCCGTGTCTGTCTGTCTGTCTGTCTGCCTTCGCGCTCGCTCGCTCGCTCGCACGCACGCACGCAAGCCTGTTTTCTGTAGGCGGCGGTGGGCGGCATCTACGGCGTGCTGAACAGACGTCGCGGCATGGTGTTCGCCGAGGAACAGGTGGCCGGCACGCCCATGTTCATGGTGAAGGCCCACCTGCCGGTCAACGAGTCCTTCGGTGCGTCCCCCCTCCATGGCGGACACTCGGTGTTGACGCGTTGCTCATTCCCTTGGCCGCCATGAAGGCTTCACGGCCGATCTGCGCCAGCAGACAGGCGGCCAGGCGTTCCCGCAGTGCGTCTTCGACCACTGGCAGATCCTGCCCGGCGACCCCATGGACCCCAGCTCCAAACCCGCACAGGTGACTTAGAACCCAGCAGTGTGCTTGTCGCTACACGAGCGTGTCGTCACCGCGGCGGCGTTCAGATCGTCGCCGAGACGAGGAAACGGAAAGGACTGAAAGAGGGACTTCCCGACTTGGCGAACTACTTCGACAAGCTCTGAGACTATCGCGTCGCCCCGTCCGTCCCTCTCCCGAAAACAGCTTTCGATTTTTGACTTCTGACATTTCTTTGTTTGTTGAATTTCTTTCTTTTTTGCCGCTCGCGGTGCCGACCGTTTCGTTTGACACCGTGGCCCGTCGTCGCGCGAGAGTCCTAGGAACCGATTCCACCGTTGGTTTTCTATTTATGACGCCGCCGATGCTCTCGCCAACACTTGTTGGTCACCGACTGCGCGTTGCCGCCGGCGACAGCGCCGCTTGCTTTGATGGCTCTGACGACGACCCTTTTTGGGGCACTTGAAGAGGAAATAGATGGTTGAGTTGAGCTCGACGACACTCCGTCTCCTACGGCTGCGCTTTTGCGATGTCATATGTATTGTACTGTGGCGATACGGCTGCCGACTGGCCATCTGTAGTTCGCTTTCGTAGTCGACATGGCGTCGCCAGCGCTCATCGTTCAACCGGCAGCTCTCGCGGCCGAACCTGACGAGCCTCCATCCTCTGCGGCTGTCCCAGTGCCCCAGGCGAACCGCCGAAAGGTGCCCACGCTCAACGAGAGGAGGTGTGCTTTGGAAGGGTGGGGTGGCCCGGGCGTGGCGCTTCGCCAACCCTTTAATGAGTACATTTTCAGACTGGCTGGCGACGATGGATTGCCTGCCCTGTCGACGGCGTTTGACAACTGGTCTTACGACGAGAATAAGGATGAGGTGCTGCTGTGAAAGCGCGGCTGGTCGAAAAGCAGGCTATTCGCAAGCTCGTTTTCAGTACGGCAATTTGCGCGTTGTGTTGGGGCGAATGGAACATTGGGCGCACAACCTGTGCCCCACTCTGCGATTCGACGACTTCATCGCACGCGCCGAGCAGCTCGGCTCCAAGCGGCCCGTCCAGGTCACGTCACGGAACCTTTGTGCGGCTGCTGATTCAGATTCAGTCGCGATTCAGACTTGCATGCTGAGAATCCGCTCTTCTGAGCCGCAGCCGACGGGCACAGACCGCAGCCGCCCTTCCACGCCTCAGAAGTTGCCGACTGACGACGTCGAATCTCTGGCCGACTCGACGGCGCGAGCCTTGGGACAAACGGTGCCCGACGACAACGATGACGACGGGGATGACGACCTGGATCGGTTTCTGCTGGAGACGAAAAGCTCGTCAAATGACGAAAATCTCTTGTCCGCTGAACCAGCTCATGAGTCGGAAGATGAAGACGTCCTCGCGAAAAAGTCCAAGCGCCGTAAAGTGATTGACGAGGACGACGAGTAGCCCAGTGCGTTTGCCGCCCCGTATTACATCTACCGTGTTCACAGTCACCGCAATCCGTGAGTGCGTGCGTGCATGCATGTGTGCCTGGAGGGCAGCAGAGCACGTCTCTATGGGTACTCACTGGAATCGCAGTGGAGAGGACAGGGCGAAAGCTGGCGCACGCGTATTCTGACTGGGGGAGCGTCGCGGCGACTACGACAGCGAGCAACAGGGCGGCGCGTGGAAGTGGGCCGGTCGCGTTCGGCTAGAGTCTGGAAGAATTGCGGCTGCCTCCCTTCTCACTCCCTTTGCATGACGCGGCGCGACGCCGCCCTACAGGTGGAGAATAAATAACACAGTTGGTGGAGACGCGCCAACCAAGTAAGGCCACCTACAGTGTACAACACTAGGAGCAAGACATCACGAGGGGGGCCGGCGCGCGGCGCACGCGTCCCCTATTGCTATAGGTTGAGGAAGAGAGGCGACGACACGCCTACGCGTACGGGATGCGCGGACGCGCCCCCCTTCACCCCCCCCCCCCCCCCCCCCCCCACCGGGACGTTGCGAATCGGCGATCTGCGTATCTCGGCGCGCAGACACCGAGCGCCCCCACCAAGGAAGAACGCGACAAAACCCAGCGCACCAACCCCCCCCCCACCAACAGCACACCCCCCCCCCACAACAGCCACCCCACACGCACACCCACCCCACCCCCCCCCAACACCACCCCCACCCCCCACCCCCCCCCCACCCCCCCCCCCCCCCCCCCCCCCCCCCCCCACCCCCCCACCACCCCACCCCACACCCCCCCCCCACCCCCCCCCCCCCCCACCAGTCGGCCCCGCACCGCCCCGTGCGGGCAGCCGACTCGGGTCGACTGCCAAGCCAACGACGGAAAGGGAATGGGTTGGAAGCAGGGGCGGTAGTGCGCCTACAACAACGGAGCGAAGGGCGGAGATCACACGCGGCTGGGCTGGCGCGCAGGCGACGACGCGTCAGCACCGTCTCGACTGCGCCCGTCGGTCGCCCTCGCGTAAGTAGAAGGAGGACGTCGCGTCCTCCAGCGTTGGCACCAGGCAGGCGGGCGAGCGGGCGACTACGACTCGTGCAGCGACTACGACAACGTGACAAGGCCAATTATTGCCGTTTCAAGTAAGTAGCAACGTGTATCTCTGCCGAAGATTCAGCGCCCACTGTGCGACGGATCGGCACAATGGGCCCGGAACTCGTCCTGAAGCGATGGGGGATGGGTACGGGTGGGAGGCAGAGGCAGAGGTGCGGGTTACCTGAGTCCCCAAAGGCAGATTGCAGCGCGAGCACTGGTAGTGCGTCTGGATGAGTCGGAAGACGGGCGCGGTCGCCTTGCAGACGAGCTGGCGGTGGTTGAGGAAGAGTGCCTCGGACTGGAAGACCGTCTTGCAGGCGACGCACGCCCAGCCCACCTAGAGCGAGGCCGTCCATGCATGCACTGCGCAGCTGCGCCACGCCCAGCGCATTTACCTCCAAGTCGACCGTGGCGGCGGCCGCTCTGTCGTCGGCGGCGAGGGCGGCGAGCAGAGTGGAGAGCTCCTTGCCGTCCTGCGTAAAGGTGACGCTGTCGCGTCGGCCGCTCTCCAACTCCTCCTGTATGACGGCCATGACGGAGCGGGGGATCTGCAGCAGGCCCACAGGCGTGCCCGTCACCGTCGGGTCGTACAGCACCGGCAGCGCGCCTGCAACCGCCCCTTCCCCTCGCACTGGCAGCTTTCGAGAGCAAGCCCTGTGACGGACCAGAGACGGAGCTCTGACAGAGCATGTTCGCGTAGTAGGCGGCGGGATGGACGTAAGCCGAGGCGGCCAGCTGATTGTTGGCTTCTGGGACCGAGGGCGGAGGTGCATCCGCTGCGTCGGCTCTCGCTTTCTTGGACGGCGGCTCGGTCGGCTGAGTCGTCGTGCTCGCTGCTGCGACGTCGGCGCTCGCAGCCGCGGCGGGCTCGATGCCGACCAGTTTCGCCTCCACCGCCTGGCCGACGGCGCTGTTCATGGACTGTCGGAGAGTGTCGAGGTGCTGCTGCGAGAAGAGGTGGTCTTGCATGTTCAGCTGCGCCGAGTAGTGGACCCCGCACAGCTGGCAGCCGCCGCCAGACGGGTCCTTGGCCTTGTCGGCAGCCAGTTGGGCTGCCGGTCCAGCGGCCGCGCCCAACGAAGAAGACGGAGGAGTAGCGGACTTGGCCTTGCGCTCTTTGGCTCGCGCGTTTTGGAACCAGACTTGGACGACGCGCTTGTGCAGGCCGATCTCGGCGCCCAGTCTCTCGCACTCCGACATGCTGGGCGTCTTGTACTCTTTGAAGAGACTCTTCATCAGCTGCACTTGCACGGACGTCAAGTGCGTCCGATAGCGCTTTGACGACGTCTGCGGCTTCGCCACGGAAGTTGCGCTAAAATAGGTGAGAGAAGTCACACTCAGCAGGGAGTGAGCGAACCGCTGCATTGAATCCAGCTCACCTGTCAGCGTGGTTCGCCGGCGCCGTCTTGTCGGCCTTGTCCGCGGAGCCTGTCGTCTGCGTCAGTGGAGCAGTAGTGGAGGCGCAAATCGTGAGCGCGCTGGGGGAGGGCGTCTCGCGACTCATGGTCGAGAGGCCGTCCTCGTCCGGGTCCGACGGCCCGATGGAGGAATTCCGTGGAGAGGCGGCTGACTGCGCTGTCGGCGGAGGCGGCTCCACCGAGCATCGACTCATCGCCAGCGCTGCCGACGACGACGACGAACTCGAGAGGTCGAGGGGAGCAGCGGCGCCCGCCTGTTGAGCCCACAAGCTGCCCGTGTCGTCTTCCCCCTCGGACTGACGTTGGGCGAGCCGCTTCAACATGGCCGCGGGGGACTGCAGCGCTGGCGAGCCTGTCGCACTCGCAGAGCCGTCAGCGTAGAGAGGACAGAGCGTCGGCACCTGCATCGTGTGTCGCTAGTACACGCGTCGATTTACTGCGACTGCGTGACACAGGCCAACACACCTCGTCGGCATCCGGCAACGCCTCGACGTTAATGTCACCCTTAGCGAGCTGCTCGCTGTGTCTTTCCTCCATGTGTGACTGCAGCGTTTCCTTTGACTTCTGCAGAACGCCGCAAAAAGGGCAGCGCTTGTTGAACGCTGTCGAACTGCGATGTCGGCTGCCGTCTGCCCGGGGCGCATCCGCGCCGGCCGCTTTCTGACCCGAGACACTATTGTCGGAGAGCTAGACAACGGCAAGGACAGGTTACTAACCTGAGGTTAGACTTGTGCGAAAGATAAAAATCAAATTACTTGTCTTTCGCCGTCGTCTCCTCTTGTATTCGTTTGATCTCTGAAGCACTGCTTCGTTTGATGGGTGATCAGCTCGTAGTAGCGCTGGAAGACGAGCGAGCAGCGCTTGCACTGGAAGTTGCTGCCGGGCGTCTTTTGGTAGCGTTCCGTGGCGGCGCCTTCTTGCGGGGCCGTCTGATTCTCGTAGACCTTGCGCGCCTTCTGTCGCGCGTTCTGGAACCAGACGACGATGACTCGAGGACTCAGCTGCAGCTGCTTCGACAGCTGCTCCAGGTCGTCGTCCTTCGGATAAGCCTGCTTGTCGAAGAAGTCCTAAATGTCCTCCTCACCCTACTCTCGTCTTCTGTGTGTCGCGAGCGAGCGAGCGCCACGCGCCAACCTGAAGCGTCTTCAGCTGGTAGTCGGTGAATCGCGTCCGATTGGCGCGTTTGCTGCTGCCGTACGTGGGAGTGGCCGCGCCATGGCCCGCAGCGCTGCTCTCGGCGCCTCCTCCCTGCGGACCGGCTTGGCCGGCGCCGATGCCGTTGCAAGCGGGCGCCACGAGCGCCGGCACCGCGGGCAGGGCAGTAGCGCCGCCGGCTTGCGCGAGCGGCAGTCCGGCGGCCGCGGCCGCGGCGACGCTGAGCACGTTCAGGGGATTCGACAGAGTCATGTTCAGCTGCGCCATCACATCCGCCGCACTCAGCACGCCCGCGGCCGGTGCGCTCTGGGACGCGTTGCCCAGCAGTGGGAAGGATACTGCCGCCGAAGCGGAAGTGGCGATCGGCTCGGCAGGAGCCGCGGACGAAGCCAAAGAAGTGGCGTCGAAAGCAGTCGAAACCCTGACTGCAGCCTGGCCGTCATTCCCGTCTGACGCTTCAACTTTCCCAGTGTCCACTGGAGTAAGGCCGCGGCTCGACGACGCCGCGGGAGCCAAGCCAGCGCACGCGGCCGACACTACATCTGTAAGGTTACGGTAGACTCATGGACAATAGGTAGAGAGGGTCGCTTAGATCGCATTCCTCACGTTTGTCCAGCGGCTCCTCTTTGATCGCGACTTGCTGAGACGAATCGCTGTTGGAGGGATGGGCAGAGCAACTCGACTGCTGCTGGTTCTGTTCCACTTCCTTGTCGTCGAGCTTCGCACCCCTGAGTGTCTCGGCGATCTGCTCGGAGTTGAGTCCGTAGACCTCGGCCTCGCCCGTCTTCTCGTATTTGTCCAAGTCGATGCCGTAGACCGGAGGGTTGTTGAAGTTGTAGGGCGAGTCTTTGCTGCGCTGGCGCTCCTTGAAGAGCGTGTTGCGGAACCAGTGCTTGATCACCTTCTGCGGCAGGCCCGACTCTCGGGACATCGTCTCGATCTGCTCCTCCGTAGGCGAGTTGTTGATGTCGAAGTAGTTGCGCAGCACCTTCAGCTGCTCGTCCGTGATGCGCGTTCTCGCACGCTTCTGCGGCGAAGCGGAAGACGACGACGACGCCGCGGCAGCAACAGCTGCTGCCGAGCTCGACGCGGTTGTCGACCCGTTCCCTGTCTGGGTGGTCGTCAAGCGGCTACCACCAGCCCCACCACCACCCCCACCAGTCGGTCCGGTCGACGGCAGCGGCGGAGGCGGCAACGGCACCGGCGGCAGGACGGCTGCGCCGGTGGAGACGGGGGGAGCAAAGGCGCCCAGCAAATTGGCCATGTCGAAAGAGGGGGGCAGCGTCGGCAGAGCGGGCGAACTGGAGGCGGGCGTCTGGAGGTTGATGAGCAGCGCGGCCATCGCGGCCGCGTTGGGATCGAGAAAGGGGTTCATCATGGCCGGCATCATCATCATCATAAGCGGATTATTGCTGGCTGCCGTGGCGTAAGGCGCGAACGGATTCAAGCCGCCGCCGAAGGGATGCGTCGTCGTCGTCGTCGCCGATATTGCAGACGTCGGCGGTGTGGAAGAGACATTCGGGGGCGCGACGACGACATTGCCGGCTGTCGAGTCCGCTTCCGATCTGACCGTCGACTCGGACTGCCGCGGCTCCGCCGTTGCTAGCTCGTCGCACGGCGTCTGTGTGCGACTGCTGCCGGCGGCGTCCGCGACTCCGACGGCGTCTTCGAACCACTGCGCGGCTCGCGACTCAATCGCCTCCGCGGGAATGGCACGGCCGTGTGCCTTCTCCAGATGCGCCTTCAGCGTCCACACGCCTAGAGCAGCACTGATTCGTTGGTTCACTTCGACGCCACTCCATCGCCGTCACGTACCGGTGAAGACTTTCTCGCAGATGGTGCAGCCCAACTTCTGAAGTTCCGGCGACTCGTCGTCGTCCGGCACTGGGACGCTCTCGCCGGCCGGCTCGTCGTCGGCGCGACGCGTCGTCTTGCGGCGCCTCTGCTGCGCGGCCTCGTTGAACTCCATGACGACCGCGGAGCCGTAGGACTCGAGCAACTGCTTCAGCACGCGCTCTCCCCCACAGCTGCTCAGCGGAGCCGGCGTCGACGCCGCCTGCTGCTGCTGCTGCGGCTCAGCACGCACCACCGTCGCCGTCTGCTCAGTGGACGCGACTGAGGAGGCGGCCGCATGCGGCTCCGGCGTCGTGTCCACGCCCAGAAGCGCTGCCGCGGCGGACACGCCCGGCAGAGCGGCGGCGCCCCCAAGCCCGTCCAGGTCGAACGATTGCGGCGCCTGCTGCTGCTGCTGCTGCATCTGAGCCATCAGTGGAAAGAAGCTGGCCATGTTCATCATGTTGAAGAGTTGCACGAGCTGCTGCTCCAAGTTGTACTGCTGTTGTTGTTGTTGTTGTTGTTGCTGGTGTTGATGTTGTTGCTGTTGCTGGTGTTGATGTTGTTGCTGTTGCTGCTGCGGTTGTGCTTGCCGGTTCCTGTCCTGGACGGTTCGCTTGCTCGGACGCGAGTGCTGCAAGTAAGGGACTTTGGCGCTGCCGCCGCCAACTGAGACAAGCGAGAGAGAGAGAGAGAGAGAGAGAGAGAGAGAAAGACGTACGTTGGCCTGCTGTCCGTGGAGGCCGACGGCGGGCGGGCCGACGTTGTCGGGCTGCTCGATGAGCGGCTGGTTGGGGTCGAACTCGCCGGCGTTGATCAGCTCGGCCAGTCTGGCGGCGCGGTTCTGATGCGAGAGGGAGCGCAGGTGGACGTCGAGACTCGACGGCTGGCCGCACGCGTAGCGGCACACGTTGCACTTGAACGGCTTCCCCGTCGCCGTCGCCGTCGCCGCTGCGCCCCCGGCCCCCGGCGTTCCCGACTGCGCGCCGCTGCCTCCCGACACGCCGCCGGCCGCGGCCAGGTCCTTGATAGGCTGGCCTGAACCAACAGCGGTCGCAGCTACTCATCCTGGAGCGGTCAAAGTCAAAGAAGCGTACCGTGTTTGAGCGCCGCCAGCACCTGTGGACTGACGTTGGCGTTCATGCCTTGCTCGTGAGCCTGTCGAGCCTTGTGCAGGTGCGACACCGAGTTGAAATGCACGAACAGTATATTCTTCTGGGTGAACGATTCCTGAAGAAAGTGACACTTGAGCATACTGTACTGTTATGCAAAGGTACAATGTACCTTGCAGATTTCACACTTGAATGGACGTTTCGGGTCCAAGTACTTGTCGAAAGCGCTCGACTGACCGCTCTTCTCACTGCGTTTCGTGGCGCACCGTTGCGCGGCTTTCTTTTGAGAGCTCTGGTATCCGACTGGTGGTCTGGTCTGATGTGGCTTGTCAGTGGCGACCCCGTCCAAAATTTCCTTGCTACTTCCGTCGCCGTCAGCCTGGTCAGGAGCCAGTGCTGCAGCAGCTCCGCTGTCGGTGTCCGCGTCGGCGTGCGTATGGGCGATGCGTGGTGCGTGGGCGACGGCGAGATGCGCCTCCTCGACGTGTTTCTGGAGGGCGCCGATGGTGCGAAAGTTGCGCGAGCAGAGCGGACAGCGAGTGGAGGCGCGCATGACGTGGTAGAGCGAGTGCTGCTGTAGCTTCTCCTCGCTCCGGAACGCCAGGCTGCACTGAGGGCAGCGGTAGCGATACAGGTGCCGCTCGCTGACCACCCCAGACGAGCCGTTGCTCGCGGCCACCGTGGGCGCGTGCTGCTGCGCGAAGTGCAGCTGAAGTACGTACAGTACACACGTGCACCACAAGCCTACGAGCGCGAGCACTGCATTTCGCCGGTACCTGCAGAGCGGCGCCGCTGGAGAACTTGGAGTCGCAGGCATCCTTCCAGCACTCGTAGACGAGCGAGCCGTCCTCGCTTTCCACGGCCTTCAGGTGGCCGGTCTCCAACTGGTGCGCGCTCAGCTGGTCGGCGTCAGAGAAGGGCGCCGAGCAGAGCTGGCAGGAGGCGACCGCGGGCGCGGACGCGCAGTGGGCGGCGACGACAGCGGCACCGTTCTCGTGGCTCGCGGATGGCGTGGTCGAGTCGGCGGCGACGCTGGCCGGCGGCGAGGAGCGAGCCGTCTTGCCGCCGCCGCCGCTCGACGCCGCCGCCGCAGCGACTGGCAGCAGAGACAGCAACCGACTCACGCCGTCCGTGGGCACGCTGTGTCTCTGCCACGACCAAGACAGAGACAGTGAATGAGTGTCAGTGCCAACGACTCGAGACGAGGCGGTCACCTGGTGGAGGTGATCGCGGAGCGCCTCCTGGTCGGCGCAGTGCATGCTGCACAGCGGACAATTGAGCGCCTGCTTCCCGACCACTTCTGACGCCGACGTATGCGTCGTGGCCCTGTGCGTCTCTAGTTCCATTGCTGACTCTGAACGAACGCACACGACCATAGTGCACACAGTCGTTGGCGGCACTGACTGCATAGAAAGTCGCAGAGTTGGCAGTAGAACGCGGTGTCTTCTTCATCTGGAGCAGGGAACTGCGCTGGGACGGCGCCGTCGGCTTCTTCTGGTCGGGGACGCTGCTGTGTCGGCGTCTGCTCGGCAACGTCCGCCGAGGCTGCAACCGTGAAAAGCATGATGACGCCGACCGTACCGTACACAAACACGGCCGTCTGCTGCCGAGCAATGAAATGATACGCAGAGTGGGTCGCAGCAGTGACCGTGGAAGGGGAGTGCTAACGCCAGGGCGCTACGAAGCGGAGAGAGCGAGAAGAGAGAGAGAGAGCGAGATAGCTATGAGTTGGCGCAAAGCGCCAATCAAGCGAATGACTGCACAATGAATAGCTGCGGGAACGCGAGCCCACGACTGTACAGAGGGACAGTGGCGCTGCAGACGGCGGGCGGGCGGCTGCGGGGCTGCGGCGAGCGGCTCGCGGCTGCTGCCGTCCGCGGCAGCAGGGTGTTACTTGGGGCTGTGGTGGCAGTTAGCAGCCAGAGCGGCCAGCTCGCGCGACCGGACGCGGCGGCGCGCAGTGTCTCGACACCGCGCACAGTCACGAGTCGGCCGGGACAGCGGAGCAGCGCAGGGGCGGTGATCTGTCTAAATGCATTCATTAGAGCTGCGCCCTTCGCTCGGCGCAGACACGTGCAAACAAACTTTTACGGCCAGTGGGAGTGCGCCGGCCGACGACCGACCTCTTCGCCGGCCGCGCCGCCGCCGCGTCGGAGCGCACAAAAAGCTTTTGTAGCCGCGAGCCGAGCCGAGCTGCGCGCGCGCCGCGTCGGCCGGCGGCCGCCAATGAGAAATAGGAGAAAGAAGGCGTCTCGTCTCGTCTCGAGGAATAAAGAATGGGTGGGAGAGAGGAAATGGGCCGAGTAATCGGCCGAGCAGCCGACCGAGAGCGAGCAAGCAAGCAAGCAAGTGGCCCCAGCGTCGACACGCCGCCCAGCCGACGCTGCTGCTGCCACCACCACCTCGACTCGACGGCGCTTGCGTCTGCGTCCAGCACAGGCAGCGCGCGACCGTCGCCGCGCCCACACACTCCGAAGCGCCACCCTCTCCTCGCCGCCGCTCGCTACCGACGTACACGAAAGCTGCAAACGCCCACGTACGCAGCTAACGGTTTGGACTGTGATGAGGGAATGCAAGTAGAACACCAACACGCCTGTGCGTGAGTGTGCGCGGCGCCGCCATGCGGTCCTCCTCCAAGCTTTTCGGTGCGTACGGTACTCAAAATATATTTGCATGCAAATTTGTGAATCAAATTGGCAGAATACAACACGCAAATTCCATCACACGGCGCAAATTCAAACGGTGTTCCGTGCTGACTGAGTCGTTGTCTGATGCCGCGAGATTACCTACTTCGCGCAATTCGTTGCGCACAAGGTCTCCTGAGATTGCTCGCTGCATCACTTCAGACCAACTTGCCAGTCAACCGAATAGTTCATCGCTTGACTTGCTCATTAACCCAAATTGGGCGTGGAGCAATAATACCAACTGATTGGTTGATCGGGTAAAGGAGTATTAAAAAGTACATCCTCCGTTTGATGTCTCAACACTCAACAAGTGAATCTGCGCCGTCTGCCAGTTGGCGGCGCATCAATTCAGTACACCGTCGTCAAATGCCATCTTCAAAGTCAGCCGCCCAAAGTCGACACAGAGCGTCAAAAATGCAAGTCAATGAGCGTCTTGAGCGCACCGAATAGAATGAGGTGGCCAAATAGGAAAGGCATTTACATTCAACACTGGCGATGGAATGGCGACTCGTGCAATCTAGGCGAAAAACCTACATATGCGCCTTTTACGAGGCTTGCCCTGCCAACCGGTGTTGCGGCCCTACATGGAAGGCAAGGCCGTCGAGCGGTGGAAGCCAGCTTTGCCTGCCCAGCGCAAGAGAGTGCAAATCAGTGGCCTGTAGCGCGCAGCGCAGCGCTGCCAGCCTGGGACAGAGGCTGCCTCAGCGTCGGCCTTCGTTAATGGCAATTGGGCAAACAAGCTGCGCTGTGTGAAACGGGCGCTTTGACACGAGCGGAGCCGGCAAGCGTCGGAGGTGCTGAGCGAGCAGGCAGCTTACAGTGACGCGCCGCTTTGTCCGCGGCCGGTCGCGCCGTACAGTCAGCGGCGGCGGCAGCAGCAGCACGCCTTCCTTCCTCTCATTAGACGACGTGCAAACAGCGCCGCGGCGCACGACGACGACAGCACCGCCGTCGCGGCCGGCTCCGTCAGCAGAGACTGGCGGCTGCGGGCGCCAGCGGCCTTTTCTCTAGCGCGCCCGTCCCGCCTGCCCCCCAAACGACGGCCACAACCGCCGCCGCCGCCTCTACGCGTCCTCGCAGCCGCCAGCGAGCGCCACAGCAGAGCGCACCAGCAGATTTGGACGGCCGCCTCGGTGGCACTGCCAGCCGGTCATCGCCGAATGACGAGGGCGTGCCGCGGGGGCCTACGCGCTCCTAATTGCCTAATTCGGCCGCGCAAGTACGTGTGCGCGGCCGGCAGCGTCAGAAACGAGCTCAATAGGAAAGCGGACGCCACCCCGCTGGCTCGGAGACCGGCCGGCCGCCGACGCCGCCGCCGCCGCCGCCGCTGCCACCCTCGCTTACGCCGGCGCCGGGTCGTTGTGTACTTGAAGCGGACGATCGGCACTGTCTTGCTTCCCTCGACCCAACTGAGAACATTTTTCAATGCAGCGGTTCCTGTGCGAAAGAATAGACTCTCGGCGAAAAATTTCTAATGTCCGCCGACACCAGAATACTTTGCGCCAGGCGAAGCGAAAAGCGGACGATCACGGCAGGAGGACGGAGTGTCGACGTTTGCCGATGCGGCTGACTCGGTACTGGTAGTGTGCGGCGAGGATTCTACGATGCAGCAGCGCCACATATTTATGCGTTTTTCTCGTGCTTTGGAAGGCATTGCAGAGCAGGGGGCGCGCCGCTCTAAGTGCATAGGAGATGAAGTGCTCTAACTAACTAGACGCGACGACGAGAAAGGCAGCAGCGTCGACCGGCCTCCAAAGCGCGTGAGCGCCGGCGCGCCCGCCCGTCGACTGCTGGCGCTGGCAGACTCGACGACGACTGACTGACTCGGCGCAACAATGGCCGGAGAAATGGGCCGGACGCGCGCGGCCGCCAGTCGACGTCGACAGCTCTCGCAGTGCTAATAAGTATTATACTGCAATTCATTACTGGACGCGAACAGAGGAGAGAAAGGACGGCGCGGCCGCGTCCGCGTCGGCGTCGGCGCCAACGAGACGACGACGCTGGCGACTGTGCAAAGTGGGTAGTGGCTGCCGGCATCGGAGCCGCTGCTGCTGCTCCTGACGCAGCCGCCGCCCGCCGCCGTCCGACCCAGTCCGCTCCAAGAATGGGCGGGTGGCGGCTGAAAATGGAGAGACGCACCGAGAGGGACGGGTCAGAGAGTGGCGGCAAACGTCGGGCCCAGTAATTGTAATGAGAGATGATTGGCTGGCGCCCCTCGTCAACCGGCCGCCGCTGTCGACAAGGCATTGAACCCGGCTGTCACTCGGTCCTGCGCGCCGCCCTGCCGTCTGACGCGGCGCGCCAACTGAGCGCGTGCTCGCTCTCGCTTTGTTTGCCAGTCAGTGCGCGCAACGCTGTTGCACAGTCTCAGCAGAGAGCAGGCGTCACGGCCAGCGTGCCCGGCCCGGCGTGCAGGCGCCTGACATGGTCGTTGCGCGCGCCAGCATGCGCCACCAGAGGCCGGCAGCGTAGTCGGGCGGTGGAAGGCAGAGTGCTATCGGCCTCGCGGCTCGCGGGGAAAGAGGCCGCTTATTGGTGGCCGCTCAGCGCCGCCCCAACGGCATCCCACATTCTGAACGGTTAATCAGATTCGGATGGCTGGTTTTGGTTTCCGCTGCTAATGAGTGCCGCGCCGACGAAATGCCGGGCCGACGCAACGACCAACTAATGGAACGGGTCCCAGCACAAAAGGGAAATCGCGCGCTGCGGCGAAATTGAGGTTGGATGACAGCAGCTGCGTACGCGGCCCGCTTCGATCTAACCGCCGGCCTGGGACGGATACGCCAAGCTTCATGGCCGAATATGCCCCCCCCCCTCTCCAATTTAGCCGTTTCGCGCAAAGCTCTCTCGAGGGAGGAAAGACGTCGGGCCGCAAACAAGTCGACTCCTAGAATGGGCGCACACAGTACATCTGCTTGATTTGTTGGCCGCTTCGTCGAGGGAATGAACAAGCCAAAACAATAGGCCGCCAAGCAAGCAGAATGGCCCAGAATGGCACAGAATCCCCGCTTAGCGTAGAGCTCTCGCGACGGAAGATGCTCATTCATTACCAAGACGATGAATTGATTTTCTCCTTTTCGCGACCTTCTTTGTTCTCGCGAGCAACAACACCACTCGCAAAATACTTGAGCGTTTGGGTGCGGAGGTGACGTAGGAACGACCGCGAATCAGAATCCGCTCTCCGAGTGAATTAGAGCAGCATACTTTCAACAGTTTTCGCAAGTAAGTACATTGATTGCAAACATGTACATGTACATGCGAGATAATTAAATGAAGTGCTTTACGCGCCATTTTGAGAAGTGGCATTGTTTCGGTAACTTCAGATTACAAATAAATCTTGAAAACGCAGTAAGTAGTAGGGACTCGTGCGTGTTTATACTGTCTTCTTCGAGTACCCTATACCTCCAGTCACTGCAATTCGAAACCGGCGCCCACAACGAAGGTGTACCAAAAATCTATTGCAACCAATGAGCGTACCTTGTTGTGTGGACTTGTGAATTTCAAGGAAGTCGGCCGCGCCCTCCTGTTCGTTCATGTCCTGACACTTATTGCAATGTTCCGCGGAGTGGATGTGCGCTGCAAAGGCGGCCACGTTTCGGCTGTGTCACAGAGCGTGGAATCTTCCCGTACTGTACCGATGAGCTCGACGGGTCGTGTCGTTGTGAAGTCGCAGAGGCGGCAGCGGCACCGGCAGTCGGTGGCGCCCGAGAGCAACTTGGCTACGGCCGACACCTGCACCCTGTGCTTGACGCTGTACGAGTGCAGCTGCAGCTTGTGCCAACTGGAACGCGACCACCATCAGCTCCTCAGCGCGCGTACCGCGCGTACCTGCTGAAGACGTCCCCGCAGGCGTTGCAGCGCAGTTGCACTCCGCCGTTGGGCGTGAGAAACTGGCCCAGACGCCATTCGTTGCTGGGACCGCCCTCGCGCACGTGGTTGAGCTAGAGACGCGCGCCGCAACATTTGCTGGCGCCGTGTGACGCGCTACGCGTATCGACAGACGAGTTGCAGCCGCTGCATGTGCTTGTCCGTCCTCGTGTGCAGCTGGTAGTTGGCCTTGAGGTGCGTACTGTACTGGCAGAGGTTGCAGACGAACGTGCCGCTGAGCACGGACGAGACGTCGGCGGCGCTCGGGGAGGCGCTGCGGTCCTGCTCCACGTGACACGCGACCGCCTCGATCGTGTCCGCGCCGAACGAACAGCAGACGAGGCACTCGAAGAGGCTGAACGTCAACGTCCGCTTCTGACACTTTCCACGGACGCATCCGCGCACCCTCGCCGCTGCCAACCTCAGCGACTGGCCCCGAAGCGAGGAGACGGGCCACACGTCCTCCTGCTGCGCGCCGCTCGCCACGAATCGACTCGTGCTGAGTGCGGAGGTCGAAGGCGAGGAAAGGCCGACAGCCTCGACGCCCGAAGACGTCGGCGGCCATCCCGGTGCGTCCGCGGCTCCGTCGCCGGCAGCGGAGGTCATGCCGGACGGAATGACTTGGCTGACGGCCGGTGGATCCGCGTGAATCAAGCGGTTCAAGTCAATCAAGCTGTTCGACTGCTGAAGTTCCTGCAACGTTGATAGCGACTACGACTACGACTACGACTGCGCGCTTGTTCTTACCTGCACATTGTTGAGGTGCTTGTCGCTTTGCATATGGATGGAGAGGTTGCCCTTGGTCGTTGTCGAGTACTTGCAGATGTCGCAGCGGTACGGCTTGTATCCACAGTCGTAGGTCTCGCCGCGAGAGAGCTTCGGATGTCGCAACTGGCGCAGGCAGTAGACACAGCTGCCACCCGCCCTGGCGCTGACGTCGCTGTGTTTCTCCTTCATGTGGATGTCCAGTGTCTCCTGGTACTTGTAGTGCCAGTTGCACTGCGGGCACTTCAGGGTCTTGTTCATGTTGCGATTCGCAGAACCCGCTGTGGACGACGACGCGCCAGCCAAGCTGCACATCGCCTTCTGACCGCCACCCAACACTGAAAAGGTTTATTGCTTTCTTTTCTTCTCTGAGTTGGTTGGCGACTTTCGTGTGTTTTGCCGACCTCCAAATGCCGACGGCAGACTCGAGTTCGAGGGCGCCGAGGCCAAGGCTGCAGCGCTCGCAAAGCAGCCGGCACCGCGCGCCGCCTGTTCGGACAGCCGGCTGGCCGACAACTCATGCGCCAGGATGAGATTCTTAGCCAGTTCCTCGCGACTGGCAGCGGAAGCGCGATGCTCTGCGCTCGCTGAGGAAGAACCAGTCGCCGCAGCCAACACCGCCTCCTGCATTCCCAGCATCCTGGCTCTCGGGTCGTCAGCAGTGTAGACGGGCCATCTAGACGAAGGATGCGAGATGCACACAGTCGCGAAGAGCGCCGCCACGAAGCAGAGGCGCAGTGGGAAAACCCGACTGTCGGCCGGGCGGCCGCTAGGACGACCACCTTTGGGCGACGAGCGCCGTCCGCGCTCGGCGCGCCGCCGTCGCGCAGTGCGGGCGCGCGGCATTTAGCGCGCGAATTGGTGACGGCCGACCGCCAACCCACGCCGCTTTGATTAATAAGAGGGCAAACAAAATTTATCCGTCGTCGCCGCTCTAAAAGTCGAGAAGAGCAGGGCGGAGAGCAAGAAATCGCGGAGACGGCTGCGTCGCTGCGAGCGAGAGTGTCAACATTTGGAGAGCGCGCCGCCGGCACTCGGCGCGCCTGACCCGCCTGTCGACGCCGAGTTCCGCCGCTCGTCGGCGGCGATCCCCTTCCCTCGATACAGGGCCGCATCGCGCCCTCCGTGTCCCGTCCTGCTTAAATGCGACACGACAATGCGCTGTCCACGCACGGACGCGTGCGTGCCTGCGTGCACCTCCACAATCCCGCTCCTCAGCGACTGTCCGTGGTGGAGTGTACAGTAGATTAGACCAACGTGTGCATGCTCATTGATATGACGCAGCGTCGAGCGATTGTTTGCTGCTGGTCGACAGGGAATGCGAAGAACCGCGCAACGTGGTGGACTGAGCGTGCTAGCACGAAGCGGCCAGAGCCTAAAACCGAAGGGGAAGAGCGCTCCAAAACGAAATAGGAGTCGCCGCATTCGCATGCAGCCCTCCCCCGCATAACATGAACAATACGACCCCCGAGACTCCGAGCCAATTAAACGGCCGAAAGACGAATGGTTCGATTGGGAGAGGGGCCCCGAAAATAAGAAAGTCTGATTTAATAGCTCTCCAATTCGACGAGGCCCGGCCTGGGTGGGAGGGGGCCGGGCGGCGTGGCAGAGCCACAACGGCGAGGCAGTCGACGAATGCACGCGCCCGTCGGACCGCCAACCGAAAACGAAGTCGCCCAATGGGCCAACGGGCAATTTATTAATTGAAGGAACGCTCTCATTTCTCAGAGAAGGCGGCGAGGAACTGGTGGCCGACGCCGTCGACTGGGCGCCCTAGTCCACCTACCCCCCCCCCCCTCCCCCTACTCCACAGAATTAAAGGCAAATAAAGCGAAATTAAAAACGTCAGCGCCTCTCTATTCGGCAACGAACGAGAGCAATTATTATCGGGACCGGTCTTCAATCTGCTGCCAGACGCAGCAGAGGCCCAGCGACAGAGCTGACGGCAAACAGCGAATGAACCGGCGCCGTCGACGAGAGTTGGAACACGGCGCGCTGCCTCTTTTCTCCCTGACGACCGGCTGCCGCTGTGTGGAGCAATTAAAATTTGCGTGGCGGGCCTTGCCCGAATCAGGCAGACGACCCAAAGGGTGATGCCGACCGCAAGAACGGGAGGAGCGCCCAAACCAGAGAAACAGGGCTACGGTGCATAAAAGCACTACAATATGCACCGCGGTCGACTCCGTACGCCCAAATGAACGTCGGTGGCGAACGTCGGTGGCGAGAACCCGAAAAAAGCGAGCTACATACATAGCTGCATCTCGTGCTGTGAATGCGACCGCACAAAAGTCAAACGCGGAATATTAAATGGTGGCAGTGAGAGGGCGACGAGAGACGCCGAAAAGCCGACAAGGCAACACGGAGCAGGCGACGCGCCACACCGTCGGAGCCTTGGGCAACGCAGTTGGCTCTGCAAGGGGCAACGCGACGAAACAGCGCGCCTACAAACGAGAGAGAGAGAGAGCGAGCGAGAGAGAGCGCGAGAGGACGAAGGCATCGGCCGACGACTGCCTGTCTCCAATTATGCCAGCCGCGAGCGACCGAAAAAGCGGAGGAGCCACAGCAGAACAGCGCGAGATGGCCGCGGAATGGCAATTAGAAAGGAAGAGCGATTGCAGCCGCGCCGCGCGCAGGCCGTGCCGCCGAGGCCGCCGCCGTCGCCGTCGCCGCCTGCGCGGCGCGCGTGCGCGCACGCAGAGATCCGCCGCCGCCCGCCCCATCAGCCGGCCGAACCTGCCGGCCTGGCTCGCTACACCACCACCTCCGACTACAAAGGACAACAGACAAGCCAGCAGTTCGGACCAGCAGTGATTCCACAGCCGGTCGCCAGCTTGTCGATTGGGCTCTAGAGCTGATAGGAGTGGAGCGAAAGCAAGACAAATCTGAAAGATGGTTCAACTGTGCATTGTGACTGGAGAGTAGTGAGGGCTGCGGCAAGGCGCTGTGCGCGAATACGCAGCGCGTCAGCCGTGGCCGACGAAGGGACAGAACAACGACGAAGACGACGACGGCGACGGGCTGGGGGCGAAGGCGCCGACTTGGGCTAATTAATCGAATGCACGCTACAGAAGGAAGGGTGGGCTCAAATTAAACTCGAATGACCGCCAGGGTTTCCCGTTTGTGTCATTCCAGCCTGCAATTAAACGGAACGGAACGTGCACACTGACGACTGACGCACTTTCGCAGGACACAACTCGAAAGCCGCTGAGCCGACCGTCAATGAACGCGATGCGTCGCGGCCGCGTATGCGAGGTGGGCTGCGTGAAAGAAAGAATGGTCGACAAGGTCGGGAGTGCGGCGGAGGCGGCTGCGTGTCGCGGAAAGGAGCGCGATGCGGCAATTAAGCTGCAGTCTCCGCCTCGGCTGGCTGACGGACGGGCAACTGGGGCTCCCAGTGCGGACGACGGCGGCTGCGGCGGCGGCGCGGCAAGCGCGCGCCCGCGCCCGTACAGTGTACGACGCGCGCGCGGTCGCCGTCGTCGGCTCGCGGACGCCGACTTGCGCCGCCGACAGATGCAGCGCCGAATGGCTGCTTTCAACGCCGCCGTAATTACCGTACCTCGCAAGTTTACGGCCAGCGCGAATACTCGGCAGCACCGACAAATTAGAAGCGCTCCGAGTGCCTTGGCCAGCTTCTACGAACTAGCTGGACGCCGCCAACGAGCCAGAGAGCCAGCCGTCGTCAGCAGCTTCACTTGGTCTAAATTGCCTACGAAAGCCACACGAGTGAAGTTCATTAGGTAGAAATTTCCAGACGCCAGCTTTTGCACAACAAAGGAGATAATCAGCGGATGGGTGGCTCTTTTACGTAAAAGCCGAGCGAACGGGACGCGCAGCAGCGGCAGCAAGGACTAAAAATTTGGGCTGTTTAGTTGAAGACAACTAGCGGTGCAGCGACTCTGGCGGCGACGGCGAAGGCTGACGAGCGAAAATTGGCGGCGAGTTAAGGAAGGACGACGGTGGGTGTAGTGTAGGGGGCGGGCGCTGAGCGGCTGCGGCTCGTCCGAACCGAAGAATGAGACCCGAATGAGGCGCGGCCGCCGCAGCCGTCGCCACGGTCGGGCCGATGCCGATGGACGCCGCTGAGCCACTAATTGTGTGCAGAGGGGCGGCGCAGCACGCAACGACAATAATTATGTAATTGGATAAAGCGCCACTAACTGGCAGCCTAGTTAGCGGCTGTCAGTCGGGCCAGCCTTCATGTGCTTCCTTCCGGTTTCCCATCTGCTTGAAGAGTCGCGCGCGCGTCGGAGCGCCGACCGCCGCCCCTCCCGACCGAGGAGTCCTCCGAGCGCACCGCGGCCGCCTCGCAGTCGGCGACGACAACCGCGCCGCGTCACTACCGCGCCTAAGTACCAATCGTTGGCGCCCAGGAGCGCGCGACACGGAGCCGTCAATTCGCTGCTGATCAGCAATTGAATTGGTGCAGCGCAGTGAGCCAGCCCGCAGCCGCGCGACCTCTCCAAGTCGGAATGCGCTGCCGAGGCAGTCCGATGTCGTGCAGGCCAGGTCGGCGCGTCGAGCCGCCCCAAGTGCGCGTCGACCAAGCGGACGACGGTCAAACCTAACGACGCTATCAAAGCGGCCGCAAAGAAAGGAGGAAATTTGGACAGGCGGAGTAGCGGAGGACGGAGCTAAACGAGCGTCGGCGTCGCCGGCCGCAGTGGAGGCGGCACAACAAGGCAACTCATTTAGGCAGCTAGATGAGCCAGCCGAATAAGCGTGGAATGACGGAAAGTGGAGGAGGAGGACCGCTAACGAGTCGCCGACCGGCGCTGTCCTAGGTCATTACCAACTTCTGATCAATAATTAAAATCATCAAATTACAAAAATTAGGTTAGCGGCGACGGCATAACGACACGCGCGGACGACTGGCTGCGCGCACTCGACTCAATGCTACACGGATGTAGCTGCTGCCTCGTAAGAAACGCCCCCAGTACACTGTAGGCGGAGATGCAACGGCGGTGTCGAAGAAAGCAACTGACCCGCTCGAGGGTACGGTAGAAAGATCGGCACGGCAAGCGATGCGCGCCGGATGGGGCGGACCATTAATAACGTGATCATCCAAGATCTAGCGTGCTGGCGAGAGTTCGCGCCTGCAGTTGTTTGCACATCGTTTCCTGTTCCTGTCCCCGTTTGCTGGCCGTCATTAGGGGGAGAGCGCGCGCGGGCGGTCGACGCCTTGAGGAGCGCGCACTCGGACACACAAGCGCCGTCGACGCTGTTTGCACCGCCGAGCGAGCGGCGAGCAATCCGGCTCCTCGCCCACCACAGCCCCCACCGCGCAGCCGCCTCGCAGGCAGGCCAGGCGGCCCGACGAGCCAGTCGCGATCGCTCGCATGCCACGCCCGTCGCTCGCATCTAATGCGGCAGACAGAAAAGGGGCAAGCCAAGACGCGTCGACAGCGCGCAACGCGCACTGACTCAGCCGGCCAGTCGGGGTCAGAGTCGGTCAAACGCGCCGTGGCCACTTGGGCGAGCCCCAAGACAATGCCAAATGACTGGGGACAAACAATGGCGCCGCAGCTCAAATAGATTCTTTGTCGATGGCCATTGTCTCTTCAAGGCCAACTCGCTACCGCCATCAGCGACGCGGCGAGCAAGGCGACGCGCTGCTCGGGCGACGAACACTGCGAGTCGCGCCTCGCACTGGCGGATCTAGGATTTGCTGATAGAGGGGGGAGAAGGTCATTTTTTTTCACCGCACAAACTACACTACTATGGAATAGGCAAAAATGTCGGGATTTCTTAGCTCCGTTACAAGTCAAACGTGAGTTGGAAGAGAACCAGAGCGCCGCAGGCAAAAATTTTGCGCTTTTGAGTGCCTTAATCCAAGGAAAACGTAGGAAAACGTAAAATTTCCCCTTGTGCTCGCCCTTCTTTCCTTCTTCTCCCTCTCATCTCTCCCCCTCCTACTCCCCTAAATCTGAGCTGACAGGAGGGGGAGACCCCCCTCTCCCCCCCGTCTGAATCCGCTAGTGGCGCCTCGGCCCACCAACAACAAGGCGCGCATCGCTCGCACTTGCGGCAATAATTAGTAGAAGACGACAACAAAACTCAGACGCATTGCTGAAGTCGTGTCGGCCAGCACGAACGTGCAGCTCAAAAAAATGTTGCGGACGTTGTTGGCCATCCAAACGGTGAAGCGTGCGAGGCGGCGGACTGAGCGAGTGCGCAACGGAACCCTGTACAGCAGCAGCGGTCGCAGGAGCGGCGGAGCTGCAGGAGCGTCCCTTCGTTTGGGTTTGGTTAATTAGCCACGGCGCTCTTTAGGGACGCTTCTGACGACGGCAGCGGAAGGGCCAGCGGCGGCGGCGGCCGCAGCAGCTCGCGCCGACACCGACGTCGACTCTTATTGCGGCGAAGACGCGTCGACGCACGCAGGCGTTGTTACCAGCATGAGGAGCGGGCGAATCTTTCATTACTTTGAGCTGATGGCGCAAGCTGCTCATTTGTCGACTCCGCAATTAGTCGACGGACGCCGAAGCGGACGAGTGAAGCGCGCGCCTGACTAGAGGTTTGAGCGTGCCACTCGCTGTCTGACTCGCGCCCTTCTCTCTACCCCCTTTTGGACCGGGGCGGCTGCGAATGCGGGCGTTCATCACACTGTTTACTGATGTGCACGCGGCAGTCGGCACGCGCTCAGCTCAGTGGGCTCGGCGGCGGACGACGTCAAGTCGACGGCTGAACAATGGTGGCCGTCCAAATGAGCAGTTAGCGAGAAGGGCTAAGCGGCTAGCCAGCCAGCGCGCAGACGACGACGCGGAATAGGGAGCGGCCAAGGGAGAAGTCGACTCCGAGGTTTCGCGCCGAGTCGCCGCAGCCGCCACCAGCGTCGGCGTCGGCGCCCTCTCGCCGCCACCGGCGCGCCGCGCCATGGGCGAAAAGCATGGGGAGAAAGGCTCGGTCTGTCTCTGGCCGCGGTTCGTTGGAGGTGGTGGCGCTCTGCTAGTGAGAAGGAGTAGGAATGTGGAAGCCGTCGGGCGCCCAAGCAATCAGCAGTAATTAAGCATATTGATTAATGAAAATAGGGGGGGGGGGGTGGCGCCGGTCCCGTCCAACGCCCGTCGTCGAATGGTTGCGCAGGCGGGTCGGAGGACGGCAGACGGCGGCGGCGGCGGCCAGCAGCGGGGCTCGGACCAACGTCTATTTAAGCGGCCCTCTCGCCGTCCGTCGCTTTCTTTTCCACCAGTCCGAAAAGGCGAACGAGACGGCCGCCGCTGGAGGAGCGATCTGCGGCGCTGCTCGGTCGGTGCGCGACATTCGGGGGCAGCGCAACGCGGCAGCAGCCGCATTTCGGCTGCTTTCGGCCCGTCAGCTCTGCGTTGGCGCTGCTGCAGAGCGGTTGGAAATTAGCGCATTTGGCCGTCGACGACATTAATCGGGAGCGCAACTGCGCAGCTTCGCGTAAACCGCAACAGCCAGTGTGCGACGCAACAAGACGTGCGTCCCAGCAGCAGCAGCAGCAGCAGCAGCAGCACCGACGCGTTTGCCTACGGACGCGAGTGCGCGGCGGCGAAGACTGGGCCCGCGTCGACGAGGCCGGACGTCCGTCCGCAAGTGTTGGCGCGCCATTCGGCGAACTGCCCAGTCGGGGCCGAGCAGCGCGGCGCAGCCCCAGTACTCGGAGCTGCGAGTGCCCACTGCGCGTCCGCTTCTTCAAGCTGCCCACTGCTGCCCAGCGCAACATCTGCGTAGGAACCCATTACAACGGGTCATTCCATCAAGACGACAAACGAATTATCCGAGACCCGAGTGATGCAGCTCGACATGTCTACCTGTGGCGGGCCGGCGGCGGCAGCGCGTTGCTCAAGTGGCGCAAAGCGGAGGCGCTGCTTTTCGACGGCCAGGGCAGAGGCTGCAACACAATGGCTCCGTCAGCAGGCGAACGTCGATCTCTAAATTGCTCAGCGCCTGAGGGAACGAAGTTTAATCGAGAATTGCCGAGCATTATCACAGCTAAGATATCCCCCACTGACCATTTAGACGGGACGAGTAGGTTTGGATGGCCCTTGCTCCTCCAGAGATTCTAGCGGTCCCTACAATGGGCCCACCACCAACCCGATTGTCCCACTTGCATCAGATGCAGGCCGCCCAGAAATGGCTGGAACTATAAGCGACCGATTAATTACAGGCGATTGCGCCAGCTGCCGCGTCCGTTGCCTCAATTCTCTTGAGTATTTAGAAGAATTCGTGGCGGGCAAGCGCTATTTGGAGCCTCTTCGCCCAATTGCCGCGCAGCTTTAGCAACCGGCACCGGAGAATCTAAATCTGCAAGCAATCTTTCAGCAAGACAAAAGATTTTGCCGAAAAACTGATTGAGAATGCTATCACCTAGTTATTCTACAGCTGAATTTTGACGATGATAGGATGAAACGTCTGGCAACGGGACATCTGGCGCACGATCAGCAATACCGTAGCATTTCGGAAGAAGGCTGTAGATGTGTTGGAGTTGAAGTTACCTACTAGACTCGAACCTCGAGACCCAAAAAAACCGGTTGTCGCTACACCAAAGGAGCCATCTGTGCTGAGACGTCAGAACACGGACAAGCAGACGACGTGCTAGTCATCAGGGGTGCGAGGAAGGCGTTCATTCGTTCTAGCAAGGAGGGCGGCACGGGTCAACGTTTGAGTTCATGCAAAGACGGTGAGGATGTCGTGCCGGCGAGCGAGAGCAGCTCGTCGACGGCAGAACCGAGCCGCCTCGGCGTGGGTAATCACGCGCCAAAATTCGGCTCCGGTCGACCGATGGGTCGCGCGCGCTCGCCGATGGGTCGCGCGCGCTCGGATGGCGCCGCGAGTGGGGTGTGGAGGCGGTCGAGCAGGCGCAGCACTAATGACACGCGGGCCCAGTCGGTGGAAGTCTTGGGGAAGTCGGCAGAGGGCGCGCTGGGCGGTCGACGAGCGACTCGCGCGCGACCTTCCGCGTGCGAGCGTCTCTGCGACCGGCGCGCGGTCGACAGTCGTCGGCGGCTGCCGACAAAGCGATGACCGGCCGGCTATGCGATCACCCTGGTAATTTGTCGCGCCGCCGCGACGGCTCACGGCCTCGACGCTGAAAGACGCACGCGCAATTTCACACAGTTCGCGGCGTGAAAAAAACGCGAGATCAACGCGCGGCCGACGGACCGCGGTCGCGCCTTTAGAAAGGCAAGGCGCCAGCGGCCGTCGTGCGCGGCCGACTAGGACGACGCTTTCATCAAGCAAGTGATAAATTGGACGCTCGACACAGGATCGAGAGCAGTGAACAGTCTCCGAGCAACTGCGGTCAACACGTCGGTAATTGTTACGCAATTAGGGCATTAATTAGCTGCAGACCGGCCATTATCAGCGCCAGTCGAACGCACACCGCCACCTTTACGGTGTCCGCGCACCGTGCTCTCAACGAAATGAGAACCAAGGCTTCGTTCTGACTTGGACTGTAGTAGGAGCGCACAACCAGAAGTGGCATATCACAAATTCTCCAGAGAATTCAGTATGCGAGCGACATCTTCTAGAATCAAGTCGGCAGCGCCGTCGACTTCAGAGGTATCGGTTCGCGACTTGCCGATCTGATGGGCGAGACGGCGAATGCGCGCCACCGAGTCGGAGGTGTCGCGACTGGAGGCGAGCGCGTCTGCGGCCCAGTCGCCGCCGCGCACCTTCAGCCAGTCCGCC
Source organism: Paralinhomoeus sp. GSCO2_6 (assembly GCA_030248085.1). Taxonomy (NCBI): domain Eukaryota; kingdom Metazoa; phylum Nematoda; class Chromadorea; order Monhysterida; family Linhomoeidae; genus Paralinhomoeus; species Paralinhomoeus sp. GSCO2_6. The sequence goes on from JASAMY010001612.1 coordinate 71,615, forward strand.
GTTGTCACCCCATGAAGGCAGTAGCGATCGACATCGAAGGCTTCCGGACTGAGCGTCCTGAGAAAGCGCTTGAGTCGGCACTGCAAGACGGGCATTAGCTCCGAGCGGACGCGAAGTCGAGACTTGACATAGAAGAGATGCTTCTCCGCCTGCTCGTCCGCGCCCGCGCGATAAAGATGCGCCTAAAGCGTGACTGTGACAGGCCGCGTTGGCTGTCGAGAGACACCAAAAATCACGCACCGCCTGTCTACATCGGATGCCGTCGAGTGAGAGGCCCCAGTCCTTGGCCAGGTCGTACAGAGCATCGGTCAGACACCGTCCGGTGGTGGGCGTCTTGGAGGACGAGGCGCTGGGAGCGGTCAGCGTCGTCTCGACGGCCGACTCGACGAAGCGCTGTCGCGCCGAGCGCAGTGCGTCGTCGACGTCGGAGAGAGGAACGATGGGGTGCGTGTAGAAGTCGGCGAAGAGGGCGCGTCTGGCCTTGTCGTCGAACAGCTGGCTGATGGGCCTCAGCCTGCTGGCGCCGGTCGACTCGAGCACGCAGCACACGGCGACCGCCAAGTGGACGTGCAGCAGCACCAGGTGGTAGTTGGTGCACCGACGGCCGAACGCCATCTCGAACAGGTCCTCGCCGCCCCGAGCCGCAGCGGTTGAGGACGGCAACGGAGACACGTCCGTGCGGCGCAGCAGACGACGACAGTGCTCGAGCAGCTCGAAATGCGCCAACGACGACGACTGCGGTGCCGTCGACCGCGCGGCCGCGTAGTCGTAGTCGGCGTTCGACTCCGCCAAGGTGGTCAACAGGCAGCGGGAGGCGGCCGCGAACGCCGGCACGCTCCCTTCCGACATCTCGACCTCCTTGCGACAGAGACGGTCCTTGGGGCACTTGCCGACCTTCTCGACCAGCTGGCAGAGGGCAACGAATCGCGGCTTCACGTGCATGTTGTACTGGAGCAGCGCCAGACCGTGGCGTAGCCGGGGGCAGCGGACGCGCGCCAGCGTGTCCACGGACTTGGTCAAGAGCTGCACGTTCTCGGGACATCGGCTCCAGGAGCAGCTCAGCTCCCAGCAGAGCTCTGTTAGAAGCGCGTCCTCCGTAAGGCAACAGAGAGCCGACTCGGCCAGGCGAGCGAGGCAGCGCTGCCACAGGGGAGCGGCCGAGTCGGCGGAAGAGGTCGACGCCGACGACAGCGCGGCGGACCGCACCGCCTCCTCTGCGTCGACAGAGTCCGCCACCGCGGCCAACCACCGTCCAACTTCTCCTCGGCAGAACGTCGACGAGTTGAGAAAATTGGCAACCGACAACTGCTCTATGGCCGTGTCGACCACACAAGCGGGAGTGGAGGGACTCAACGCCGACGCAGCTCTCCAAAGGATCCAAAGTCGACAGAGGAGAGGAAGAACCGTCACGGCCGCGTCCCATTTTTCGACTTGAAGCTGAAAAGGCGAAGAAAGCAACTGACAGTGGCGCCATCAGTTGCGTACCGACCCCCCCCCCCTATTTTCCCCCTCCTCGTATCCGACTCCAATCCCGAATTTGTGAACTATACACATACAGTTCATAACTTCGATAGACACTTTTTAAGAACCCTAAAGTTCTAAACATACCATGCACCATAAACATACCAGAACCCTGTACATACACATGCATCCACATATACATACCCTAACACGCACGTACATACCACATGTATGTACATGCACATACCCTATACATGTCCATGTACATACCCTATACATGTACCTATACATGTACATGTACATACACTATACATGTACACGAACATGTACATACGTGTAATACCTATACATGCACGTGTGTACACGCACCATAAAGTGGCCAATTTACCATTCACTTATACTATTATTGTGGCGCAAATACCTGGTGCAGCTAGAATGTCTACCGTAGTTTAGCAGCAGTCGAGATTACTGGACAGCTCTGAACAGGCGGGTCACCTGTACAATTTCCCACGAGTGGTGCTTGAGGAGCGTGCCGGAGGTGGAGGAGTCGGAGTCTTGGGGCGGTTCCGTGCCTCTGGCCTCTTTGAGCAGGGAGCGCGCCAGCTGGCGGGCGACGAGCGCGAGCGGCAGGGCGCGCGCGGGCGCGTGGGACGCGAGCACGGCGGAGAGCGTCGCGTCGAGCAGCGGCAGCGCGCCCTCCGTCCGCGCCTCGGACAGCGAAAGGAGCAGAGAGAGCAGCTCGTGCACGACGTGCAGCTGCGTACGGCCGTCGAAACGGTACGAGTCGGCCGCCTCGAGCCAGTAGCCCAAGAAGAGAGTCAAGACGTCCGCGGGCGGCAAGCCGAATGCCGGCAGCACCGTAGACGCGAAGTAGGGCATCCGCATCGCCCCCAAGAGGAGCGGCTGGAAGAGAAACTTGGCGAAGCGCTGCCGTTGCTCCGTGTTGCCAGCAGACGTCGACAGCGAACACTGCATCCACTGGCCATTGAACTGCTGCTCCTGCCGAACCAGTGAGGATTCAAAATCGAAACACGACAGCGTGTCGACAAACGTCGGCGGCGTCGCTTCGTGAACCGGAAAGGCCACTGCTTCGTTCTCGCAGTCGACCAAAAGTTCCGCCAGCATGGCAGTCTCTTCGGCTGACAGCCCCACCAGTTGCATCCATGCGCATTCTTCGTCCATGCTGACATCTTCGTCTGGGGCGTCCGGTCGCGCGCCCACGGAGGAAAGACACGCGTAGCCGTTGAGGAGTTGCAGCGCCGCGGCGCAGTACGCTCCCAACAAGCGGTCCTCCACAGACAGCGATGCGTTTCTCCTCGCCATCGCGGTGCGCAGCTGTGGCGTCGGTGCGGCGGCCGAGCCCTCCGTCGACGCGCTGCCGATGCGCGAGCGGCGGCGCGAGCGCGACTCGGCCGGCCTAGAGGCCAACTCCGCGAGCAGGCTCGCCAACGCGGAGACCGGCAGACGCTGGTCGGCCAAAACCGTCTCGACCGCCTGCCTCCGACTCGTCGCCGCCTTCATGCCGCGAATGTCCGCCAACAGCGCGGCCGCCACGGACGACGACGACGAGTCGCCGACGCTGCCGACGACGAGGCGCTCGGACAGGCGCTTCAGCAGCGCCGCGTCGTGCTGCTTGGCGGCGCTCGTGCCTTGCAGCGCCAAATGAAGGGGAACCTTCACCTCCTGGAACCGAGTATTACCCTCCTCCTGCTGTACAAAGCAACAGACTGCTGGGGTCACGGGAAAGGCGAGACCCACCTGTATGAGTCCCTTCGAGTTGAGAAAGAGTAGAGGGGTGGCGGCCGACTGGCGTTGGTTGGCGGCGCCGAGAACGAGTGGCGAGGGCTGCCGAATGAGCGTTCCCAGTTTGTCGACGGAGAACGCGGCGACTCGGGGGCCGTTCTGGAGGGCCCAGATCTCGAGGAGGCCGCGACGTGGCGCGAAGATGGCCGCGAAGTGCGCCCTCGTCGTCGTCGTCGCCTCCTCCGCCCTGCCGACGGCCAGCGGGTGTGCGCCCAAGCGCATACAGCGGCTGGCGCGCGTGGGCGGACGTACGTGGTCTGCGCCCGGAGAAAGCCGCACTCGGCGTCTCGGTAGCCTTTCCAGAGCCGCACGACGCAGCGCTGCTTCAGCTGAAAGCCAGTCCATTAAGGGAAGAAGCGCTTCAACGCGGGCAAACACTTACATGGACGAGCAATACCCTGGCGGCGTCGTCGCAGAGCAGCGCGAGCGGCAAGGCGCCCTCGACGGGGCTCACGTAGCAGCGTTCCACGCACCGTTTCTCGTCGGCGAGCGCCACTCGCGCTGGAATCGCAACGCCACGCAGGTTCTCGGGACGAGCTGACGACGACGCGCCCCGCTGTCGCACTCCGCCAGTCGACACTTCTCTTCCCCACAGCGAAAATAGACTCCCTGCAGAAGACGAGCACAGTGTAATTGAACGTCTTGGGACTGTAGCTGGGTTGGATTGTACGCACCTGTGACACTGTCCTTAACTCGGTCGGCAAGTCCGAGTATAGCATCGGAAAAGGGTGGGCGGCCCGCAGCGCTGTCTTGCCAGGACTCGGCGAGAAAGGGTTGCCGGCGCGCCACGGTCCAATAGGAGCAGTAGGAGGGCATCTCGAGACGCGTGACGGCGCCGGCGCCGCCGACCAGCGAGGCGGTGGTCATCTGGTCGAGAGAGGACGGCTTCTGCGAGCCCGCGCACCAGTGGGACAGCGGCTGGGCGGCCGCGAGCTCGGACGCGAGCGTCCACTTCTTGAAGGCCGGCTGCTGCTCGGCCGCGGCCGCCTCCGCGCCGGTCGTCGCCGTCTCGAGCGCGTCGGCCGGCTGTCCGCGCGCCAGACGGACTCGGCAGGCTCTCAGCTCCGCGTACAGCGACAGTCCTTCCACGCTCACGACGACGCCGTCCTCGTAGAGAACCGACAGCTGCTGAGAGCCGTGCAGTCCCGTCGACATGTCGAGCGAGCGCACGCAGCCGCGGCCGTAGCGACGCCGCATGAGGAGGCCCAGCGACTCCGTGTAAAAGAAGACGCCGCCGGCCGTGTCGCCGACCACGACGCAGACCCAATCGTACGGGGACGTGTCCGTGAGTCGAGCCGAGCACATGGGCACGCAGAGCGCTGCCGACACGACGGCCCCTTCGCGGAGTTCCGCTCCGCAGAACTCGGAGAAGTGCTGCTGCTCCTCGAGCCAGCGCATCACGGCGAAACGACGACGCGACGCCGTCTCGTTCTCTCCAAGGCCGTTCTCGCGAACGCCGTCCAGACGTCTCGTCATAAGCAGAAAATCGCGACTAGGACTGGTAAAGAAGGACAGCCGACGCGGCCAAGCGCTAGAGCTGAGCGGCGTCTGCTCCGAGGCTGACTGCGACGACTGCGAATCGTCGAACCAACTGTCCCACTCGGCTACTCCTTGAGCGCCAGTACCTGCAACAAGTCCAATCTTGGGACGAAAGGAACGCTGCTGCAAGCACAGTCGTCTCACCATTTTCAGCTGCCAGCGGATCGTCACTAGCCAGTGCGGTCTCTTGGTCAGCAGGCACGCTCTCGTCTAGCTGAGCGTCCGGAACTACGCCAACGTCCGAGTTTGCTGCTTCGCGCTCTACATCGTCGGCCAAGAAGAACCTGACGACCTCTTCCGCTTCTTGCTCGTCGATCGTCCCAACCGGCACTCGTTCATCCATTTCATCGACTACACAGCTAGATTATCATGGTTGCACAAGTTATCCTAATTTGCATTTTAAATACGTTGTCAACGCCTCCCCTATGGATGAGGAAGCGAAAGCGTTTTGCGCAACAACGCGTTCGGGAAACCTAAGCTCAGTGAACCAGTGAACCAGTGAACCAGTGAACCGAGAGAAACACACCATAATATTTTAAATGCGTTGACGCTCAGTGCTTAACCGTAAAATACTAACAACGCGATCACACACAATAGGCTTAGGCTAATAGGCTTAGACTCAGGATTTAGGTTCGGGTTCGTGCGAGCGTGCCCGTGTGCGCGTGCCTGTGCGCGTGCACGTGCGTGCTTGAGGATTGCCTTAGGCTTAGGCTTTTGCTTAGGCTTAGGCTTCAGGCTTGTGCAAGCGCGCACATGTCCACATGCCTGCGTGCCCGCGCGCATGCGTGCGCGCCTCAACGCGTGCACGTGCGTGCGCGCTTGTGCGTTTGTGCGAGCGTGCGCGCGTGTGAGCGTGCGGGCGTGGGTGTCCTTGTGCATCTGTGCGGTGTGTGCCTGCGCGCGTGCGTGCATGTGCTTGTGTGCGTGCCGCGCGTGCGTGCGTGCGTGCGAGGGTGCGTGCGTGCCTGCAGAGAGCACGTGCGTGCACGCCCATGCGCGCGTGCATGTTAGGTGTGCGGCATGTGGACATGCGCGCGCTCGCACAAGCCTGAAGCCTACGCAAAAGCCTAAGCTTAAGCTTAAGCGTAAGCCTAAGAAATAAAATAAAATACAACTGTAGGATTACTTAGATTAACCTATTGTAAAAATTGTGGCGTGTGACGCGTTGTTTTAGTATTTAACGGTTGAGCAACGAGAGTCAACGCATTTCAAATATTATGGTGCGTTTCTCTCGGTTCACTGGTTCACTGGTTCACTGGTTCACTGAGCTTAGGTTTCCCACGCGTTCCGATTCGCGTTGACGTTTGCGTCGGGCGTAAATTGGAAAAACGCCTCCATGCTGTAACCGGTATCCCCATATTTAAAGATGTTGCGTGCGTGCGTGAGTGCGTTTGTGAGTGCGTGCGATAGTGTTCTTGGTTCTTGCCAGAATCCGTTATGGATTCGAATTGATATTTTCCGTAGCAATCCTGTGCGCTGGTTGTCATGAGTAGAACCACCAAAAGGCAGAAGCCGACTGGACGACAGGGCGACATATATTCACTATTACTGTTTCACTAGTATCTACTAGCATGTTACAGAATACTACAATATTATGCCACCGCTTGCAATGCAAATTGTCCTTCAGTACTTATCTCGTTAGTTTACCGTATACTTTAAAACAATTATCTTCATGCTGTATTGGAGACGCGGTTGACATTCCGGGTTCCGTATCTTTCGTCTTTGGTAACGTTGTGAAGACAGCTCAACGGTAATCTTGCAAAAACGATTGAAATGGCGTCAACCATGGCAGGAGCGCGCGACCGCCCGCCGTTCGAGCTGGAGACAGAGCCCAAGGACCAGGTGCGGTTCGTGGGCGTGGCGAGCGCGCCAGCGGTGACCGAGGTCAAGATCAAGAACGGACTGGGCCGACGCGTCGCCTACAAGGTCAAGTGCAGCAGCAACGCCATGTTCCGCATCCGGCCGGCGGTGGGCCTTCTCGAGGCGGGCGCCGAAGCGGTCGTGAAGCTGGGCTGCTCCAAGCTCGACCGGACGCCCGTCAGCGGCAAGCACCACTTCGCCCTCTACCACATCGACGCCGCGGCCGACGTCGACACTGGCAGGCGCGCCTGGGACCACCACCGCGGCGGGGAGCGCTGCAAGCGCCGACTCCGAGTCCACTTCGACCAGGCGCCGGCCGCCGACGCACCCAAACCCGGCGCCGACGCAGCCGCACCGGCGGCTGGCTGAAGACAACTGAAACCACTCTCAATGCGTGTCTCGTGATAAGTCGCTGTGGCACTTCTTTGATCCCCAACTGACTCGGCGTTTTTTTGCTGGTACACGCATGTAAACCATGTGGCTCAGTGGTCTCGACTGTTGTGGAACTGTTACCGATTGTTCGTTGGTGCGTCATTGACGCATTCATTGTTGTAACCTTTTACATACTCTGAAAATGAGCAACAAACTGCGAGTGCTCTTTCAAAATCATCTTACTTACATAGTTTTCATTCTCTATAGCTTCTTTGTCCACTACATACACGTGCAAATTGGCACGCGAAATATACAACAGTCTATCGTAACCAAGGCTCCATCGCACTATGCCTATAGAGCTCCATACAGACGCTCACGATTTACAGAAGCCAGTTCAGGAGCAAGGCGATATGAGCGCGTGCGACAGGGACATTCCGTTGAACAAAGCAAGTTGCTTTACTGCTACACACACACACTACAGCCAGGCCATACGGACAATCAATCGACGCGCGCGCCAGCTCAGGACGATCATTTGTTGCAGACAACTGGCGTATGGGAACGCAGCGGCGGACGCGCAAAGGGCCATGTATTAGAACGGTATCGTAGCAGCGGTGTTTTCGTCTTTTCGCGTTGACGCGTCTTCTCGATGCGTGGAGAGGGTGCGCAGTGGGCGAGGACGGCCGCTAGTCGAGGACGCCTCCGGTGGGCAGGTGGGCGTCGGCGAGCTCGTCCTCGAGCTCGTCGTCGGCCAGGTACTTGGCCAGCAGGTCGTCGTCCTTCTCGAAGGCCGTCTTCATGTCCTCCACCAGCTCGCGCCAGCAGGCCGACAGCATGGCGCGTCGACTGCGCTTCTCCGTCTCCGGCAGCTGCGTCCAACTGAGCCAGCACGCCGGAGTGGCCGCCGCCGCCGCCGCCGTGGAGGACGACCACTGCGCTGCTGCGGCCCCATGGCGGCTGCTGGCGGCCGAGGCGCTGGCCGCGGCATTGGCGCCTTGGGAGAGGAGACTGTGGAGGTGCTCTTGCGCGAGCGCGGCGTAGACGAAGGCGTACTGCCAGCAGTTGTAGACGGCGCGCGGCCGGTACTGGCGGATGTGTCGCAGAGTGTCGCGCACGTCGCAGAGGCCGCGGTCGCGGAGACGCGCCAGCGCGATGTCAAGCGCGATCAGCACCCCCGTGCGGCCCACGCCCGCGTGGCAGTGCACCAGCATCGGCTGGCGACCCCGCACGCACTTTGCCTCCTGCAACTCCGCACACATCGCTCGCTCTGCCCGCTGGCCGCTGCCCTGTGCGCAACGGCACCAACTCTCGTCAGGAGGTCCACGAGCGTCTTGGAGGCCGCTCGGTAGCCTTCGACAGTTTCCACCTCGGTGACGGACGGCGCGACTCCCAACGCTTCCTCATCGACGTCGGCCGAGCCGTCGCCGCTCTCATCCTCGTCGTCGTCGTCGACAGTCCGACAAGGATTCGCGGTCGGCGAGTGCGGAATCTGCAAGCGACCGACCATCGTAAACACAACGCCGACGGCCGCCCGCCCGCTCGACCAAGCAACTCACGCGGCCGTCGAACCAGCGGTAGTGGCAGATGTGAACGATCTGGCGCGGCTCCGTCTGTAGAATGTTGTTCTTCTGCTCGAGCTTGAGCCGGCAGACGCTGTAGACGGTGCGCGGGTCGTCGAGGCCGTCCGTCTCGACCTCGGCCGACGCCTTCCACTTGACGTCGACGCAGCGGATGCGCCACGGCGTGTACTTCAGCTCCTCGCCCAACTGCGTCGGCCAATACTGAACAGTGGGGCACATCTAGTGGGGGGCACAGGGCGACGACAGCAGCGGACACCTTGATCGTCTCCTTCTGAGGCAGGTAGGTCCTCGGGTAGAGGCGCTCCTCGTACGGGTGGTTCACCATCACGATCAGCTCCACTCTCTCTTGCCAAACCAGCTCCCAGAAGTCGTAAACGCTCGTCCGGTTCGGACCTAAAAAGACGGCGCGTCAGTCGACATGAACAGAGGGACAAGAGAGGGAGAGTGGGGGGGGGGGCACCTTCGCAGGTGATGTACTTGCGGCCCTTGTAGCCGTAGACGTAGTGGGCGTTGACGGAGAAGGCGCGGCTCTGGACGGTGCGCGGGCCGGAGGAGCGCGCCGGATGGAGGAAGGGAATGCGCCTGTCGGCGCCGCTCGGCACCGACGCGAACTCGTCGCAGATGCGCTGGTAGGGCGTGGGCGCCGCCTCGAGCGTCCCGCAGCCGCCCTTCTCAATGACGACCGTCGTGGTCGTCGTCGACACGACCGACACGAGCGGCGACGGCGACGACGGCGCCGCGTGCCGAAGGAACTTGAGAAACCAGCGGTCGGGCGGCAGGCCGGTCGTCAGCATGTACTGGGGACTGCCGGCGTTAGTGCCCCCGCCCCCGCCGCCGCCCTCGCGCCGCGAAGCCTTCTGCTGACGTCCAAGCGGGACAGCCGCCGTCGACAGACCATTCTTTTTCGGCAGATTCTAAACGGAGTGGGCTCGTGGACGGTGCTCAGGTATTCACCACAAACAGTCATGCCTCAACAACACGCGCAGTCACTGGCCACTCGGTGCTGACATTCGACACCGCGGCACAGGGACCCGACATCGTCGTCGTCGTCGTCGTCGACGGGACGGCGGACGCGCCGCCGCCGCTGGGGAAGCAGTCGATCTAAACAATTTCAATGGCCGCCATCGAGTGGATGGAGCCCTTGCCGCGAGTGGCGTCGCAGCGACGTGCTCGATCAGATCGTGCCGCCGCTTCGTCCTCCGCGACTTTGCATTCTTCGCCAACGGAGAAGGCGACGACGTCGGCGTAACTTCGTCGCGTCGTCGAGTCGGAGTCCGCTGCCGCCGCCGCTTTGCCCTTGAGGACCGCCGACGAACAACCGTCGGTTTCGGCAGCTGCAGTCGGCGTCGACGACGCTACTCCGCTGACCTGCTCCGAGCAGCTTGACCGTGGAACAGCCGAGGCCTCTGCTGAGCCGAGACATGGTCCTTGACGAGCTAATGACAGTCGCGTTCTTCTCGTCGTAGACGGCGCAATTCGCGTTGGCTCCGTAGCAGTGGGCACTTGGGCGAGCCAGCCTCCGCATCTGCCCCGCTGGGCGCGCTGGCACACTCCTTCTTGGCCGGCAGCAGTCGACGAGACGGCATTTGACATGGAGACGCGCGCCGTGACGAATCGACTCGACGACACCGACGGCTGCGCCGGCGGCGAGCGGCCGCCTCCGAGGCGCTGTGCGGCGGCGCAGACCGCCGAGCGGGACCACCGACTGCCGCTGTCCACCACTGCCGACGGCATCACTTCTTGCTCAACTCGGTGTCACTTCTTCAACCAGTATACATACACAAATGGACGGATATACATACAAACAATCTAACTATTACGCATTTCCTCCACGACCGAACAAATAATCAGTGAAACAACGCAACGAGAACGTCAAACTCGCTCTGCTCACCATCATCGACTGTTCCGAGCAGACGGCGTTGACGTTCACGTAATAGACCTAAACGAAGGCAACGCCCGCTGATCGCAGCACACGCAAGGCAAACCGCAGCACAGCCACGCCGCGGACAACCCTCACTCACCGACATCGCCGTCTTCAGTATGGTTCCACTTTTTGCATACACTCGACCACAAACGGCAGACAGAACCTCTGAAAAAAAACCACTAAGAACGATGACGAAGGAAAGAGAAAACACGAGACGAATTCGAAAATTTGCATACTGCGTTCAAAAACAGCACCTAACGGCATTGACTAGAAGCTAATATTTGCATGTTTGTTATCTACACATTACTATACATTACCGTACCGATAAGCAGCACCGTAAGTAAACGCATATATATGCAAAAAAAACTTACCAACCTCACTGTACCACACAGCCGTCTGTCTCCCTGTCACGCGGGCCACATGCGTTTGTGACAGCTAATCCGATTGAATGTTGGCGACCCCGAGATGGTTATGGGCAAGGTCGGGTTTCGATATACGGTACGTAGGTGTATATGTACATTCTTACCGTCGCTTTGGTGTCGTACTCGTTTTCGAGCGCTGTCTAACACATCAACTCAATGGCAAGAGTTCGAAGCAACGACAAAAAAGAAATACAAATCACTGAACGCCAAGCAGCGGTGACACTCCACATCATGGGTGCATGTGTGGGATCATGGGATCATGCGCCGTCCCGCTGCTACTCGTCGCCGTCCCGCTGCTGCTCGTCGCCGTCTGCGTTGTCGCCGTCAGTTCCAGCTTCTGCTGCTGCTAGTGCTGCTGCTGCCGACCCAGCCACATCGCGTACGTGAGATGGTCCTCGAGGCCTTGGCGCCAGCGATCGAAGTGCTGGCGTCGGCGCTGGCCCCAGAACTCGACGTCGGCTCGTCCGCTGCGACTGGGCGCCTTGACGAGGAAGTGGCGTCGGTCGGTGCTCCACAGCGCATCGCTCGTTCGCAGCGGGTCGTCCAGGTTGAAGTCGAACAGGGGTCTCGCGTCGGCGCAGTCATCGTCGCCGCTCCGCTTCTTGGCCAGCGTCAGCCGCCCGCCTCGAGCTTTGCGTGGAGCCAACCCTTTCTGCGCCGGCCGATCTTGAGCAGGCGCACGGGTCCGCGGCGGTAGTAGCGCACCAAGCCCTCGACCGGCTCCGCCACCGGCAGCAGCGCCGTCGTCGACGCCGCCAATCTCTCGGCCAGCGGCCGCATGGACTGGAACTGGTGCGGCATTACCCTCGCACGCTGCTTACAAGTCTTAAATTAGCAGAACAAATGCGGCTGTGACCAGACCACCACAAATGCCGGTTATAGTCGACGAAGGAATGTCGCGCAGTCGAACGATGCACAGCAGGCGTACACGGGCGGAAATTAATATTTACGTTTTTTTATCTATGCATTACTATATATTACCGTACAGATAAGCAGCACCGTAAACATTTACATATATGCAAAAAAAAACGTAACAACCTCACTGTAAAACACGGCCGCCACCCTTTCACGCGCGCCACATGCGTTCGTGCCAGCTAATCCGATTGAATGTTGGCGCATACCTGTAACGGGGGGGGGGGGGCGGGGGGCCCCCCCCCTTCTCCCCCCCCCCCCAACCCCCCGGATTCCCGGTTCCCCCAAAAGAAGGGAGGGTTCGGCCAAAACAACCCTCCCCCCCCCACACCAAACACCCCAACCCCCCCCCCCCCCCCCCCCCCCCCCCCCCCCCCCCCCGCCCCCCCCCCCCCCCCCCCCCCCCCCCCCCCCCCCCCCCCCCCCCCCCAAGATGGTTATGGGCAAGGTCGGGTTTTGATATACGCTACGTAGGTACGGTAGATATATACGGTATATGCACATTCTTACCGTAGCTTTGGCCTTGTAAGCGTTTTCGAGCGCTGTCTAACACATCAACGACAAATGGACCGCGGGACCGGGGGGAGGGGTTGAAAAACGGACACGTGCCCATGTGGTCCCCCCCATCACTTCAGATGCCTGTAACAATACCAGCGTCCCATTCCGACTCGAACGCATCAACTCAACGACAACAGTTCAAAGCAACGACAAAAAGAAATACAAATCACCGAACGCCAAGCAGCGGTCCACATCACACGCTGCGCCGCACAGCCGATTCTCAAAGAGGCACGTTAGGGTTTGACTTCAGCAAGCTCTGACGCGAAGAAGTGACTGTCAGTCGGTCGCGGGGACGGCCTCGGCGTTGAGCTGCGCCTCGACGGAGGGCGCGAGCACGTCGACGAGCAGGTTGTAGCGCTGGTCCAGACCCAGGTACGCGTCCGACATCAGCGCCAGCTGGTACAGCACCCTGCCAGGCCGGGCGGGCGTGCGCAGGCGCAGCTGAATGCGCCGCCCCGCTCCGCCAGTCGAGCGGCCGAGCGCGCCCAGCTTGCGGACGGCGACGAGCCCGTTCGTCTCGGGCACCGACAGCAGCACGACCCAGCCCTCCTCCTTCGCCTTGGGAAACTTGGGGGCCAGCGCCCGACTCTCGCCCAAGGGGCGCTACAAGGTGCCGCGTCGGTGCCGCGTCGACAATGCACTGCCTTCAAGAAGCCTCCCATCTTACCGGCCGTCTTCTGCCCGCTCCCTCGGTCACCCTGTGCAGCTTCAGCGAGAGCGTGTACTCTTGGTCGCCGAGCAGAGGAAGCCAGTCCGCAGTCGAGAAGGCTGCAAGCAACGACATTTCGCTGTACCACTATGCACTTCCCACGCGTCAGCAAAGCGCACGCACGTGAGTTGAGCGGCCTGAGCTGGACGGGGCGAGCCGATTCGGTGACAGCCTCATCTGCAGCAGCCCCTATTGGCCACCAGCCAATCAGCTCGACACCATCTAGCGCCACCACAGGCAGAAGCTCCAACGCGGCCGCGATCTGAGACGGGAGGAGAGAGAGGGGGGGGGGGTGAGTTGGACGAGGGAAGAGGCGGGCAGGGAACCTCGGTCGCCTGTGCGGGAGTCTTGCAGGCGGCGAGGCAGTGGTCGAGCAGGTAGCGGCCATTCTGGGCGTGCAGCTCGCGGAGTCGCGGGATGGAGCGACAGCCCAGGGCGGCCGCCTCGTGCGGCTCGACGTGGGGCAGCGTCGAGAGCGGCGAGTCGGCCAGCCAGCGCGCCTGCACGACCATCTGGATGAGGTGCACGGCCGCCGTCGCCGTCGACAGCCAGCCCCGCTCCGCCGCGTAGTCGACCATCGCCTGGAAACCAAGCGTCCTTGTCGCCCGCCAGAACCGCGGGGGGGGGGGAGTGGATCAGAACCTGGAGTATGCGGATCGCTTGGTCGAGAACGGACTTCAGGTCCGTCCAGTAGTCGGTGCTGGGCAGAATCAGTCGCGACAGATGCGCCTGTAGCAGAATGTGCACCTTCGTGTGCGGCTTGTCCATCTCCGCGTCCGGCGGCGCCACGGCACAGTAGCGGGCCAACTCTCTGGAACGGAAGGACGGGTGTCGATGGAGATTGACCAGAGGAGGAGGCCTACTCGTTGATGTGGTCCTCGTTGTGGCGAACGGGCACCTCTTGATACTCAGGCACCATCTAGTGACGCGTGCCCGTTCCTTTCAATGGAACGTGCAGAAAAGGCCGCCAGGCGACAGTGCCTGCATACCGTCAGTAGCTGTAGGATGTCCAGGAGGCCCGAGGAGGCGGTGAGGCGGTCGGCGAAGAGGCGGAGCGTGCCGTGCTGCAGGTAGTAGAAGGAGGCGATCTGGCCCATGCGCGTCGCGCTCACTCCCCTGCCGTCCTAGGCGGCGCGGATCGCTGCGCGCCGGCGGCGAGCAGCGCGCGCGCGCGCGCGCTCGCACCTCTTCTAACTGTACGCAGCCCGACTGCGCCAGCTGCTCAACGGACTCGTCGACGAGCCGCGTGAGGAAGCGGTTGACGCTCGCCGGCTCCAGGTCCTCCAGTCCGTAGTAGGTGGGGTTCTTGAGCAGACGTCGGAAGAGGTAGGTCCACGTGAGGTAGTCGACCGCGTCCTGGCGCGAGCCCACCGTGCCCGCCACCACCTCGGCGTTCACGTGGTCCGTCAGCACCGCGCGCAGTCTGCAGCGCGGCGCCGCACGTCCAGTCCCTCCCATCACCAACACCACCACCAGCACCGCCGCCTACTGGGACTCGACGGGGAAGGGTTCGTAGAGGAACTTCTTGTAGTAGTTCTTCTTGACGTCGTGCACGAAGACGACCGCGACGCCGTGGTCGTCGTACTGCGGCCGGCCCGCGCGACCCATCATTTGGAGCACGTCTGGAGCCGAGGCAAGCGCGTCTTCTGCTTCCACCACCGCAGCGGCCCCACTCGTCCGTGGCGCGCACCCACCGGTGACGGGGAAGTCCTTGTAGCGGCTCGTCTTTGCGTCGTAGAACTCGGTGCCCTTGATGATGACCAGATGCGCGGGCGTGTTCACGCCCCAGGCGAGCGTCGCCGTCGCTATGAGCACCTTAAGGAGGCAACCGTAGACTCCTGACATCTTTCTGGGCGAGGCGAGCGAGCGAGCGCGGCGCGCTCGCACCTGGATCTGCTGACTGACGAAGAGCTGCTCCACGAGGCTTCGGTCGCTCTCCGTCAGTCCCGCGTGGTGCAAGCCGATGCCGAAGGCGAGCGTCAACTTCAAGTTCTGGTCCTTCACCAAGCGAATCACGTCCTCCATCTGTGTCATGAGTCAGAGGAGACTGGTGCTTTGCGTGAGCAGTATTTGCGGGCGCATACCTCCTGCTCTCCCATCTTCAACCAGACCTTGGGGTTGTGCTCAGCGGCCAACAGAGCAATGAGATCCAGCGCCGTCAGTCGCGTCTGTCGGCGCGACGACACGAAGATCAAGACCGGCTTGCCGCTAGAGTACGCCTTGATCGCTAAAGACAACAGCGCAACTATGCCTCCCATCGCAGACCAGCGAGCGTTACGCGCAGAGGACCTTGATACGCGGGCTTGTTCATCGTCGCCATTCTGGGGCAGTAGTGCTTGCCGGCGAAGCCTTGGACGTGCACCTCGGTGGGCACCGGCCGGACGGACGGTCGAAAGTTGTACAGGCCCATCTACAAGGAGGGCCTGTAGTTCGCGCGGACGCGGCAGGGGCGGGGGGGGGGCGTACCGCATCGATGCGGAGCCAGGCGGCGATGTCTCCGGCGTTGGCGAGCGCGGTCGAGAGGCCGACGAGGCGGACGCGCTCGCTGGTGGTGCGCGAGACGAAGTTCATGCGCGCCACCACCACCTCGAGCACGGGGCCGCGCTCCTCGCCTAGACCGGCCCGGCTGCAAGACCCGACAGGGGGTCGCTAGCGCGCGCGCACCGAGCAGATGAATCTCGTCGACGACGAGCAGCGCGACGTCGCGCACGTAGGCGCGGTTCTGCCAGGAGCGCGAGACGCCGTCCCACTTCTCGGGCGTGGTCACGATCACGGAGCTCTCGCGGATCGACCGCACGTCCGGCGTCAGGTCGCCCGTCAGCTCCACCACTCTGCGCGAGCGCGCACGCACGCCTCAGAATTCGGCACCGCCATTCAGCTCCACCCACCTCTTGCCGAGACCGCCTTCCAGTCGCACCTTCCAATCCTTCATACGTTCCCGCACCAACGCCTTCATCGGGGCGATGTACACGCACTATTATACCAACGAGGTTGGCGCATGTCAGCGCCCAAACGGTGAGAGCCACGCGACGCCTACCTTGGCGTTGGGTCGGTCCCGAAAGACCTTGAACATGGCCAGCTCGGCAGCGACCGTCTTTCCCGAACCCGTGGGAGCGCCCAAGAGAGCGTTGCGGTCCGTGTGGTACAGACAGTGAAATATCTGCGTTTGTATCTAAAGCAGCGGCGCCGCATCTGCGTGTATCGCGCACAAAAGTTGTCCGTCGGTTGCACACCGGATTGAAGTACTGGAAGGTGTAGAGCGCTTCCAGGGCCGGATTCTGAAGACAGCTGGTCGGCAGTGGCCTCAAGTCGAGCAGGTCTAAACATGGAAAGGGCTATGTATTGGGTACGCTTGGGGGAGAGGGGGATAGACGCGCATACCCGTGTGCTTGCTGTAGGGGTCGGGCAGCTGCACGTGTCGCAGAGGGATGGGCACGACGACATCGGGTCCGATCCAGTGGTCGGACACGCAGCGGACCATGAACTGCGCCTGCATGTCGCGCTCCTGCACGGGCACCGTGCACTGGATCCGCTGCGGCTCCAGCGTCTGCGCCTGCACCAAGAGCCACAGTCAGCCGAGTCGGTGTCAGTCAGTCAGAGGAAAGGACGCCCGCGCTCGCCTGCTTCATGGTCAAGGTGAAGTACTCGTGGTGGTAGAAGACGACGGAGTCGGCGTTCTCGATCCAGATCCAGAACGCCTGTGTGCCCCGGCCGTGCACGCGCGCCTCCCAACGGAAGTCGGCCGTTACGGTCAGCGTGATCTGTAACGTCTCTGCTCGTGGTCACTCCTCGAAACAATCGAAATCAATTGGCGCACCCCTGGGCAACTACGCCAGACCGCCATTAGGACTGTCACCTGGAGAATGTGTCGCGTGATGGGACGGACGTCGGGCACGATGGACAGAGCGGGAATGTAGCTGGCGGCCCGCTTCAGGCGGTCGCCGTCGAATCGGAAAATGCCCCCTGAACAGGATAGCCGACTGGAAAGCAGCGCCCCCAATTTGCAAAGTGAAACCGGTGCGCACTCAGTTCGGGCGCGTCCATCTCTCGGATCTTGTCGACGGTCATGTTGCGCTTCTCCAACTTCTCAATCACTTCCAGTGGCACGTCCGTCAACTGTCTGGAGTCGCGCGTGCCTTGTACAGTGCTCAGTAGAGGAAGGCGCAGACGGGTGCTCGCCTGAAGGGGTGCTCGTGCGGCCACTGGCGGCGCTCGATCGCCTTGCTAATTCGCAGGAAGGCGGCGGCGGCGATGGGCCACAGTTTGCAGAGAGTCACTTCGAAGAGACAGCGCGCGATGCGGCCGCTGTTCTGAATGCGCTCAGCTAGAACTTGTCGACGTCCACCGACAACAACAGGTGAGCGGTCTAGGTCAGACGACACAGACACGCACCTGGACGACGTAGGCGCTGTCCGAGACGAGCGAGAAGGACTGGAGAAAGGAGCGCGCCAGGTAGGCCTGCATGAGGATGTTCACCTTGCCGTACACGTTGTCCACGCCGCCAGGCACCGCCGACTGGCAGCTCTCCTCCACGAGGCGCTCTGAATGGAGGCGGAGTCAGGCAGCTGCACGGCAAGCGGCGACCCACCCAAGGGCAGGCCCACCCAGCTCCTCCGACTCGTCCTCGCGGATTTTCAGCGCGGCGAACTCTTTGGCGCGAGAGATGAGCGCCAACGCGCCCTCCTCCGTCATCGTCTCCGTCAGCCCGACGTTGTTCTCGCCGTGCACAATCAGCTGCAGGACTCGGACATTCGCTCCACGCACGCCCGCTCGCACGCACGCACGCACGCACGCACGCACGCACGCAGGCCGGCAGGCACGCACGCCCGCAGACACAAAAGGCATAAAGGGCTGGTGCGCGCACCTCGACCGTGTCGCACTTGACGTAGTAGTGGGAAGCGATACGGCCCAAGTCGGTCGAGTTGAACTGTCCGCTGTTCATGTTGTAGCGAAGCATCGTGTACTCGTCCAGCTTGCCGGCCGCGGCCGAGACGACTTGGTGGCGGTGCTGATAGAGCTGCGGGTCCTCCTGGCGCTCCTTGTAGCTGATGCCGTACGCGAGCGGGTTCAGCCGCGCCCGGATGAAGTAGTAGGTGTAGGCGAGCCAGTTCACCGCCTCGTCCACGTTCGACACCGTGCCCAACACCACCTGCGCGCGTCGCCAGTCGCAAACTGCCTCGTCTTCCAGTCCCCCCCCCCTGCCCACCTCGGCGTTGAGATTGTCGGCGAGCGAGTGGAGGAACTGGCTCTCGATGGGCGCCTGGCGCGTGAGCATCGACAGGTAGCGGTAGAGACGGTCGTGCGAGGTGATGATCACGCCGTGGCCGGTCGTGTCGAACTGAGGCCGGCCGGCGCGACCTCAAAGTCCGCATCCCCTGGGCACCGTCCAACTTCGCCTCGCTGACAGGGGCAATGGAGCAAACCGAAAATCTGCTGGACGTCGAGAATTCCGAGATCGACAAAGGAGCCATGCTTCGCGTCGTAAATCTCCGTGCCCTGAACACGTCCGGCACCTTCGCTACCTCGGCCTAGTTCGTCGACAGGAACGCACCCGAATGACGACGGCGTGAGCGGGCAAGTTGACGCCCCAGGCGAGCGTCGCCGTACAGCAGAGCACCTAAACGTGCACGAAAATTGAGCAGCCACTTCTGCCGATTGGCCATACGTATGTGCAGACAAGGCGACACGTTACAGCGTTTACGACCGAATTATTGGTAAGCTACGGAGTCCTGCTCGTATCCATACCTTAATGTGTCCTTCAGAAAACAGTCGCTCGACGAGCAGGCGATCCTTCCTCAGCATGCCGGCGTGGTGCGTGCCGAAGCCGGCGGGAAAGAGTTCGTGGAGTTGCCGATTGCGCGACGAGAACATCTGGCAGCAGTGCGTGCGTGCGTGCGAGGCGGCGTGTGCCAGATGAGGAAGGGGGTACGAACCGCCTTCTTGGCCGTCCCGTAGGAGGGGCTGCGCTCGTTGGGCGCGAACAGCTCCGTGACGCCCGTGTTCGCCGCCTGCTCCTTCATGTAGAGCGCCAGTCGACCAGTCGCGTTCCGCGCGTGCACGAACGCCAGCACCTGCGCGCGCCCCCCTCCCTCTTTTAAGGTTCAATCACGAGAACTGCCCCTGCTGGCCTGCGCAGCGCACCTGATGTCCCTCACTGACAAAATCGCGAACGCGCTGGAAGCAGATCTCGTCCATCTGGCGCGCCTGGTCGGCCGCGCCCACGCCCGCGGCCGGCTTGACGCCGATGAAGCTGAAGAGATGTCGACAATAGAGACGACGACATCGCGCTTGGAAAGCATGCCGAGGAGCGCACGTCTGCGACAGCGGCACGGGGCGGAAGCGGCCGTCGAAGTAAAAGAGGCCGGTAGACGCATTGACGCCCAGAAAGGCAGCCACGTCCAGGTAGTTGGGCAGGGTCGCGGACAGGCCCACTATGCGAATTTGCGTCTGCCTCATCTCCACCTGCAAGCCCACCAATTGGTAGTCTAGCCAGTAGGATTGGCACATTCACAACCGCGATTGCGGACAATGAGGCCAGAGCGCTGTTTTCCACAGACGGCGTCTCTATCAACCTGTCTGAGCGTCCTGGCGACGAGCGTCTCGATGACGGGTCCTCGGTCGTCGTGTAGGAGGTGTACCTCGTCGATGATGAGCAGTCGGACGAGGTGGGCGAGCGCCGAGTCGCCCGTCGACTTGCGCGTCACGACGTCCCACTTCTCGGGCGTCACCACGAGCATCTGCGTCTCCATGATCTCCTTCTTCGTCAGCTGCATGTCGCCCGTCAGCTCCTTCACCGTCACCCCCAGAGGAGAGAGGCGGCCGCCGAAGTTGCGCACCATCTCGGCCGCGAGCGCCTTCATCGGCGCCACGTAGACGATCTGACAACGCCCTTCCGTTCCGTCCGCCCTTCCACTCCGCCTTCCTGCTGCTGCGGGCCGCGTGCGCAAGCACCTTGAACTCGTTTCTCTCCAGCCTGCCGTCGTCCTTCATGAAGTCTTTGAGCACTTTGAGAATGCACAGCATCGCGATGTTCGTCTTGCCGGCGCCCGTGGGCGCGCTGATCAGCAGGTTCTCGTTGCTGTTGTAGGCGCGCTCGAACACCGACGACTGAATCACGTTCAGCCGGCGCACAGGACCGAAGCCCGCCTTGAGCAACTGCAATCGACGCGCTCGCTCGCTCGCTCGCAGCATCGCAACATTCGACCCGACTGCGCCCACTCCACCTCGTCTCTAGAAGTCTCTACAAGTGGACCGAGGCTGGGCGGCCCGGACGTGGCCGGCGCCGGCAGGTGTATCGCCTCGTAGTATCTCGTGTCCTCACGCTCCGTCGACTCTGGCAGCAGAAACTGAAGGGGCGCCAATCGGATGTCTCCCACAGACACTGTAGGCGAGGCGGAGCAAGGACAGGGGCCACCTTGGCGCCGCCCACGACGAAGTTGCGTCCGGTGCGCTCGAGGAGGGCGTCGTGGACGTTGGGCAGATTGCGGACGGTCGCGTTGTACTGCTTCCAGAGGTCCACCTGCTCGTCGCGCGAAATTATCGGCGTCGCCTGCGCCTCCGCCAGCTCGAGCTTCCTGTGTGCGCGGTCGGCTCCGTCCCGTGCGTGCGGTTGCCGCGCACTTGCGGTGCAGCAGCTCCACGTTCATCCAGTTCGCCTCATCGCCGGCCCTGCCAGGCTCGACGCGCTGCTTCTGCAGCTGCTTGCCGCTCCGCTTCTGCGCCTTGCGCAGCTCCCTCTCTAGGCGCTCCTCCTGCGAGAGACGCAGAGTAGACGCCCCCAGGGAAAGCAGGCAGGCAGGCGGGCAGGCAGGCACGCACATGCTCGGACTTGACGCTGATGAGCTGTCCGGGCAGCTGCTTGTGCAGGGCGGCGAATCCGTCCTTCTTGCCCTCGAGTCGGCGCGGCGCCGTCTCCTCGTACTCGGAGACGAGCTCGCGTCGACACTGCAGCACCTGCGTCAGCAGGTCGAACCGCTCGAAGCCCAACAGGTCGAGCAGCTGCAATCGACTCCAGTACCAACGAATCCACGACTTCAGGACGACGACGACGACGACGACAAAGGCGGCACCTCAGTCTGCAACTCGTCGGTGGATCGGTCGGACTGGAGCGCGGCGAACAGTTGCCGACAGATCAAGTCGACGTCTTGGAAGTTGTTGTTCGCGAGCTCGCTGATCAAACCCGACACCGTTAGCTGCCAGCTGCAATCGTGACAGTCGCGGCTCCGACCAGTCAGTCAGTCAGGGGGGAAGAAAGAGACCGTTTGCCCGTCTGCTGACTGGCATCCTGCTGGGCGCGGAGCTGCTTGGACGCGAGGCTCTTGTAGTTGACCGCGTCCTCCGCGGACGGGCCGTTCGACGCCGACGACGACGCGGCGGCGGCGCACTCGTCGGCAAACTCGTCGACACCGTCCCACTTGAAAGTCTCCACGTCGGCCAACTTCATGTAACCGTCTCTGCCAACAGCTCCACTGCTCCACCGAGCCAACCAGCAATCGCAAACGAGCTCGCTAGTACAAGTCGTTCTTGGAATAGAACACAGCGTCCGGGATGGTCTCGCCGAAGAGGCCGCCGACTCGCCTGCAGTCGGCCACGACCGTCCGCTGTTGGCGACGACGCTGACGCCGACCGACGGGACCGACTAGCGACCGAGTACGGCCGACCGTCTCTCTGCGAGCACGAGCAGGAGCCTGTCTCTGCCCTCTCCCAGCCCCTCACTCACCTGAAGAGCCGCTCGCCGACGATGACGCGCAGCTCCTTGACGGCCAGCAGGGCGCGTCGGAGCTGCGCGTCGCGGCAGGGCCCGAACGTGGCGTGCGCCTGCTCCTTCTCGCGCGTCGACACGGCCGTCGAGCAGCGAAAGATCTGCATCAGCGACAGACACGCCGACTTCTTCTCCTCCGCCGACACCTCCGCGCGCAACTCCGCACCTGTCACCACAGGGACCCGTGATAAATACACACACGCACGCACGCACCAAATTCGGCGGCGAGCATTTCCAAGCGCTTGACGGCCTTCTCGAAGCGCTCGAGAGCGGAAGCGGCCAGTTCCAGCTCCTGCGCGTCGGCGTTGGCGTCCGCTTCAAAGAGGTGCCGAAAGTAGGCGACGACGGCGCTGAAGTCGTGGTAGTGCGTGGCCGGCAGGGGCACAGGACTCGTCAGCTGGTAGCGACTCGACAGCGACAAGCGACAGCTATCGTCGTCGACTTCGTCCAAGCTAGCGAGTTGCCCGAGCGCATCGCCCAGATGCGGTCTCGGGAACGCTTCCACCATTCTTTGGCAATGCAGCTCTTCGAACTTTGCGAAGAAGCAAGTTCGTACGAGGGAATTTTAAGCGCAAGAGATTGCGCAATCCACGCTACCGTACCGCAGCACTAGGGTTAGGAGTAGGACCACGCAAAATCAAACTTTACACGGAATCGAAAGTTTAGTATTTGTAGCTGCTAATATTTGCATGTTCACTGAAATTCATTGTATAAAAGCGCAGTTGTTTCATTCTCAACAATTAATTAGTAACTCTTCTTTAACAATAATGGCGAGTAGGGCGAAAAGAGAAGATAAGGTTCCAGCGAATAGAAAGATAGAAAGAGAACAAATTCTCAGAGGATGTGCATACCATAAACAAACACTGTTGGTGCCGCAGATTCCACAACAGTAGTGACACGATGTGCAGCCTACATGGGCTCAGCGTGTACAAACGGTTAGGCAACACAATTACACGTACACCATGTACTTGTAAGTCTTTTGAGCGACAAGTTTTCGAGAAACGGCGTGTTGCACGAGAGCGACGGTTGAATCACTGGAGGGGCAGGAAGGGGAGGGAGGGAGGAAGGAGACGCGAGCGATGGGGCCGAGGACGAGCAGTTCAGGGGTTGTACTCGATGGGGATGTTCTTGCGGCGGACCATGCCGTCGCCCTGGAACCACTCGCGGCGGAACTGCTTGGCGGCGCCCTCCGGGGCGTTGGTCCACTCGACGGTGACGCGGTCGTTGTTGGTGTCGGCGGAGGCGTAGTCGAACGCCTCGCAGCTGACGGCCAGCAGCACCGACTCCTTGGGATCGAGGCAGCCGGCCGGCGGGTCGACGGAGAGCCGCTGCATGTTCGTCGTCTTGATGGCCCAGCCGATGCGCCGGCTGCCGTCGTTCTGCACCGCCACGTGGTACGTGTGCTTGTCCGCGAACGGCGCGTTGTACACGAGCTTCGCGTGCGGCTGCGTGTTGATGTCGCCCGGCGGCAGAGAGGCCATCTTCGCTCTTCGCTCTTGCGCTGCTCCAAAGACAAAGAAAGAAAGAAAGACAAAACAATAGAAACGCTATACACGTGCTCTTGGATCAGCGACTGTTGTAGTTCAGTGGCGCTCGCAAAGCATCCGATGCGGAAGAGCCAAGACTTCTCTGGATGGCGCTATAAGTCGAGGGCAGCCTTGCCTTGTCAACTTCGAGTAGGAAACTCTTCGTTTTCGTTAGTAAACAATAAACAATGGACGATAAAGCGAAAATGGGCGAGGTGCTGGCGAGAAAGGCGGAAAGCGAAGATTCGGTTTCGGTGACGCTGTCGACGAGCGGCTCGTCAGTAGCCCGTCGAAGAAGAAGCCGAGCGCGAAGGCGACAGCGAGGCGAAGGAAGACGGCGGTCGCGGGGTCGCGCTGGCCGACTGCTAGGAAGCGCCGGGCGCCAACGCGCACCGAGCAAAAGTCGGCGCCGAAAGTCGTCGCACGCTACCGAGCAGCACAGAATGACGATGGCGGCTGCTGCGAGCGACAGCCAAGTCGGAGCTTCCACCAGCCCTACCACCACCAAAAGCGACGGTCTCGCAACCGGACGCGATGCGCTGCCTGTCGTCAGCCGTCGCCGACAGCGTTCCACGGGCAGAAGAACCGCACGAAGTCGTACCGATCGCCGTTCAGCGAAGCAGAGCCGTTCGTCTACCAAGTCCGCTGGCCGTCGCCGCCCCAGCGCGCCAAGGCCGCGCCGCGCCTCTGCGCGGGGACGAGGAGCGAGGCGTCCGAGGGGCCAGCGAGCCGCGCCCATGCAGACGCCACCCGAAGGCTTCGAGCTGTCGCCGCCACAAATGATCCGCGCCGGCCTGCTTCCTCGACAGGCTCGCGACCGCGCTCTCGAGGCCATTCGACAGGCAGCCAAGCAGCTCAACGTCACGGAGTCGTCGATGAAGCGTCGACCTGGACGACGCCAGCGGCGAAGACGCGGCGCCTCTGGCCGGGCTCGTGGCGGCCGCGTCACGGCGTCTCGTCAACGCCGAACTTCCGCTCGGCCGAGCAGACGGCGCCGCGTCTCCTCTTCGACAGCGTCAGGGGCACTGCGAGGCCAAGGAACGCGGCGGGCCGGCCCGAAGTCGCGCTCAATGCGGTCGAGCCGACGGTCTACTTCCACGTTGCGCAGACGCTCTGGTGTCGGTGGACCTCGGTCAAGCAGGCGCGCGGCTGCGGCCATCAACATGAAGGAAGCTTCTCCAGAGTTTCGTCAAGAGACGCAGCCGCTGCGGCCGATGCGTCGGCCTCCCCCATCCCGCCGCGGCAGACGCGCTGCGACTAGGGGGCTCCGTGTCTCATCGAAGCGAGCTCCTCCGCCTCCTCCATCGCCGCCAGCTGCGCACACGGTGCACAACGAGGGCGTCACCACTTCGACAAGCGAGCAGGAGCAAGTCCCTTCCCGGAATCCGGCGTCCATCTCATTCGGGACGAACAAGCACTACACGTTCGACTAGCGAATGCGCCTGCTGCCTTCCCCTAACCGTTGCAGCAGCAGAAGTCGACTAGTGATTGAGTTCGTCTCGCGGAGTCGTTTGCACCCAAACTTGTACATGATCTGTGCGCCTGACTGCATGCATCGACGATGAAAGGTGCGGTTGGGACATTCTGTCATAGTCCATTGTGCCCGTCTACATCGAACATCAACTCTTCTCTCTCTTTCGCACCCTTCCTTTGCTCCCGATTCCTTAGTGTACCGGTTTGGTAGCGCTCTTTGTCCTACTAATTCAAACCAACCGTAGCCTACCGTAAGATGTAGATTTACCTAGCGCCATTACGGTAGGACCATTGGCGCAGCAAAACTACCTCCTGAATATATGCAAAACGAGTACGTTTAAATTATTGATAGCGCAAAAATTAGCAATTAATTGCAAATGTATCGTATGAAAAAATTACGAAAATTGCATACAACTTCTGATTTCTCTTAGTTAGTCGGTTGAAGCAGCTGGTTAGTTAGTACGGTGTGGCTGGGGGAATTGCAGTTGCCCTTCCCATTAAGAATTCCTGAGTTATATTTATTATTTTTTTTGCATCAGCGCACCGCCTGTTGATGCCGCAGATTCAACAACAGTAGTGACACGTGCAGCCTACACTCAGCGTGTGTACAAACGGTTAGGCAACACAACTACACGTACACCCTGTACTTGTTAGTCTTTGGAGCGACAAGTTTTCGAGAAACGGCGGGTTGCACGAGAGCGACGGTTGAATCACTGGAGGGGCTGGTGGTCCACTCGACGGTGACGCGGTCGTTGTTGGTGTCGGCGGAGGCGTAGTCGAACGCCTCGCAGCTGACGGCCAGCAGCACCGACTCCTTGGGATCGAGGCAGCCGGCCGGCGGGTCGACGGACAGCCGCTGCATGTTCGTCGTCTTGATGGCCCAGCCGATGCGCCGGCTGCCGTCGTTCTGCACCGCCACGTGGTACGTGTGCTTGTCCGCGAACGGCGCGTTGTACACGAGCTTCGCGTGCGGCTGCGTGTTGATGTCGCCCGGCGGCAGAGAGGCCATCTTCGCTCTTGCGCTGCTCCAAAGACCAAGAAATAAAGAAAGAAAGACAAAACAATAGAAACGCTATACACGTGCTCTTGGATCAGCGACTGTTGTAGTTCAGTGGCGCTCGCAAAGCATCCGATGCGGAAGAGCCAAGCCTTCTCTGGATGGCGCTATAAGTCGGAGGCAGCCTTGCCTTGTCAACTGCGAGTAGGAAATTGTTTTTGTTTTTCATTTGATTTTTGGCTGGTTCGGTCTTTGAGAAGTGAAGTGGTCGAGAGAAGGAGATGGCGCTGGCAGTGGACCCGGCTGAGGTGCGGCTGTCGGCGGCGGCGGGCGGGGCGTCGCAGCACGCGCTCATCAACCAGACGGAGGGCAACCGGCTGGCGGTGAAGGCCAAGTGCTCGGACAACAACGCGTACCGCGTCAACCCGGTCTTCGGCATCGTCGAGGTGGGCCAGGCGCTGGGCCTCGAGGTGACGCGCGTGCCGGGCGCGCCGGCCAAGGAGGACAAGCTCGTGCTCCAGTACCTCGAGCTGCCGGCCGAGTTCGAAGGCGCCGACGCGCAGGCCGTCTTCGCCTCCGTCCCCCCAGGCGCGCCCGTGCCCGACGTCCGTCTGCCGCTCATCGCCGAGTGATACGCCCTCCCCTTTGCCGCTGATTGCCCAGTGACATTCCCCACGATCTGTAACCCTGCGCCCTTCTTTTCTCCGCTAGTCGCGCGGTCGGTCACCAACTATGAGTGTGGGACCATACAGTTTCAGTTGTGCTTGGTTCTTAATAGGGCTACCTGAGTTCGACGAAGAGTAGTTATTCCGATCGCCATAGAATTTGCTTCAGTAAGACTTCGTGGCACGTTGGTCTAAGTGTCATCAGACGGTTCGCCCTCGGGATAAGAATGATATCGTACCTTCGTGTGCATACCTGTATGTAAACCACTTTTGTATCTGCGGACTTACAGGCTTTTGGAAATTCGGCATGTATAAAGTGACATTGCATGATCGCACCTTTTCTCGGGACGTAGCAGAGAAACAGTATCATGTACTGACTGATATTTGCATACTAAACAAACCCTATTGCACAGTTGTATTTGCATTCACTGATGCTGTTTTATGTATTTGCATGTTTTCCTAAGTACAAAGCAAAGGATCAAAAACTGCTAGAATTCGTTTTACATCTTATATTTAACACGTGTATTGCGAATATGCCGGGCGTTCGTTTCGTGCAACAAGTTGCGGCGTTGCGCCAAGGGCTGAGTCTACAAAAAAAGTTGCTGTTGGGTCCCGGTCCGTCCAACGTGCCTGCCCGCATCGCGGAGGCGCTCAACGTCCCCATGTCGAGTCATCTACTTCCCGACTTTCACCACCACGTGCGCTTCAGTGGCTTGCTCGAGAATGCTCGATCTCAGCTAATGGTGACTTCGGTTGCGTGCTGGAGGTTCTGGACGACGTGAAGGGCGGCCTGCAGTACCTCTTCCAGACGGACAACGCGCTGACGTTCGTCGTCAGCGGCGCCGGTTTGTTCTTCTGGGTCGGCTAGAAGAACGGGGGGAGGGAGAGTAAAAGCTACAGGCAGCGCGGGCATGGAGTGCGCGTTCGCGAACGTCGTGGCCGAGCAAGACCGCGTGCTCGTCGCCGACGCCGGCTTCTGGGGACGACGGGCGGCCGAGATGGCTTGCCGTCTCGGGCCAGCCGACGTCCGAGTCGTCTCCGCGCCCACGCTCGGAGAGCCCGTTTCCCTGTCGGCACTCGAAGAGGTCGCGCTCGCCAACGGCCCCAACTGACATGCACTGGCCTTCCCGTGCAGATTTGCGCCAAATGGGCTCGACGTCGCTTGGGCCGCACGGTCGTCTACGTGTGCCAGGGCGAGTCGAGCACGGGCCTGCTCCAGCCGCTCCAAGGACTCGGCCCAATGTGCAGACGGCACGGCGCACTGCTGCTTGTCGACACCGTGGGCATCTTGCTTCGCCGCATCAGCGTGTGCAAGGCACACTTCCGACTCTCTCGCGGCCAATTCTTTAGGTGGCTTCCATCGGCGCGGCTCCATTCTACGCTGACGACCTAGAGGTCGACTGCGTGTTCGCTGGCTCGCAGAAGGTGCTGAACTGTCCGCCCGGCCTGGCGCCCATCTCCTTCAACGACCGCTGCGTGTACGGCTCCCTTTCGCAACAGGAAGGCGGGAGGGGGCGTGGCTATACTCGCTGTCCTACGTTGCAGTGAGAAGATGACGGACGAGCGTTCCGGCGTTTGTCGCTCGTTCTACTTAGACGCGCAGCTCGCCGGCCGCTATTGGAACTGCTGGGACGGCGGCGCTCGCGAGTGCGCGTCCCTAGAGCGTCGTCGGCGTCGACGTGTTGCCATTGGTCTTGTGGCTGCCGCAGGTACCACTACACGCCGTCCGTGGGTCTGCTGTACGCGTTGCGCGAGTCGCTGCGCCTGCTCGCCGAGGAGGGCCTCGAGGGCAGCTGGGCGCGCCACTCCGCGAACGCCGGCAGCCTCTGCGAACGCCTCGCCGGCTCTCTCGAGCTGTCCACGCTCGTCGCGCGTCCCGTGCGTGCCTGCGCCGTCCTCGTGACGCTCACGCGCGCAAGGGCCTCGCTCTGTCTCGCTCGCAGGAGTGGCGCAATCCCGCCATTACGGCTGTCAACGTGCCGCACGCGGTCGACTGGAAGGCGGTGGTCGAGCACCTGCTCGTGCACGAGTCCATCGAGATCGCCCCCGGCATGGGCCCCACGCTGGGCCGAGTCTGGCGCATCGGTCTGATGGGCGCCAATAGGTTGGGGCGTTCTCCTCCTAGAGCGCTTTTTCGATTACGATCCCCTTTTCGATGCTCTTAAGCAGCGCCGACAACGTCGATCAAGTCGTTCGCGCACTCGGCAAGGCCCTCGCTGCGGAAAGCCGTCGTCCATAACCTACTGGGCGCGACTCACAAAACAGCCGACAACGGAAACTCTTCTCTGTGATACTTGGACTTCACTGTGCAGAACGGACTAGCTAACAACCGGTACTTGTATCGGAGCGTTACGTGCTCTTTGTGTTGATGTTGGTCGGAAGCTAGTCGGAAGACGGTGTTTGGGGTTCAGTGCCGATGCGCCAAAAAGACTGCTTCATAAGCCGATGCCTAAGCTTGCGCCTAAGCGAACGCCTAAGGAAGACCTAAGTGTGAGCAAAGCCGAAATCGCCTGCTCTGTTAAAAGTGCAGGACAGCGAGTCTGTATAAGCGACTATTTCCTCGTCTTACGGTACTCTGTGCATGTGAATTTGTTTATTTATTGCGTTGCAGGAGGCTGTATGTAGCTCGTGAATAGTTGTGCGGGCGGCTGATCTTTGTCGATGTTCAAGAAGAAGGCGGGTCGGCGCGGCCTGCGCCAACAGCAGCGTCGGCGTTCCTCGTCGGAGGAGGAAGAGGAGGCTGGTGGTGGTGGTGGTGGCGGTGTCGGAGTCTCCACCGCTGCTGCACCGCCCGCGTCTGGCGGCAATGCCGACGCCGCCGCGCTGCCGACTTCCCAGAGCGCCAGCCTTCTCAGCTTTGACGACGACGGTGCTGCACCGCGCTTTCGTCATGGACCTTTCACGTACCGCGGTGTATAGGAGATTGCGACGTGCCGGCACTGACCTTGAAGAAAAGCAAAAGCAAGCGTCTCGCGCAATTGAAGAAGAGAACAGCAGCAGGCAACGGATTCGATCCGAAAAGCGAACAGCCGGATGAGCTCAAAATCGTCAGTGAAGAAGACGACCGGACGCCTAAGACTGAACCGACCAAAAAGGAGTCGGTCAGCGTCGTCGAAAAGGAGTTGAGCGCCGTCTCGAGCGTCTTGAAGAGTGAGTACGCAAGCAGAGCAGTCGAGCATTCTATTGGGACAGAGGCGGAACATGGTCACAACTTGACGCGCAGGCGGCGGCATCCCGGACGCCCAACTCGTGTACGAGGCTCGCAAGCGCCGGCAGCGGGCGCGCGAGTTGGGCGAGTTCGTGCCCGTGTCGGACGGCGCCGCGGCGACGGCGGGCTCTTCTTCGCTGGCGGCGCGCAAGGACGACGTGCAGGAGTACAGGAAGGAGAGGTCGCGCCTCGTGCGCGAGGACATCGAGAACGACCCGTCCGACGAGGACGACGACAATGGCGCCGCCGCCACGGACGGCCGCTTCTACTCGGGCTCTATGCACCGGCGCCGCGACGAGCAGCAGCGCCGCCAGCAGCAGCAGCAGTTTCTCGCCGTCGAGCAGGCAGGCGAGTGCCTGCTCGAGCCTTCCTCTGTCGCGCCAGCGACGCCTTTGAGGCGCCATACCGACTCGTGGCCCGCTCTCAGGAAGCGACTCGGAGGCGAGCGCTTCGGCCGCTTCGGACGCGGACGAACTGGAGCGCTGGGAACGCGAGCAGATCAAGAAGGGCATCTCCGCTGCTCAGCAGGTCGGCCAGCGCTCTCGTGCGTGGCTGCAGCCTTCAGTCGTGCGTTTCCAG
Organism: Paralinhomoeus sp. GSCO2_6; assembly: GCA_030248085.1. NCBI lineage: Eukaryota > Metazoa > Nematoda > Chromadorea > Monhysterida > Linhomoeidae > Paralinhomoeus > Paralinhomoeus sp. GSCO2_6. The sequence continues at coordinate 101,961 of JASAMY010001612.1, forward strand.
GAACAGCTTCAGCACACTATCGAGGCGGCGACGTCGCGACGGAGGACGGCGCCGCCTCCGCCGCCAGTCGCCGAGGATCGAATGGCGGCACCGATGGATTTGGAGGTGGATGGGGAGAGCGGCGGGGCGCGTCTCGGCGGCCAGCTCGCCGCATCGCTGCCCGCCGCCGACGCGGTGCCGCTCGAGGAGGCGCTGGCCAGAATCGGAGCCAGGTTCTGCACGCACAACGTGGCTGTCCCCCACCTGATCTGGATTCCTTTGGCAGGTTATCGGAGGACGAGGACAAGCGGCGGGCTAGAACGCTCGAGGCCGAGAAGCTGACTTCGCATTTGTCGGAGAACGACGCGAGGCTCGCGAGCATCCGCGCCGAGGCGCCGCAGCTGTCGGCGAAGCACGCGCTTCTGCAGCGCGTCGGCGCCTTCGTCGCCGACCTGCTCGAGTGTTTCAGCGACAAGGTCGGCCTCTGCGCAGTCGGCTAGGCCGCGCACGTCTTTCGACGCAACCTCGCTCTCTCTCTGCTTACAGGTGACTAGCATAGAAGAATTGGAGCGGCGCAAGCTGAAGCTGCACGCGGAGCGGCGTCTCTTCCTGACCGCTCGACGCAGGCAGGACGTCAAGGACGAATTCGAGGAGTGCTCCATCGCCGTCTCCGGTTCGTCTGCGGGCCCCCGTCAACAGCTGGCTCTCCATTGGTGCTCCGTTGTTCAGCACGCGCGTCTGTGGCTAAGCGAGCGAATTGCGACGACGCGGTCGTCCGCGTGGCCGACCGTCACGGCCGACGGTGCGGTGGTCGCGCTGAAGACCTCTGGAGTGTCTGCGCCCATTCACTCTCTCTCCCTCTCCTTCAGAAGCCGACGCGCGCGCGCGCGCCAGCAGGCGGGCTTGGCGAGCGAGTGGGACGCGGGCCTGTCGAGCGACGACGAGGAGACGACGAGCCGTCGCGAAGCCTTCAGAGGGGAACGGGGTGGCTGGCTCTCTACGCCGACGCTTTCAGCTCGCTCGTCGCCAGCAGCTTTTCCCCTTGCCTTAGAGTCCATCTTGAGCGACGCCTCCACGGTGCTCGAGGACGTCGTCGACGAGTTCTGCAGCGTCTCCGCGATCGTCGACCGCTTCGTCGAGTGGGCTCGCTTGGACGCCGACTCCTTCGAGCAGGCTTACATCGGTGGGTGCGCCGCGACGCCCGCCGCCGCACTGCGCCGCGTCCAGCCTGCCTTCCTCTTGAGGACTCTGCCTGCCGAAGTTGATCGGGCCGCTCGTCCGTCTCGAGCTGCTGCACTGGAACCCTCTCGAGGTGGGTGCAGCAGCGCTGCCGCTGCCTTTCAACTCCCCCCCCCCCTCCCAACCCCCTACTGCCCTCTTCTGTCCTCCCTCCACTGTTCAGGAGGGCCGGATCTCGCTGGAGACGATGCGCTGGTTCCGCGGACCGCTGCTCGCGCTGCCCGAGCAAGTGCTCGGCCACAGCGACCCGGCCGAGTCACTTCTGCTCAGCTTGCTGCCCGGGGTTGTCGAAAAGGTGATTGTACCAAAGCTAACAGGTACGTGTGATGCGCGAGCCTATCTATTCAGCTAGTAATTCACTCGCGCCACTTTGAATCCGAAAGCTAGAGACCATCTCGGGGTTCCAGTGAATAGAGCCTATTCTAGTGGCGGGGGTTAGTGTCACAATCTCGTCTAGTCGCGCGCTAGTCAGCGTCGGAGGGTTCGGTGTAGTCGAGCTGGTCGTAGTTGCCGTCGTCCTCCGCGTCGTCGTCGTCGCGTCCGGCTGGCAGCTCCGTCGCCCCCTCCGTGTAGGCGGAGCCGGCGGCGCTCGCGTAGTCGGTCGCCTCGAGCTGCGTCTCGAAGGCGGCGCTGCTGCCCTCCTCCTCCTGCGTGCCTTCGTCCTCCAGCTCGCCCTCATCGCCGCCACCTGCCGCGGCCGCGTTGGCGAGCTTGAGCTGGCCGACGGCCGGCGCGCCGTCGTCTGCGCCCGGCTTCATCATGGGGTCGATGTCGTCGTCGCTCGCCACCGCCGTCCCCTCCTCCGCCTCCGACCGCTTCCTCGCCTTGCGTCGCCATAGCACGACGAGGATCGCGAGCGCCAACGCCGCCACCAGCAGCAGGCCGCCGGCGATAGCGCCGTAGAGCAGCCACGGCTGCTCTTCCTTCTCGTCCATGGCCTCGGCTCTGCTGCTCTTGTCCGGCACGGCGTCCACTGCAGTCGTATTCTCGGCGGGGCTGGCATTACGCGCCGTCTGCGTCGCGTGCCTTGCGTGACTGGTCGACTGCTCGGCAGGCTGAACGTCTGGAGCCGCCGCTGGACCGCCCGGGCTCGAGACGCTCTCGTTCAGCACCTCTTGGCTGGCCGTCGACTCGAAGTCTGCAGGGTCGCTGCGCCAGCCCGTCGGCGCGGACGACAGTGACACCGGCGAAAGTGTCGTCCCTTCTTCAGCCGTCGTCGTCGACCCCTCTTCCTCAGCTGAACTCGGGTGTCGGTCAGTGGCTCCACTGCTCGCTGACGAAGTTCCAAAAGTTGTAGTCGACGACTGGAAAGTTGTGGTGGCGTTCGTGGTCGGAGAAGCACTGGCAACTTCAGGCGACGGGGACGAAGTACTCCCCGGCACAACACCTGCGGTCGTAGCCACTGTCGGAGCTGTGGACGTGGTCTTGACGCTTCTGAGCATCGTTGCTGAGCTTGTCGGTACTGCTGGCCGTGTCGTCGTCGTCGTCGTCTGCGCCTTGGTCGTCGGCGTCGTCGCCACCCTCGTCGTCACGACTGCGGCCGTCGTCGCGGTCGTCGTGGCCGCCGTTGTCGCCCTCGTCGTCGTCGCAGTCGTCGACGTCGTTGTCGTCGCCTTCGTTGTCGAGGCCGTCGTCGTCGCCGCCGTCGTTTTCCCTGTCGACGTTGTCGGCTCCGTTGTCGTCGTCGTCCTTGTCGACGACGATGTACTTGTCGTCGATTTGCCACTGGTCGTTCGGGTCGCTTTCGGTGTCGGTCGGCCGGTCGGCAGCCGGCGCTTCGTGGTCGTTGGCGCACGGCGCGCGGCCGCTGTAGTCGCCTCGGCGTCCTCGCTGTCGACACTGTCCGTCTGTCCGGCATTCTTCTCCCTCTTCTTCCTGCTCCCTTGGCCCGAGCTGTTCGCCTCCGTCCACCGGTCTCCCTGCTCGTCGTGCGCGTAGCGGGCCGCGACACCGCCTCCGTCGTTCTGGGCTTTCTGGACGTATTCGATGAGCTCCTTTGTGCCGGCGCTTCTGTCGGCCGGCCTTGACTCGGCGACGAGCAACAGACACAGCAGGCCGGCCACAACGCTCGCCGCGCTGTGCACCATCTCGCAATCTATTCCAGCGACTGTTCACTTTTCAATTAACTTTACAAATAGACGTTTCGTGCTGAAATGCGCACCGTATCGAGTGTCTAGTGCTCGTCGCCTTTTTAGAGATTGTCGAAGAATGCTGGGATCCTTACGCTGGGAGCGAGACGCGCCAGCTGGCGTCTGTGGTCAAGGCGTTGGCGCTCGACTATCCCACGACGGTGACCGGTGAACGCGGGGCCGTAAAGAAGCTCCTGTCGACCGTCTTTGATCGCGCCAAGGGGGCCGTCGAGGCGGAGCTCTTCATGCCCATCTACCCGACCGAGTGCGCGTCTGGCGGCGCTCGTGAACGTCCGTGCGCGAGCGCCAATGACACGTCGCCGCACCGCAGGGCTCTGGAGGCGGAGGTGTCGCCGGCTCGGGCGTTCCTCGAGCGCCAGTTCTGGTCGGCCGTGAAGCTGCAGCGGAACCTCCTGCTCCTCGACGGCGCGCTCTCGAGCGACGCCGTCGCCGAGCTCGTCGTCGACGGCGTCCTCAACCGCCATCTCGTCCTCGGCCTCCAGTCCTGTCTCGCCGCCGCCCTGCCGCTCCAACACACGCTCCGAAAATGCGCCGCCGTGAGCGCGCCGCTGCCTCCGCCCTCTCTATCGTCCGCACTGAGTCTTTTAGGTCGTCGAGTCGATGTCGCCTTCCTTTTTCGAGTTGGCCAGCGACCGGCGAACGAAGACGCTGGGATCGGCGCTCAATCCACTGGCGAACGTGCTCGACAGAGCTGGCCGTGCAGCCGCGGCCACCGACGCCGCCTCGCTCGCTAAGGTCGTGGGCTGGCTCCAAAGGATGGGATACGATGAGAAAGCGGCTGCCCTCAGTACTCGTTCGCCCTGATCCACGACGTCTCGGTGTCTCGCTTTGCTATCAGACTGTGCTAGAAATAGACTCGTCCCAGGCGCCTCTGCGTCTCAACTTGATTCTCGCGTACCGACCTCTAATGGGCGTAGGGGCTGAGTTTCGGCGATGGCATGATTAGATGCAGAGTACCGAGTGGCGAGAGCTGCTCCAACTGTCGGCGGTGGCGAGTCGACAACTGGACTACTTGGAGAAGTGCAACCGACTTTCAGAGGATGTTGGTACTTCGCCGCTAGGTAATGAGAGGGCGCTTTTGCAATGTTGCAGTGTCGACGGGACGGGCAGCTCAGCGAGGCTGTACGACACGAAGCTGACGGCGAGCGCCTGCTGCGACGCGTTTTGGCGACCTTCCGGGAGATCTGCGAACGCGGTGCGGCAATCGCGGACAACCGCGCTGATGCGAACCGCGTAGAGGGTCTGTTTCACCATTTATGTGCCCGTCCACTGGTCACCCAAAAACCAGTCGGCACGTTGCAGACATCGTTCGACCACTGCAAGCGAGATTAGCGCGCATACAATGCGGCGACATGATGGCCGGCGTCCGTCTGTCGCCGTCGACAGACGGCGCTGGTGGCGAGGAGCCGAAGACGGCGCCATCCGATCAGCAGCGGCAGCGAGTCGACGCGGCGCCGGCGCTGCGGCTGGAGGCAGAGGCGCGCGTGTTGGACGCCGAGAATTGCCGCCGGTTAGCCGAGGACGTGGAGGAGCTGCAGGCGGTCATGGACAGCTTGGCCCACATCGTCCATGTACGCGAGCGCACGTCCGCGCGCGCGCGCGCACGCACGCGTCGGTGTCGGCGCCGCAGGAGCAGCACGAGATGGTCGACAGCATCGAGGCGAACCTGGAGAGCGCGCACGACAACGTGACGGCGGGCGAGCGGAAGCTGCGGACGGCGGCGACGCGCAAAGCGGCGCGCTATCCCATCGCGATGGGCGTCGTCGGCGCGGCCGTTGCGGGCGGGCCCGTGGGCGCCGTGGCCGGCGCGGGCTGGGCCCTGGCCGCCGCTCTCGGAGGAGGCATCGCAGGTGCCCTCTCAACCTCAGCGCTCGCCCTCAATCATTTCCCAGTCTTCCTCGCGCTCAGGTCTGGTCGGAGGCCGCCTCATGAAGCGCAATGTGGAAACTGACGGATCCGCTGGGAGGACATGAGCTGTGATTCTCCCTTTTTCTCGTACAACGCGAATAAAACTGACAATCGCAGCTCTCTGTACGCCGAATGCGTTGCATTGACAATGTTACTGTATCCGAATAAGCTATGCTGAATTGGCCGTAGACGTGCGCCACACAGGGGCGGTCCGTGTTCTCTGGGAGGCGATCGGCATCTCGACCTCAAGTGCCTTGCCGAACTTGGGAACGACGCTTAATCGGAGGTAATAGCCGAGCTCCAAGAGCGTGGTTTGGGATTGTGTGGAGCCTGTAATGCGGCGGACGAGGGAGTTTGGTGGCAGCCAGAGGCACAGGTCTGTCCACACAATATAATTGTCGGTTGCCGCCGCCCTGCCAACTCGCAGTCTATAGAGCAGCAGCTCCACTCGCTGTTCCGAGTCGCCGACACGCGTGCTTCGGTGCAGCAGGGACAGTTCGACTTTGAGCTGTCGAAAGCAGTTCATCACTTCGACGCTGACGCCGAAGTTGGTGCCGGGAAGGATTGGGCGTCCGTCGACGGCCAGGCTGGCCACGATGCAGCCGCTGGTGTCGAAGAGGTTGCGCACGTAGCTGACGCCCTTGGCGCACAGGCGCCGTCCACTCGGTGCCGTAGGCGCCTGAGCGGTCGGCAGAAGCGCCCTTCTTTTGATGTGCTCCGTTTCTCGTCCGTCGTTGGCAGCGCCCTCATGTCGTCTCTCTTTGATGCAGACCTCGCAGTAGTAGAGCAGACTGTCGACCGCGCCCGCCTTCGAGAGGAAGGCGGCCGGCAGGTCGGGCCGCGTGCAGACGACGAAGTCGTACTGGTAGAAGCCGCGCCTCAAACGGCACTCTTTTTCTTCGCGGCACAGCTGCTGCGTGTGCCGGTGGAACTGGAGGGAGTTTGTGCCCGTCGTGAGCTCGCCGTAGAAGGCGACCGTCATCTCCGTGACGCGTAGCGGCCTGGCGACGTTGAGCTCGACGCAGCCGCGAATCGCCTTGCCCAACGCGACACCGCCGCTGCCATCGCACTCGCTTCTGTAGCGCAGTTCGAACGCTTCGAAGACTCGGTCGTCGGCGGTCGGCGCTCGCTTCGACATGCTCCTACGTAGTTTCGGACTGCTAGCAGGGACACCTAGAGTGCTGCGCACTCGCGCCGCGGCTGAGGCGGTCATGCTGCGATGCGTCTGTGCGACTATTGGGGCGAGACGCGGCGCTTGCGCGCACTGCCGTCATTGTCGCGTAGTATCGCCTCGGCGGTCAGTCCACTTCCGTCCACCATTTCCCCTGCCTCCCTCCCTCTCTGTTCCTCCCTCCATCGCGCATTCAACACTTCCTGTCTACCTCCTTCCTGGGTCGCCACGATGGAAAGCTGCGATGCACTGAAACCTCAGCTTTTTGCCGAGCTGCTTTACAAAAGGAAAACACATTCTGCTATGGTACTGTGTACATCTACTCGAGAAGGCCATCACTTCGCTATACATTGTAGATAGTACATACGCTGAAAGGGGAGCACATAACGTAGCGCAGGGCAACACGTGCCTGGTCTGTGTTCTCTCATTCGATATTCGATAGTCAGTGGGTCAGTGCGCTTGCAGTGCACTCGTAACGTCAAGCGCAAGCAAGCCCCATTCCGCTTTCGTCCGTTTCAGTCACCGGAAGGTGGTCTGCTGAGATGCCGCCGACTTCTTTGTCCCTCTTGCGCGGGGGTCGGCTAGCGGCGGCGCGTTTGTTGGGACGAACGCACGCCGGAGGCGGCTGGAGGCTGCGCAGCGCCAGTCGATTGGCCTTCGAGCCTCAGGACGTTGGCGAGGAGCACGGTGCGCTGACGTGACGTCGCGCTCGAGCTCTAGGGCATCATGGGACGCGCTGGCGGCGCTTGTTTCAGGCGAGCGTGCCGAGATGAATCTGTGTCAGGCGGTGAACAGCGCGCTGGACCTGGCGCTGGCGGGGGACGCGAGCGCGTGCGTGTTCGGCGAGGACGTGGGCTTCGGCGGCGTCTTCCGATGCACCGTCGGCCTGCGCGACAAGTACGGCGCTGAGCGCGTCTTCAACACGCCCCTCTGCGAGCAGGGCATCGCCGCATTCGGCATCGGACTCGCCTGCAGCGGCGCCACCGCCGTCGCCGAAATTCAGTTCTCCGACTACATATTTCCCGCCTTCGACCAAGTGCGCGCGCTCCTCTCTCTTCCAAGGCGTGCGCCCTGTCGATGTCGACTGCTCTGTGCTCGCTTTATTTAGCTCGTCAATGAGGCGGCCAAGTATCGCTACAGGAGCGGCGACATGTTCGACTGCGGCGCTCTGACGGTCCGATCGACTTGGGGCGCCGTCGGTCATGGGGCGCTGTATCACTCGCAGTCGCCCGAGGCGTTCTTCGCCCATGCGGCTGGGGTGAAGGCGAGTGAACGGCTTCGGTTCTTCGACTCGGCCCGACGACGCACTCCTGCCAGCCTCGTCTAGATCGTCGTGCCCAGAAGTCCCACGCAGGCGAAGGGCCTGCTCCTGGCTTCGATCAGGGAGCCGGACCCGGTCATCTTCTTCGAGCCCAAGGTCTTGTACAGGACGGCCGTGGAGCGAGTACCGATCGGCGACTACGTGCTGCCCTTGGGCAAAGCGGAGGTCGTCAGGGAAGGTAGTTGCGTTGACTCTTGCGAGCGCAATTCTCAGAGTTTGAGTGGGGCGCGCTGCTGCAGGCACGGACGCGACGCTGGTGGGCTGGGGCACGCAGCTGCACGTGCTGCTCGAGGTGACCGCGCTCGCCGAGCAGCAGCTCGGCCTCTCATGCGAGGTCATCGACCTACGCACAATTCAGCCCTGGGATAAGGACGCCGTCTGCCAGGTACCCCCTTCTCCCACCCCCTGTGGAGCGTCCTCCCCCAATGTCCACCCTCTGCAGTCGGTCAGCAAGACGGGTCGGCTGCTCGTCGCGCACGAAGCCCCACAGACGATGGGCTTTGCAGCGGAAGTCGCTAGCGCCGTTCAGGTTTGCCAGAGTGGGCGCGCCTCCCTCATTCGCCCTCTGAGCCACACGACTTTCAGGAAGCCTGCTTTCTCAGCCTCGAATGCCCCGTGCGACGCGTGTGCGGCTGGGACACTCCCTTTCCGCATATCTTCGAACCGTTCTATCTGCCCGACAAGTGGCGGTGTCTAGAGACTCTCAAGCAAATGATTAGCTACTAGTGATTTGTGGCGAATTGGCGTGTTCCGAGGAAAGAAGAGGTTGTAGGTGGTACTGCACGTACTTTCGCGCGTTTCAGCGAGTTAGCGATGTCACGTATATTACTGGTATGCTTTGTCACATGTACACTGTAGTTTTTGGCAGAAGTACCGTAAATCGAAAACTATTCGGACAGCGAAACTGTTGGCAATGTCTGTGTAATCCTTCTTCGGAGAAAAACATTGGACGGCATTGCCACTGCGGGTTCAGTCAGTGGCGATTGCCGCGGCTAAATGGTAGGGATATCAGCGATCGCACGGTCATTCTGCAAGTTCTGTGCTGGAGCTCTCCGGCAATTTGTTAAGCCAACTACTGTGCATGTTCTTGCTAGGCGCAAAGAAAAAAAAACTGCACAAGACATCTTGTACAGTACGTTAACGCTACATGTCTCTGTTGTACAATGTATTTGCGTAGCAACTTCTGCTGTGTACTGGTTTGGGCAGTAAAACAAGTCTGAAAGTTTCCAACAAGCCGAAAGTTTCCCCGATTTGCGGTCAACGTATAAAAAAATGTTGAAACGTAGGCACTGGGGCCGTAGATACCGTAGAGGGTCATGTCAGTCCTCCGAACTGAACGAGTAATCAGTTGATTGCCTTCGCAGGCGTTCTTGGCGCCTCGGGCTGTGGGAGAAGGCGTCGCGTGTAGCCGCTTCAGAACCAATCAATGAGCCAGTAATTAATGCTCTGGCGCTCCCCCGCTTCGCTACCCCCTTCCCACTCGCTCAGTTGCCGCTTTGCACATGCCTCGACAGGCGTCGCCTCGTCTCGGCATCTGCGTAGACTAGTTAGTACACGCGTGCGTTGCCCATGGGCCGAGGAGACTAGCCTCCCTCCCTGGCGTTGTGTGTCCCCTGCCGCCTCGGCGACCCATCACGCCTGTTGACGCACACCGAGCCACCTATCACCGGTCGTGGAGGCGGCGGCGCGGCTCCGCACGCGTACCACCTTTGAACGACGAAATGTCGACGGGAGCCGTCTAAACGAGCTGAAACATGAACCCCAGCACGATTCGGCGGAACTCGCAGGCCGCTCGGGCGCCCGGCGCGGCCCGCCGACGGTCCGTAGCGGACGCGGCGCCGAATCGACAACGAAAGATGGCGTCTGAGAGCGACGACAGCCAGTGGAGAGTCTACATTACCATGTACAAATTCGTGCAGAAAATGAAGAAGAAACGCAAAGCGGCCACCATGATGCGCCGTATGGAGAATGGAGCGCTCGGGGGACGGCGACAGCTCAAGAGTCGACTTGGCAATATTTCCTTCGTCGGCAGCGAAGTAAAGCGTTCGCGAGGCTGCGAGACTCTGCTTCTAGGACGCGTCCTTTCAGGGTCGGCTGTCGGCGCTTGGGGGTCGTCCAGCGACCGGAGCGATACTCTCCTACCACTCGACGCAGTCGTTCACTCGCCAGCTGGCGTTCGGCCACCTGCCGACGTACAGCGGCGCGAAGGCGAGCGGCAATGACTTCTATAACAACAACTTCTACAACCGCATCGCCAAGTTCATCACGTGCATCGTGCTCGCGGTCACGCTCCTCCTCATGGCCTTCTTCTACTACATCGACTACGGCGCCTAGACCGCGGCCAGGCCAGCTCGCCTCCCTCCGCCACTGCTCGGCGCCCCACAGTCCATTACGCGCCACCGAGTCGACCAGGGCGCCGCCACGTCGATTCTGACCCAAAAGCCGAACCCCGACGCGGCTTGGTCGTCAACCCCGTTAGCACACACAGCCTCGCTTAGACCACGAGAGACATCAAGGGCGCTCTTTCTCCCTCTCTCTCTCTCTCGGCTCAAGGATTGCACTCGTCTTTGTACCGAATGTTAGCTGAGCGAAGTGAAGATCGTGTTCGACCAAACGGCTATTGTACATGTATGTACGAAAGGTGAAAGCTACTGAGTACTATGTAATTTGCGCCGATGCTGTGCTTGAGTTGAATACCATGTGGCTGCGTCTGGGTCTCTCATTCCACTTAGATTGATTCTATTAGCGCGTGCGCGCCGTGCTTTCGCAATTTGAAGGAACAGCCGTCAACAGTTCGAAAAAAAAGGAGTCAAAAGATCACTGCTCGTAGCAGGAATGGATACTGAGTCATTCTGTGCGTGCGTGCGTGCGTGCGTGTGTGCGTGCGTGCGTGCTGCACGCGCGTGTGGTCGTGTGTGTGTCTGCATTGTGTCTCATATGTTGCGGTTGTATACCGCAACTGTATACCGTCTACAGTATGCTTTCATGTTTTGGATAAATGGTGACGGCGGACCCAGCTTGAGAATCGGAGGAGCGTAGGTGCCTTTCGACAAAGACGGAGCGTAAAAGTAGAACGTGGCCGAAGAAGCAAACGAAGCGCGTCTGAACGAAACAAAATGAACCCACCATCCGATGGGAGAAGTCGATTCGACTACGGCTACAGCAGTGGAACCAACGCCTCAGCGAATAATGATTGGAATTCATGGACAGAGTCTGCGCCGGTCTCAGAGCCGTACGGTGCCTACGCCTACAACCACTATCAGCCCCATGCTCAGCAGCAGCAGGCGCCGTTTCAAAGTGTCGATAACCGCTGGGAGCCAAATCCGCCGCAGCAGCCGCCTGTCGTTGGAGCGCCGTCGTCAGCCTATCAATACGGGGATCCGAATGGGGCGTCCACTCAAAGCTGGACTAACGCGTCGTCGGGCGGCTTCGGCATGCTGAATCCCGGCGACATGCTGGGAAACGAGGCGGTGCAGAACATGGCTTTTGACGCGGGCAGTCAGATGGTTCGACGCGGCGCCGAGGACGTGAGCCGACTCGTGGGAATGGACGCCCTGAGGAGTATGTTCGCCGTCGACAACGCCTACGTGGGCAGGCGACTCGCGGCGCTCTTCTGCCCGCTGCTAGTCCGTCGGCGCTGGGACGACGGCTTCGACTTGTACATTCCCGTCATGGCGTTGACGACCTACGTGCTGGTGGGCGCGTTCGCGGTGGGCACGCAGGGCCGGTTCTCGCCCGAGCAGATCGGTCTGCTGACGAGCAACGCGCTCGCCTGGCTCGTCGCCGAGAACCTCCTCTTCCTCGTCGCCAACTACGTGCTGGGCCTGCGCGAGGCGCTCGGCCTCTGGCAGACGCTCGCCCTCACCGCATACAAGTTCGCGCCAATGTGCCTCTGCGTCAGCGTCGGCCTCTTCCTGGGCCGCAGACTTTACCTCGTCAGTCTGGCCGTCTGCGCCGCCATGCTCTGCTTGTTTCTGGGACGCTCGGCCAACGCGCTGCTCCAGCGACAGCCCCAAACCGCGGGCGGCGCGCGACACAAGCTCTACTTGGTCGGCGCCATCCTGCTGAGCCAGCCCTTCGTCATGTGGTGGCTGACCGGCGCGCTCGTCCTCCCGCCTGCCGCCCCCGACGCGGCGCCGCCTACCGACCAGCCGCTAGCGCCGCCTCTTCCAAGCGACAAGTCGCCCAGCGCTCTGTAGTCCTCTCTCATGACGCTGTTGGTTGTTGAGGGTTTTGCGTGTTGGTTGCTTGTTCTATTCGTCCTCTTTTTGCGTGAAAATGCTGTGGAACCTTTATATGATAGGGTGAATAAATGTCTGGACTGTGAGACTTTTTGTAGCAGGTGTATCCGTGTATGTATTCGATAGTCGGAGGTTGAACGGCTCACTACGCTGTCGCGTTCATCGTGCAGTGTTTTGCGAGGCAGCGCAATGGCGACTGCGGACGTGTCGCGACTCAAGCCTGTCATCAGCCACGTGCAAGTGGACAGCTCGGTTTGGAGTGGGGGGGGGGGTTGCACTGCGTCGGCTGTTGGTTTGCACGTGTGAAGCGGCCGGTTGCGGGCGTGCAGGTGGTGATGAAGATGGTCCGTCACGTGGAGAGCAAGCGGTACGCGGGCGCTGGCGACGTGTTCCAACTGAAGGGCGTCCAGGGCTACCTGACCGGTCTGGTGGTGCCGGACGAGAGCCGGCTCGAGGTCACGTTCGCCTTCCCCAACATCAAGACGTCGGGCGCGTTCGGCGAGACCGCCGCCGCCTACGAGGAGACGCGCCAGAAGCTGATGGAGGACGAGGACGGTTCGTTGCGCCCTGTGCGCGCGCGCGCGCGCGCAGGCACGCACGCTGCCGGTGGTCGTTGCAGTGAAGGCGACGGAGGTGCAGCTGGACTGGATGTCGAAGCTGCGCGACATGAACATGGACTACGAGATCGTCGGCTTCTACGAGGTCCACCCCTACGGAGCCTGCTTCTCCGAGGCCTTCGTACAGTCCCTCTACACCTACCAGACCGCCGCCTCCGCATTCGCACCCGACAACGTCGCTCTCGTCTACGGTACTTCGCGCTTGCCCCCCCCCCCCCCTCCCTCGCCCAACAGTCTCTGGGGCGAGTCTAGACCCCGTGGCGACGAGTCAGGGCCAGCTGTCGCTGAAGGCGTACCGTCTGAGTCAAAAGGCGCTCGAGCACTGCTACGTCGACTGGTACCCCGACACGTACGTGGGGCGCAGTCAGCAGTCGCTGCTCGGCTTCACTTTCAGAGTGAAGAGTATCTTGCCCTTTCAGAGTGAAGAGTATCAACTTGACCTTTGAGAATATGTTCGAAGAGCTTCCGCTCGTCGTGAAGAATTCGCATTTGGTCAACGTGCTCTTGTGCGAGCTGCAGAGTCGTCGACAAAAGAGCCAGCCTTTGCCGACGTCCGGACTGCGCATGGGCAATCTCGAGTGAGTCGCGTCTCTCCTCGCGTGAACTTCGCTCGCTTGCGTCACCGCTCTCAATCTCATGCTTCTGCACAGGGGTCTGCTGGAGAGCTGCCTCCGGCAGACGATGAGTCACGTGGACGAGCTGAATCGCGCGCTCAAGAGCTACAACATGTACACGATCGACAAGCAGCGCTACGACGCCAACTTCAACATGCTCGCCCAGAAGCGGGTGCGTGCGTGCGCGTCCAGTCGCAGCGGCCAGTGGAGTAGGTAGCGCCTGAGCAGTAGCACAGCGCGTCGTCGCAGGCGCAAGAGAACGAGCAGCGGAGGCAGCGCAACGAGCCGCCGCTGCCGGTGGAGGAGCTGAAGAAGCAGCTCCGTCAGCCCGTGCTCCAATCGAAGACGGGCAGCGGCATGATGGAGAACTACCTGGCCGCCTCGCAGACCAAGGCACACCTGGAGCACATGCTACAGGTGCGTACATACGTCCACCACTTCCCCTCTCCCTCCCTCCGCCGGCCAGCCACTGCGCGCGTCTCCGTTCCTTCCAGACTGCCGGCGAGAACCTCAACAAGCTCAACATCACTTCGGCGCTCAAAGACGACCAGTAGGACCGGAGATTTCCATCGTTCCCTTGACTCGCTCTCGGGCGCTAGTCTGTTGCAGCCGTGGTGTTGGGTTGTTGCTTTGGTTGGGACACGGCGTACACAGACGACGGTTCTTGTTCGTCACAACACACGACGTGGCGCGTCATTGCAGACAGGCTCGGCTCATTAGTGTCATTATGGTCGCGTCTGCCGCTGTCGTCAGCTGGGATTGGCGTCTCCGTCTGGCTCGCTTTGGCCTAGGCGTGCCAGGGCCCACTGGAGCAGTTGTAGCGCGTGGGCGGGTCGGTCGTGGACGAGCTCGAGCCAGCCGGCGGAGGCGAAGAAGGCGTGGGGTCGGGCGACGAGCAGCTCGGCGGCGCGCCGCAGCAGCAGCGGGGGACAGGCGTCGCGGAGCAGCGCCGGCAGTCGGAGCAGTGCCACCGCGTTCTCCGCCGACAGTCCGTCGAGCAGGCGTCGGTAGCACTGGCCCCTCAGCGCGTCCACCATGTACTTGTCGGCGAACAGCAGCAGTCGCAGCTCCAACCCCACTTCCGCTTCCGCCGACTCGCCTTCCGCCCCCTCAACCGTCACCGCTTCCCTGCCGCCCAGCTCGAAAGCGCTGCCGCTGTAGAGGAATCGCTCGAACGCCTGCAGCATCATTTCTATTTGGTTGGACGATGGCCAGTCGGTGCAGCACTCGCCGACTGGCCTGGAAGACGTCGGCGTCGACGTCGTCAAGCGCCAGCGGCTCATCGTTGGCCGATTGGTCGGCGAGCAAAACGATGGAGCGAAAAAGCGAGGAGTGAGCGAGCAGCAGCCATCGCGGCACGGCGAACTGCCGTCCGTTCGCGGTGCTGACTACGACGCTCGCTCTGTCGGGCCAATCTTCTTTCACGAATCTGAATGCGACGCTTCGTCGTTGGTGAGAGGCGACTACTGAGGCGAGTGCCACCGAGAGATGTTGGCGATCCACTGTTCGGTCGTGTTGTCTTCCAGAATGTTGGTGGTGTCGTTCTTGGCCGGGTGGCTGACTGTGAGCTGGCAGCGGATGGTCAGCGTACGCTCCGATCCGGCCAGGTGCTCGAGCAGTTGTGACGGCCAGCAGAACCGCCGGAAGCCCCAGTTCGTCTTGCCCGCGTCGGCGGCAGCGCCTAGCAGCTCCTTGTCGACGTCGGCGCGCTCTTCCGACTGCACGACCAGCGTGTGCGACGCGGTTCGCGTGAACGCCTGCAGTCGGCGGTCACGCCGCTGTCGGCAAGGGGCAGGCGCTGCCGGCGCCACGGCCGACCTGCTGGCCGTTGGCGTCGACGACGCTGAAGCACATGGAGCAGTGTCGGTAGCAGTCGCGTCCCTCCTTTCCGCCCGCCCCCGACGGATGCGGGTCCTTCGCTGGCGGCGCGTCGTCTCCGTCCGGGTTCCGCTTCATGTGCACGAACACGGAGGTCATGCCTTGGAATTGCTGTCTCGAGCCGTTCGGATAGACGTTCAGGTGGAAGATGACGCTCTTGTCCGCAATGTGGGCAAAGTCGGCGCTTTCGAGGGCGCTTCCAGTTGGGTACTGAAGTGCCGCTGGCCACGTATTGGGACACAATGGCGCCGCGACGTTACCGTAACGCAGACGTCGTCGAACCGTTCAATCTTCATTTCGTGGACGAGGTGGTAAATATACGGACGAATCCGCGAAAAACTATTGCTCGTAAACATTGCGTTTCAACGCTTTACAACAAACTAGTTAGTTTTAGTTTTTAGTTCACTGACTACAGGCTACCCTTTGCCATCCTTTAAGTTCAATCGTGGGATGCCCAGACCGGACAGTGGACAAAGAATTTATTGCAATGCGTGTACAATGTACATAGGTACAATAGAATGAATTACGGTGCACGGTACCGTAATTGTGCAACAATATGGCGGTGTCGTTTGTTTGAAATTGGAAAGAACGCTCTGCACGTGGTAGGTTGGCCAATGAATGGGGCGCTGCAGGGGGGGGGGTTTCATTAGGACTGCTTGGCTTTAGTCTTCTTTGGGTCTCGACTTTGCTTAGGTTGACGTCCTAATACGAGGATTGGGCCTGCACGCACACAGCCAGTTGGAGACCTACGAATGGACTTTACACCCCCTCCCTGTGTTACCAGTTTGAGCAATGTCGCGAAGTTGCCAAACGTTTACAGACCAACACTAATTTTGGCCGATCACACAAACAGAGTCAAGATTGGAAGGCACAAACAGCTTGCCTTCTTTCCTTGTATTTGTTTTTCACCGCACAGATAAGACTATGAATCGGTAACTGATAAGCTTTTTGACCGTCCGACAATACCGATTTTGCGGTTCTTGCCCGAATAGGCCATATCGTCCTCATAGACTGTGCTTAAGCTTTCGCTTTGGTTCCTTTGCTTAGGCTGCCGAGTTGCCAACACCTCCTGTCTACCTTTGGCTGCTGCTTTCAATTTATTACTACACGATGCTCCAGTAAGTGTCCAAAACGCAAAAGTGAGGGGGCGCTCAAAATAGCCATATATAGTCAAGTCCCGGAACACTGTGACCGAAACAAAAATTCCGGAGTCGTGTGTGTGTGTGTGTGTGTGTGTGTGTGTTGATGCCGTGAACTAGTAAACCACGACCATGTAGAGGAGAGGGACGACGTCGAATTGGGTTGTCGCCGTTTGCATGGTCGGTATGGGCGCAGCGGTTAGTCGCGTCATCCGCCTTTGGCAGTCGGGCCGTGATGAAGTGCAGGGTGACGAAGCCGGCTACTACGTCTATTCGGACAAACGTTCGTGACGACACGTTCTTTGTGACATGTTGGCATACAACGTCGGGCACTGGACGTTCGCATATCCGCCCATTCAGGACGCTACTTTGGATCACATTTTTTGATGGGCGGCGAGCGCTTCACCATGCCGGAACCAGAGAGCTTCCTATTTGGCGAAAATGCGGACCTGAACTACTTAGCGCCTCACAAGCCGACTGCGGTGATGCCTCTTGCCTGCTGCTTTGCTTTTCCTCTGAGACCCGCCGCATTGTCGACTTCCAGGTCGCTCGAAAAAGTCTGGCTTCAAACTCCAACACGGAAGTGGTTAAGCTTCTCCGTTCGACTGTGCACGTTCGTCGAGACTCGCTCAAGCTCAGCAAGTTGGCCTTTGTTAGCCACTTGGTCGACACGCCTAACTGGAGGGGTCGTTGCAACGCCGCGGTTCACTTAGAGTGCCTCCACCGAGCTGTGCGGACGAGGCGGCGACTGCGGAGTCGAGCTTCTTCGAGCTCTCGTTCACGGTCGACGCCGACTTGCCGGCGGACGTGGCCGTCCACTTCTTTGCGGCCGAATTGGTGGACGACGGCGAGGCGGGCCTGCGCTACGAGGCGCGCGGCTCCATTCCATCGCGCTCCTACCGCGTCGACGCTGGCGTGAATCAGCTCTGCGTCACCGACGCGACGCAGCACTTCGCGCCGGCGCGCTTCACGCCCCAGCAGGTTGGTTGCCGCACATCGCAACCCGCGCTGCGCTCCCTCCCGACTCTGCCGACCACGTTCAGCTCGGCGCGCCCGAAGCGCAAGGCGCCTTCCCGCTCGTCATTCACTGTTCCACTTACGGTAACGTTTCGACTCTGCTGCTAAACGTGGTCACTGCGTCGACGACGGTATGAATACCAGGCGAGGCCTCGACGGAGCGGCAGTCGCACGTGACGCTGGCCGCGATCGAGCGCTCCGCCGACGGAGTGGGCTTCGTCGCGAAGACGCTCAAGCAGAAGCTCGTCGCCCAGGGAGTCTGCTTCCTTCTACAGGAGATTTTCGGTGTCGAGAACAAGCTCGCCGACGGCCAGGAGGGCGGCGAGGAAAAGCAGGCGAGTTCCGCGCGCGCCTCTGTCGGTTTGGGTTGGTCGCGGTACGGTCGACGCCTCGACGGGATGGCTATCACATTGAAGGTGGAGGAGGAGAACAGCGCCGACTGCGTCATCTGCATGACGGAGAAACGGGACACCCTCCTGCTGCCCTGCCGACACCTCTGCCTCTGCGAGTCCTGCGCCGACACGCTGCTGTGCAAGGCGAGCAGCTGCCCCATCTGTCGAAGTCCCTTCCGCGCGCTGCTGCATCTGCGCTCGATTCGCAAGAAGCCGCCCGCGGCCGCCTCGAGCAAGTTCGAGCAGCTGCCGCTCGTGGAGGCGCTCAACGGACCCGCCCCGCTCTACACCGGCCGCTCCAAGTCTTCCGCCGCCCTCGAGCCCGCGACGCCGCTCTCGTTCCCGGCCGCCCTCAAGGCCGACAACCTCGTCACGACCCGCAGCGAGCCCAACTTCGCCAGTCGCCGACCCAGCGCCCGGGCGCGAGCCGCCAGGAACGAGCACGGACGCCGCAGCAAGCGCAAAGGGTCTCTTGCGTTTTGCTTCGCGTTTCTTTTTTGCGTATTCATCGCGGCTGAACACGTTTTCAGGCCGGCCTTTTCAATTCAAGAGGTGCTCACGCCCCAGGCGATTGGTCAAACGCTCGCTTCCGTGGACGGAGATTCGGTGGTCTCCGCGTCCGACGCGCCAGCGACGTTTGACATGGTCGTCCTCTCGACTGCCGCTGGCGTGAGTACGCTTCCTTCCTCGAAGGGCCAGAGGAATGGAGGAATGGACGCTTCTCGTGTTGGCAGGCCGGGGACGAGCGGCCCGCCGATGCGCGCGAGGAGTCGCCGGCGACGGCCGAGGGGCTTGGGACGTCGGAGCGGGGGGAGGCGAGCGCGTCGTCCTCGTCGAGGACGCTGCTCCTGTCGCCGCCGCCGCCGCCGCCGCCGCACTCCGAGGGCGGCACCGCCGACGAGGAGAGCAGCAGCGCCGAGGACGGTCGTCTCGTTCTGCGCGTCTGACTCCTCGCCCACCGCCGAGCCGGCCGCCACCGCCTATGCAAGGAACAAGACCCGATTGTACACTTAACGGCTTTCGTCACGTCGCACGAGTGCATATGCACACGCGCGCCAGTGGCACACACTGCGCAGCGCGAACGGTTCTTCGAAGTAAAGCCTATCAACGCCTTCTCTCGGCTTGTGCTCGCGCCGTTTTCGAATGTACTGCTTCGAAGGGAGGAGGGGGGTGGGAGAGGTGCTGCTTGTCGAAAGCTAGTGCGGCCCGCGAGAGAGACAGTCGGCCGAGCCGAGTGTAAACAGAGACGGCGCTTGCAGCGGCGGCGGCAGCAGCAGCAAGGGCCGTGCAAGCGGATGCGCGTTAGGGGAGGTGTCGCTTGCTGACGCTTCGTCGAGCCGACGACGACTGCGTCTCCAAGGATGGGCAAGATCTTTTCTAAACTGTTTGGCAAGAAGGAAATGCGAATTCTAATGCTCGGCCTCGACGCCGCCGGAAAGACGAGTCCGTAAACCGTACGCTCAGTCCGTAGCACCGACACCGTAGTCGATACTCGGCTGCTTTAGCTGTGCTTTACAAGCTCAAATTGGGTCAGTCTGTCACGACAATACCGACGGTCGGCTTCAACGTCGAGACGGTGACGTATAAGAACGTCAAGTTCAATGTTTGGGTGAGCAGGTTGTGCTGTGTTTGCGGGTGGGGGCGCGTCGACGCGGCGTGGGTGTGCGCATCGCTCAGGACGTGGGCGGGCAGGACAAGATCCGGCCCCTGTGGCGCCACTACTACACGGGCACGCAGGCGCTCATCTTCGTCGTGGACGCGGCCGACCGCGACCGGCTGGACGAGGCTCGTCAGGAGCTGCATCGGATCATCAACGACCGCGAGATGCGCGACGCCGTCATCCTCGTCTTCGCCAACAAGCAGGACCTACAGGAGGGTGCGTGCGTGCGTGCGTGCGTGCCGTCCGAGTGGCGGAGTGAGTGAGTGCGTGTAGCGATGAAGCGTTGCAGCGATGAAGCCGCACGAGATCCAGGAGAAGCTGGGCCTGTCGCGCATCCGCGACCGCAACTGGTACGTGCAGCCGTCGTGCGCGACCACGGGCGACGGCCTCTACGAGGGACTCACCTGGCTCTCGTCCAACTGCAGAACCTGACCTAGAGGCTCCGCGGGTTGTTGTTGTTAGAAAAGAGAGAGAGAAGAGCTGGCGCGCCGAGTTCACTTCTGCTGCTTCGGCTGGCGCCGCCGCCTCTGCCCCGTCCGTCCATCGCGCGCACCGCTGCTTCCGCCCTCCTAGGCGCGCCGCCGAACTGTTCAGTCAGTGATACTATCAGCGCCGCGCCAATATCGACCCGCAGTCATTTGCCGCCGCCCGCCCACCACTTGTTCATAGGCAACTGTCACGCGTCACGCGCTCGTTACCGCTGTCGTCGCCACTGTGTCATTGTGATTCCACATTTTTTTGGGACAGAGCGACCGCGCGCCCGCGTGTTCCAACACCGAACGTGGCCGGCGACTGGCGTCTTTTGTCGGTTGTGCGCGCACGCTCGCGAATCGTTGGCCTGTGACGTGGCGCCGACGCGCGACCCGTCTGACAACGACTACAGCCTTTGGAAGGAACGGAAGTCAGAGTCGGCAGTAGTAGTTCACGGCTATGACGAGTACCATGGCGCAGGCGATCACGAGCGGCACTATGATTAGGGTGAGTGTGAACGAGGTGGAAGACGAATCCGTCGAGCGCTCGGCGACCTCGTCCCCATTGCTGCCGCTCGATCGAAGTCTGCTCTCGGAGAAGACCCGCGGCTCGCCACCCACCGAGGCCGCCGGCCCGTGTCTCCGACTGAACCAGACCGCGTTGCGTAGCTTTGCCTTTCTCTCGCCTTTTCGGCGATCCTCAGCAGGCTTGTGGGGCGTGGCGGTGAAGCGCTGCTTGGTTGGGTCGACCGAATTGAGCTGGTGGCGCAGAAAGGAGAGGGTGTTGCAGAAGGGCTTGTGCGAGCAGAGGCAGACGTCGAGCCAGGCGGCCGCTCTGGCGGTGCAGCTGTCGGCGGTGGGCATATCGCGGTCGACGGCGCACGTCCGCACCACCTGCACGGTTCTCCTGCGCACGCCCACCACGCAGCCCACGTCCGACTCGCAGAAGCCGTTCGATGGACAGCGCTCGTCGCTGCAGTAGCATTGGTGGCGCGCAGCTGCCGCGCAGCAGCACAAGTGGAAGACCGCTCCTCAAAGAGTTGTTCGACTAGTCTCGAGCTCTCGACACGCTCGCCAGTCGTCATGTACACTTTGTTCTTACCGGCGGTCCAGTAGAGTGACAGTGACGTCAGTGACATGGCTGGCACACTCCTCTCATCGTCAGTTCTTGCCTCGGCTCGGCTGTAG
Source organism: Paralinhomoeus sp. GSCO2_6 (assembly GCA_030248085.1). Classification (NCBI taxonomy): domain Eukaryota; kingdom Metazoa; phylum Nematoda; class Chromadorea; order Monhysterida; family Linhomoeidae; genus Paralinhomoeus; species Paralinhomoeus sp. GSCO2_6. The sequence goes on from JASAMY010001612.1 coordinate 122,945, forward strand.
AGGCATCGTGGCCTCGTAGTAGTGAAGAGAGTTGCCTCCGGCCCAGCTGGAACAGCGACCGTCCAGTTGGGGTAGTGTGCAAGAAGAGACCGTTTGGCAGAAAGGCAGCGCCGCCGGTTGAGGAATAAGTGATTAGGAGGACTCGACTGGAGTCGAGTAGACAATCGTCGCTACGCCTGTGGACGTCCGCCACTGCCAACACGACCGGTTGTCGTGCGTTCGTCAGTTGCCAGGCGGGCCAAACAGTGTAAGCTGTGCCGAAGAAAGGTCAGTGTCAGCGAGCAGTAAGTGGGCGGCGAGGCGCCGCTATTGAGCGCGCAGTCGTCAGCAGCGGCCAGTGGGACGAGTCATGCACGACGACGGCTCGGCGAAGCGGTGGTCATTGCCGATGCAAAGCGAAAGCGTGTGCAGCTGAGCTGCGAATTGGCCGAAGACTATCAACGCGCGGCAAGGCTACTGCGTCGGCCGCCGTGGCGGCGTGGCGGCTGGCGAAGGACAAGGCCGAATCAATTTGGGACGCGACGCGTCGAATAGAAGTAAATAGATTGGGGCGACGACTTCTTCCGATTTCCTCCGGCAGCGGCGACGAAGCGGAGTACATTCGTCGAGCCTCTCTGCGGCAGCACTAACCTACGGAGCGAGCATCGCATGTTCAGCCGTTCTGAAATTGGCCTGCGACTCTTGGCATCGTCCGCAATTCAAAGAAGGCGCTGCGCCGACATGTATGGTTCATCTCGGCCAATTTCCTGCACATCACGGCGTCGGCCGAGACGGCCGCTCCATCTGCTAGCGCCGTTTCTAACGCGGCAACATCTCCGATTTCTTTGGACGAGACACCGGCTCTGTCACCGTTTCCGACCATAAGGACTTATTGGATTCACATTCGCTTTCGCAGCTGTCGGCGTCGGCGTAGCGGCTACGCCGAGCGCAGGAGCCGCCGTTGCGTCTGAGAGCGGCAATAACACAGCCGGGAGCAGTAATTTATCTCACGAACGTGACAAACTTCCTACGAAAAACGCAGTGCATCGGGTGTCACGCTGTTGGGCCCATCGCGGCTACTATCAGTCAGTGATGGCGCAAAGACGACTAAAAGAACTTTTGCCATGTGCGGGCACGCGTAGAGCATTTACAGGATGCTCACAAGAAAAACTATCAGTGTATGACTTCACTTCACTGAATGCGTGAACTTGAGCTCAACAATTGGACGCAACAAGAGGTTACGCGGGGGGGGGGGGGGGGGGTAACATAAGGTTCTTGCATATAAACCGGATTTACGGTGCTGCTTAACGGTACTGTAATGTACAGTAATGAATAACAAACATGCAAATATCAGCCTTTAGGTACTGTTTTTGATCGCAGTATGCAAATTTTTGAATTCGTTTCGTGTGTTCTCGCTCATTCGCCATTGTTTTTAGTAGTTGTGAGTGTAGTTACTGTTTAAATGCAAATTTCTGAATTTGATTTGCTTGTTCGGTTTCTCTATCTACCCCGTTGCTTCGTCATTGTTTTTAGTGGGTCTTTTTTTGAGAGTTTGTGTCTGCCGTTTGTCGTCGAGTGTATGCGAAAAGTGAACCATACTGAAGACAGCGATGTCGGTGAGTGTTGCCCGCGGTGTGGCTGTGCTGCGGTTTGCCTTGCGTGTGCTGCGCTCAGCGAGCGTTGCTTTCGTTTAGGTCTATTACGTGAACGTCAACGCCGTCTGCTCGGAGCAGTCGATGATGGTGAGCAGAGCGAGTTTGACGTTCTCGTTGCGGTGTTTCACTGATTATTTGTTCGGTCGTGGAGGAAATACGTAATAGTTAGATTGTTTGTATGTATATCCGTCCATTTGTGTATGTATACTGGTTGAAGAAGTGACACCAAGTTGAGCAAGAAGTGATGCCGTCGGCAGTGGCGGACAGCGGCAGTCGGTGGTCCCGCTCGGCGGTCTGCGCCGCCGCACAGCGCCTCGGAGGCGGCCGCTCGCCGCCGGCGCAGCCGTCGGTGTCGTCGAGTCGATTCGTCACGGCGCGCGTCTCCATGTCAAATGCCGTCTCGTCGACTGCTGCCGGCCAAGAAGGAGTGTGCAAGCGCGCCCAGAGGGGCAGATGCGGAGGCTGGCTCGCCCAAGTGCCCACTGCTACGGAGCCAACGCGAATTGCGCCGTCTACGACGAGAAGAACGCGACTGTCATTAGCTCGTCAAGGACCATGTCTCGGCTCAGCAGAGGACTCGGCTGTTCCACGGTCAAGCTGCTCGGGGCAGGTCGGCGGAGTAGCGTCGTCGACGCCGACTGCAGCTGCCGAAACCGACAGTTGTTCGTCGGCGGTCGTCAAGGGCAAAGCGGCGGTGGCAGCGGACTCCGACTCGACGACGCGACGAAGTTACGCCGACGTCGTCGCCTTCTCCGTTGGCGAAGAATGCAAAGTCTCCGAGGACGAAGCGGCGGCACGATCTGATCGAGCACGTCGCTGCGACGCCACTCGCGGCAAGGGCTCCATCCACTCGATGGCGGCCATTGAAATTGTTTCCATCGACTGCTTCCCCTGCGGCGGCGCGTCCGCCGTCCCGTCGACGACGACGACGACGACGATGTCGGGTCCCTGTGCCGCGGTGTCGAATGTCAGCAACGAGTGGCCAGTGACTGCGCGTGTTGTTGAGGCATGACTGTTTGTGGTGAATGCCTGAACACCGTCCACGAGCCCATTCCGTTTAGAATCTGCCGAAAAAGAATGGTCTGTCGACGGCGGCTGTCCCGCTTGGACGTCAGCAGAAGGCTTCGCGGCGCGAGGGCGGCGGCGGGGGCGGGGGCACTAACGCCGGCAGTCCCCAGTACATGCTGACGACCGGCCTGCCGCCCGACCGCTGGTTTCTCAAGTTCCTTCGGCACGCGGCGCCGTCGTCGCCGTCGCCGCTCGTGTCGGTCGTGTCGACGACGACCACGACGGTCGTCATTGAGAAGGGCGGCTGCGGGACGCTCGAGGCGGCGCCCACGCCCTACCAGCGCATCTGCGCGGAGTTCGCGTCGGTGCCGAGCGGCGCCGACAGGCGCATCCCCTTCCTGCATCCGGCCCGCTCCTCCGGCCCGCGCACCGTCCAGAGCCGCGCCTTCTCCGTCAACGCGCACTACGTCTACGGCTACAAGGGCCGCAAGTACATCACCTGCGAAGGTGACCCCCCCCCCCCCCCCTCTCTCTCGTCTTCTGTTCATGTCGACTGACGCGCCGTCTTTTTAGGTCCGAACCGGACGAGCGTTTACGACTTCTGGGAGCTGGTTTGGCAAGAGAGAGTGGAGCTGATCGTGATGGTGAACCACCCGTACGAGGAGCGCCTCTACCCGAGGACCTACCTGCCTCAGAAAGAGACGATCAAGGTGTCCGCTGCTGTCGTCGCTCTGTGCCCCCCCCCCACTGGATGTGCCCCACTGTTCAGTATTGGCCGACGCAGTTGGGCGAGGAGCTGAAGTACACGCCGTGGCGCATCCGCTGCGTCGACGTCAAGTGGAAGGCGTCGGCCGAGGTCGAGACGGACGGCCTCGACGACCCGCGCACCGTCTACAGCGTCTGCCGGCTCAAGCTCGAGCAGAAGAACAACATTCTACAGACGGAGCCGCGCCAGATCGTCCACATCTGCCACTACCGCTGGTTCGACGGCCGCGTGAGTTGCTTGGTCGAGCGGCCGGGCAAGCGGCCGACGGCGTTGTGTTGACGATGGTCGGTCGCTTGCAGATTCCGCACTCGCCGACCGCGAATCCTTGTGGGACTGTCGACGACGACGACGACGAGGATGAGAGCGGCGGAGGCGGCGACGGCTCGGCCGACGTCGATGACGAAGCGTTGGGGGTCGCGCCGTCCGTCACCGAGGTGGAAACTGTCGAAGGCTACCGAGCGGCCTCCAAGACGCTCGTGGACCTCCTGACGAGAGTTGGTGCCGTTGCGCACAGGGCGGCGGACAGCGGGCAGCGGGCAGAGCGATGTGTGCGGAGTTGCAGGAGGCAAAGTGCGTGCGGGGTCGCCAGCCGATGCTGGTGCACTGCCACGCGGGCGTGGGCCGCACGGGGGTGCTGATCGCGCTCGACATCGCGCTGGCGCGTCTCCGCGACCGCGGCCTCTGCGACGTGCGCGACACTCTGCGACACATCCGCCAGTACCGGCCGCGCGCCGTCTACAACTGCTGGCAGTACGCCTTCGTCTACGCCGCGCTCGCGCAAGAGCACCTCCACAGTCTCCTCTCCCAAGGCGCCAATGCCGCGGCCAGCGCCTCGGCCAGCGCCTCAGCCGCCAGCAGCCGTCATGGGGCCGCAGCAGCGCAGTGGTCGTCCTCCACGGCGGCGGCGGCGGCGGCCACTCCGGCGTGCTGGCTCAGTTGGACGCAGCTGCCGGAGACGGAGAAGCGCAGTCGACGCGCCATGCTGTCGGCCTGCTGGCGCGAGCTGGTGGAGGACATGAAGACGGCCTTCGAGAAGGACGACGACCTGCTGGCCAAGTACCTGGCCGACGACGAGCTCGAGGACGAGCTCGCCGACGCCCACCTGCCCACCGGAGGCGTCCTCGACTAGCGGCCGTCCTCGCCCACTGCGCAGCCTCTCCACGCATCGAGAAGACGCGTCAACGCGAAAAGACGAAAACACCGCTGCTACGATACCGCTCTAATACATGGCCCTTTGCGCGTCCGCTGCGTTCCCATACGCCAGTTGTCTGCAACAAATGATCGTCCTCAGTTGGCGCGTGCGTGTTCATTGATTGTCCGTATGGCCTGGCCGTAGGTGTGTAGCGGTAAAACAACTTGCTTTGTTCAACAGTGGCGCACGGTCGACTACGCGACTGAGTAGGCTATCGCAACAATTTGGACTTGCTCCTGAACTGGCTTCGACAGCAGATGAAGCGCGTCTGTCTGGAGCTCCAGAGGCAGAGCACGATGGAGCCTTGGTTGCGGTAGGAGCCACAGCTGGTGACGTCGAACGGACTGCAGGCGGATCCGTACGGCTCGACCGGTATGAAGCCCATCTGGCCCGAGCAGTCTGAACGGAGTTGTTCGAGTCGCGAATGCAACATGCCGCTGCCGCTGCAAAGGAAGACCGAACCCTCGGAGACGGGGGCGGCGGTGGCGGGCAGCGTGGTGACAATGCTGGGGACGGGCGACGTGAGGGCGGGGTTGTCGCGCACTGTGCAGCAGATGTAGCCCTGGTCGGTGCCCGTGTAGAGGCAGGCCGAGCGAGAGGGACACGACTGCGCGGTGCCGCCCACCGCCTGTGGATTGCAGTTGCGGTACGTGCCGCCCAGGTTGATGGGCTCCAGGTCCTTGGGCTCGGGAGGGCATATGTCTGCAGAGCTCGCGAATCGATTGGCGACTCGCAACAGAAGCGACAAACAAGTCACAGCTCACTGGCGAGTTGGCCGTCGTCCTCGCTGCCGCAGCAGATGAAGCGGTTGATGCGCTCGGCGAACTGGCAGTGCCGGGAGACGCCGCAGAAGGAGGTGCCCGAGCGCGCCGAAGGGCTGCAGTAGCGGAACTGCTGGTTGCCGGCGCCGCTGATGGGCGCGAGGCCGGGCGGACAGAGGCCGGTCGCGGTCGACGCCTCGGGGTTGAAGCAGCAGTAGTAGGTGTTGAGCTGCGTGGCCGCTCCGCGGACGTTGCCCGTCGCGTACCAGCAGAAGTAGTTGCCGGGACAGCTGCCGTCGATGTTGGGCTGGCACTGGAGCGGCTGCAGCGAGAGCGCGTTGATGTAGGGCGGCGAGTTGGCGGGGCAGAGCGCCTGGAGCCGCTCCTCGGTGCCACAGCAGACGTTCTGGTTGAGCAGCGGCGAGTTGTAGCACGTGTAGCCCGAGTCGCAGCCGCCAGACCGCGCGCTCGACTCGCCCGGCACCGTGCACGTGATCAGCTGGTTGCTCGCCGTCCTCGCCGACACCGTGCCGGGCGGACACGCTGCAGCAGCAGCCGCGCCACAACTCCACTCTCGTTCGTCGCAGCTATGCGTGCTTGAACGAACCGGAAGAGAGGCAGTAGTTCTGACACTGTATTTGCGTGGCGAACGAGTTACGGTTGCCCTGGCAGCCGTTGTACTGAAAGCGCTGGCAGGCGCGCAGACCCGAGTCGAAAAACCAACGCTCGATGGTCGTCGACGTGCAGCGGACGCCCGGGTCGCGCGGCTGGCTGCACACGTAGTCTGCAACGGTGCCCCGCCCATCCAGTCGGACCCTTCACCGACTGGAGCAGAGCCAGCTCAACAGTCGTCGCCCCCCACTTTTTGTAGGACAGCAGAAGTTGTTGGTGGTGGCGCCGGCAGCGGTCAAGCGCGTGATGGTGGTGCAGAAGTGCGTGTTGGGACAGTTTCGGTTGGAGGTGCAGACCTGCTCGCGTCCGTTGTTGTCCCGCGACAGTTCGCCTCCGTCGGGACAGGCTGCAGAAGGCCGACCGAGAGATGCTCGTCGACACGACAGTGCGACTGCGCAACTCGCCGACCGTCGACGCGGCAGTATTCGCGGCAGTCCTGCTGCGTGGCGAAGTTGTTGGGATTGCCGTCGCAGCCGTTGTACGAGAAGGTGCGGCACTCGCGCCGCGTCGAGTCGAAGTACCACCGCGTCACGGATGGACCGCACGTCGTGCCCGGCGCAAAGTTCAGCGAGCACGTGTACGCTAAAGAAATCGGCTGCTTCGTCCCAGTCAGCAAGTCCTCCCTCCCTCCCAAACCACAACGACTGGCTGTCACCTTGAGTGGCGCAGCAGCCGTAAGAGATGCCGTCATAGTAACAGTAGTAGTTCGAGGGGCAGCTAGCGGTGGCGGTCGTGCCTCCGCAGATCACGTAGCGGTTGTTGGAGTCTCTCAGCCCTCTTCCTTGCGGGCATTGCACCTCGCCTACGAACGAAGGTCGTCAACGGGTCGCGCCCAAGACGGCGCGGCAGGCAGGACGACGACGGGAGGGCACACGCACGGACGACGTCGCGGCAGTAGTTCTGGCAGGCTTCGTAGCTGTCGAAGTTGTTGGCGTTGGAGCCGCAGCCCGAGTAGGTGAACTCCTCGCAGTTGCCCGTGTCCACGTTGAACCACCAGCGCGTCACGGAGTCACTGCAGATGCCCGTCTCGATGGGCTGCGTGCAGACGAACTCGGGAGTGGGACAGCAGACGTTGAACTCCGTCCGACAGGTGTGCGTGTTTGGGCACTGGCTGTTCGACGTGCAGCGCTGCGACACCGTGCCGCCGCTGTCCTTGAGCGGCTCGCCCGCGTTGCACACCACTGAAGCGACGCGTTCTCGCCGTCGGACGCCGTCGTCAACGCAACGCGCGTCACGCACGTTGGGCGCAGAAGCGCTCGCAGTGCTCCTGTGAGAGAAAGTTGTTGAAGTTGCCTCCGCCGCCCAAGTAGTTGAAGGGCTCGCACTGGCGCGTGTTCGCGTTGTAGAAGAACCTGCGATGTGGGCAGTGGCCCTTGATTAGCTGGCAAATGAAACGCGAGATCGTTGGGCGCAAGACCCGCGCACACCTGGAGGAAGACGAGCAGCCGTCACCGCAGTCGAATCCGGGATGGAACTGACCCGCTGGCAGCGGGATGATCGATTGATCGTACGAGGATCTCGGGATTCCGCCGAGCCGAGAGCAGATGTTCCCTAGACGTTAACCAGTCGTTATTGCTGCCACTTGAAAAAAGGGCGAAAGCCGAATTCCTACTCTTAGTGGGACAGCACTGGTAGTCCTGGTCAATCGCCTCGCACGTGTAGTCGTTGCTGTTGCAGTTATTGTCAGTGCGCGAGCAGCGCACGACGCTGCCCTTCTGCGCGGGGAAGGTGGGCAGCGTGTAGAGGGGCTGGCCGCGTCGGCAACCTTCAAGGGATTGATTGATTCAAGGGATCACGTTCGCAAGCGGCCGCCAGCGCACGGACTCGTCTGGCAGTAGCTCTGGCAGTGCTCTTTTGTCTGGAAGTTGTTGGCGTTGCCGCCGTTGCCCCTGTAGTTCATGGTGCGACAGTCGTCCGTGATGGAGTCGTAGTACCAGCGAATCGTACGACTCGTGCCCGAGCCCGTGTCTGACTCTTGTATGCAAGCCCAAGCTAAACGGTAGTCCTAGTCTGAGTCGTAGTCGCGTCGTAGTCGGATGCGGTGTATGGTGATGACGGACCTCGTGATGGGCAGCAGAAGCTGATGACATTGGTGGCGGTGCAGTCGTTGTTGTTGCACAGGCAGTCGTAGGCGTGGCCGCCGAAGCTCGAGCAGGCCTGGTCGTCCGTGCACGTCACCGTCTCGCCCAGCACCGTCAGCTTCGGATTGTTGCCGTTCGTGGGACAAAAACCTATGCATGTTGCCCCGCATGTACCTTTGACCGGTATGTATGTGCGCCGCGCGCGAACCGTAGTTGATGCAAATGAAGCCGTCGCGCGTGAGGTACGGCGGCCGGTTGTTCTGGCAGCTGCAGGAGCCGCTGTCGCAGTAGGCGCCCGGCCAGACGGCCGAGCACTGCAGGTTCTGCGTGCAGCCCGTTTGGCCGGGGTTGATCTCTGAACGCCGGAGCAGAAACACGCGACTGAGGCGGAGGACGAACGCCGAGAACAGCGTCACTTCTGAAGCAGTAGCTATTGACGGTGACAAAGGTGGAGAGGCAGGCGCAGCGCTTGTTGCCGGCGCAATAGCTGCCCGTGCCGCAGTCGGTCGTGTCCTCGCAGAGCCGACCGACCGTGCCCGACTGCGCGTTGACGACGCGCCAACGAGACGTCGCCTCCAGCAAAGCGCCCACTACAACGAGCGCGTCCCGTCGGCGGCACGGCACCCACCACCAGGCCTTGCCACCAACCCGTGCAGAGTGCGAGTTTGAAGCGCATGACGATGAATGAGGCGACGAAGTTGGGCGTCGACAGCGAGGCCAAGAGAGGACCGATGACAGCAGCGACTTTCGTAGCTCAAACAAACCACACACGCGTCGACAGGCGGCTGCAGTGAGCAGGGGAACGGAGGCCGGCATCACGTTCTCGGCGCGACCCTCCTGTCCGACATTCAATGGTGTCCGAGGAAAGCGGCTTTCTTCCCCGCCGCGTCGGCGGGCGCCAAGGGACACAACCGTGGCGCGGCCGGGCGCGTCCACTCGCGCTCTCTGACCAGCTACATTGTCAACAGTGTCGTGTGCCTCCTTTTTACGCTGCGCAAAGTGGCGTCGTCGACACACGAGACAGGTGTGCCGAAGAGTGAAGGTTAAACATTGGCGCGGGCTTCGATTCGCGCCTTTGACCAAGTCGCGGCGCAAACTGCGCTGCGCACTGGAGGTGAGAGCGAAAGCAGAGAGAGACGCGCCGTTGCACAGTTATGGGCGCCTATGCGCGGCCGCGGCACTCGTGAGGAGCTCGACGAGGACGGGGTAGGTATCACAGTACTGGGAGCGGCCGTCGGCCGCGACCGCGCGCGCGTACGCCTCCACGCAGCCCTTGAGCAGCTGCAGGCGGTCCACGTCGCCCTGCGCCAGGAACCTGCACGGACGCATCACACGCTCGTCGCCCGCTAGCGCGCCGTGGAGCCACTCGCCGACCAGTCCGTGTAGCGGCAGACGCCCCAGGAGACGCTGTCGTGCGGCGACTTCAGCTCGGCCGGACTGGCGGAGATGACGAGCTGGATGGCCAGCCAGTAGGGAACCTCTCTGCCGACCGACGAGTGCGCGGCCAGCGCGGACGGCGACTCGAACAGCAGGGGTCGGACGGCGCGCAACGTATAGTACGTGGCTCCTGCAGTCTCCGACAAATTGCGCATGTCGACGCCGTTGCGCAAGGCACTGACAGACCGAGATCTTCTTCGATCCGGTTACAGAGGGGGTTGATGGCGAACTCGAGTTGGGCGAAGTCGGCGGCGAGTCGGAGCCGGCCCGCCTCGCGAAGCGGTCGTATCAACGACGAATGCAGCAAAAACAGATCGACAGCTAAATCAGAGTTCGCTGAGCAGGCGACGCGGCAGAGATGGCAAGGAGACAGTCGAAAGCCCACTCCGACGTGCCACCTCAGTCGAGAGGCTACGCACGAACTCGTGGCAGGCGAAGCAGGACAGATGCGTCGTCCAGACTCGCGCCACGAACGCCTGAAGGGTTGTCATCTGTCCAGTGAAGGCTCAATGGACGGGTTCGAGTGAGGCGGACCTGCAGTTCTCGCATGTAGGCCGAGCACTGGGCGAGCGGCTCGGGGTCGTGCGTGGCGGCGCGCTCGTCCTCGAAGCGCTCGTCGTGCATGGTCGTGACGATGGCCTGGACGGCGTCCTCGATCGAGTCGACGAGCGGCTTCACGGCGTTGGCCATCAGCTGCGTGAGCTGCTCCATCGACTCCAGCAGAGGCGACACGTCGACACGGGACTCGGCCGAACGCAGCGTGTCGTCCAGCAGCGCCGACATGGATGCCCGAAAGCGGTCGAGCGCGTTCACGACGTCCACGTTCAGCTGCTGGCCAGCCGACTGGCTGCCGATCACCTGAAGGAGCCGTGCACTTCGACACCACCAATCCCCCCCCCCTCCTCCTCATCCCCCAACAGACGCGCCTGACTCGCTTCGGCGCCGGTCGACAGCAAGTTCTCGGCCTTGACCGCAAACATTCTGATCGCCTTGCTGATGTTGCTCAAGACCTGAAGACGACGTGTGAGCGCGCGCAGAGCAGCGTATTGGCAGCGGCTCAGTTGAGAACCTGCTGTAGAAGGTGGCTGTCGAAGAGCGTCAGCTCCGCGTCGGCGGCCAAGGCGCGTCCGAGACGGTCGACGTCTTCGTACGAGGGAGGAGCGGAGTCGGTCGCGAATGCCGCATTCACCGTTTCGAACATTCGCGAGAGGGACTTGGACAGATACGCCTGCTCCAGGCCGCCAAACGCCTGACGCATTGCCCGTGCCGGCTCCGCGGGGCCGCCGCCGCCGCCGCCGCCAGCAGTCGCCAGCTTGTGGAAGAGCGGAGAGAAGGCACGCAACAGTTTCGGATAGTCCGTCTCGAGCGCCTGCCGGACGGCACCCTTGGTCGCCGCGAATCCGGCCGCCATCGTGTCGGCGAGCCGTCGCCAGAAGGAGGCGCCGACGACGTCGACGCAGTCTTGCGGCGCGCCGCCGTCGAAGTGTCGAAGGACGGTCGCGAGGCTCGTCGCCTCGTTGGCCGCCTTCAGCGCCGCCCCCTCCAGACGACGGACGTCCGGCCAGAGATGCTCGCCCACCGCCACCGACGAGGGCACCGCCGCCGACCGCTGCACGCCGCCCGGCCGGTCGTCGGACGCCGGCCTGCGCGGCGGCGTTGGCTGGCGCTCGTCTTGTTGCCCTAAACAGCAACGGCATACGGTAAACCGACCTGCGCCACCACGATCCGAAAGGGAACTACCGATACCGGTGGCGAGCGTCTGAGCCAAGCGCGCCACTTCGTCCAGTGTCGACTTCATGCTCTGCTCGACTTTCTCTTTCAAACAACCCAGATTCCGAAAGGCCGACAAGCCGGCGCTTATGGAGGCGTAGTTGTCCGAGCTGAGCTTGTGAGGAGGCGATTGAGACGTGAACGGTTCGTCAGTTGCACTTGCACGAACGACTCACTGAAGTCCATCGCCGAAAATGGACTCGGCTTCGGCCTTGAGCGAGGCGGCGAGCAGGGGGAGTTGCTCGAGGGGTCGGCGCATGACAACGATGCCTGACAAGTCATTCTGTGCCACGACGTCGAGTGCCTCTTGTAGCACCTGAGGCGGCGAGGACCGAGGAACAATTCACTTGGTCGTTCACATCGCGGGTCAAGGTTTCGGTACCTGGGAATGTCTGCCAATGTCCTGCGCCCAATGAGGCCTCGTCGCTTCCAGTCTTTCGATGAGCTGGTTGACTCTGATCACCGCTTGCAGCAGACTGCACGCCTCGTCCATGCGCTAAAATCGGCGTTCATCGGCGCACAATCCTGCAGCCCTAGTTCAAGCAGTAACCGTCAACTGCGTCGTCTGAAGTTGCGCGGTGTGGAAGAGCTGGGTGGTTCTGCCGACAGCGCGTCCGGCGCTCAGCTGCAGGGCGCCCACGCAGCGCGAGAGCGTCTCGAGCACTCCCTCCAGACTCTCGATGCTCGTCGCCTGCGTGAGCAGCTGCTCACGGTGCGCGCCCACCTGCGTAGGTCGCACATTGGTCTTCTCCTACGCCTCCGCAGCCGTTCTGCCCGCTCCCACCTGCTTCTTTAGTGCGCGATCGAGCCGCGCAGCGGTCGCCGACAGCGCCGACAGCCGCTCGGCCACCAGGCCGCCGTCAGCCAACAGGCGCTCGGCATACTCTGCCACATCGAAGTCGGCAGTCGACAGCGCCTTCACCTCCTCGTCCTCCAGCACCGCGACCACATCCATGATCCCTACGCCGTCTGCGTCTCTGAGTCTGGTGCGTGCGACGCCATTTCCATGTCCACGTCGGCAACAAAACGGTCACATTCAAATTTACATGCACAGTACTGCACGGCGATCAGCATCGCCGAACACGTTCAATGATTCGGAGCCAAAGTCGTGCTGCAAAGACCGGCTAGTCTTTCTGAACGAGAAAATAATAGAAAAAACGTGCAAGAAAGTGTTCAGGTGTCGCTGTTTTCTGTACTGAACGCTATGTTGCTCAATTTGCACTTTGTACGTAGGCATCGCAGAATGTACCGTAATATACTAGCTTGATACACAGTGTGGCGTGTGGCGCGCGCTACAAAGTTTTGAAAAAAAATGTCAGTAGCTTGAGGCAACGACGTGCACGGCAGGTAGTTGGTATGTTATTGCGCGAGCATCGGTGGGCGTTCTACGAGCTGCTGCGGAAGCAGCGACACGTCCTTCTCGCGGCCAACGCCGACGTCGACGCCGTCTGCGCCACAAAGATCCTCCTGTACCTATTCCGTTGTGACAATGTCTCCTATACTCTTGTTCCTGTCGATGGATTGGAACGGCTTCAGGTCAGTAGCGTCTTTGGGGTCTGCCGTCTGCTGGGGGGGGGGGGGGAGAAGCATGGCAAAAATTGGAACACTGGGGGGAAGGTCCAACTTCTCGGTGCGGCCAACTGAACGGTTGGTGGTTGCTCAACGGTTCAGTAGCTTAGCGTCTGTAGGCAGCCAGCCTTTTCAGCGGGTGTTTGCTGAGAACCTGGAGAGCGCGAGCTGCGCCGTGTTGATCAACTGCGGAGGCGGGGTGAGCGTCGCGGAGCGCCTGAGCCCGCCTGTCGGCTTCGACGTCTTCGTCGTGGACTGGCACCGGCCCGTGCACTTGGACAACGTCTTCGACGCTGGCGCTGTGCGCGTGCTCGTCGGCGCCGAGGACGCCGACCAGCTCGACCTGCCATCCTACAAGGACGTCGCCGAGCCCGACGCCGACGAGCAGTCGAGCCAGGGAAGCGACGTCGAGCCAGAAAGTCGACTGACTGCTGGTCGCCTCTTGTTCTGTGCGACAGACGACAAGACGCGCGTGCCTTGCAGGCGCTGCCGGCGCCGACGAGGAGGCCGCCGGCAGCGATGCGGGCAGTGACGTGGACCTGTTCGACGACGAGGAGGGCGCCTCGCCGTCGCAGAAGCGGCGCCGAAAGGCGGCCGACTCGTCGTCGTCGCTCGATCGCCTCGAGCGGCGCGCTCGTCGCCGACAGGAGCGCCAGCAGTGGCGCAAGAGACGCGACGAGATCCTCTTCAACTATTACGAGTTCTGTCGATGCGGCCCGTCGTCTGCGGCGCTGCTCCTACGTCTCGCCTGTCAAATGTCCAAGTGGAACGCCGACACGCTCTGCTGCGGCATCGTGGGCGTCCAGTCGCACTTTCTCGACGGATTCATCAGCGCCTACCGCTACGACGAATTCTGCACGTCCGATGACATCGCCGGTGCGCGCCTCTCGCGACCGCGACACCGTCCCTGTGTCTGTCTCGGCCTTTGGATGGGCGCGCCGCCCTTCTAGGCTACGTCCGACTACTGGCGCACGCGCAGCAGCGTGCAGCCGACGTCGCCACCGAGACTGACTCGTCGTCGTCCTCGACGGCGACGCAAGGCTCGGTGACGGTGGCCTTTGAGGACGACGTCTTCCTCAGTCTCTCTCGGCACTGGTCCTACTGGGAGAGTCTCCAGAGGTCGCCAGCCGCCGTCTGCCGTTTCAAACTGTGGACTGTTAAAGGCCAGGACTGCCTACAGCGCTTTCTCCTGAAGCTGGGCATCCCCTTGGTCGAGTGCAAGACAAGGTTCGTTGCTAGCAAGTCGAGTGTCCGATGCGCGCCGGGTTCGCGAACGTTCGAAGGACCGCCCGCAGATTCCTCGACTTGGACTTCCGGAAGCGCGCGTCGTTGAAGGAGACGTTCACCAAGGATCAGGAGGGCGTTCTTCAGCAGTTGGAGCTTCGTCCTGTGCTGCAGTTGGGCCAGTACGTCATCAGCGGCTGCTACAGGTTCCTGTCGTCGCGCACTGCCCCAATGCATACGGCCGTGCGTGGACAGGAGCGAGATGAGCGCCAGCGACTACGCGCACGTGCTGTCGGCGCTGCTGCACCTGCGGCCGGGTCGCGAGCTGGCGTCGCGCTTCGAGGAGGCGCTCCGAGCCGTCTCCGTGCTACAGACGCAGAGCGGCGGTTCGCGCGAGGCGGTGCGGCGCGGCCTCTCGCTCTACAAGCGCTTCCTCGACGCCTCCTTCCGCGAGGTGCAGTCGGCGCTCGACCAGAACCTCGTCACCAGTCAGGGCGCCTTCCTCCTCTGCAATCTCGGCGCCGGCGGCGGAGGCGCCGCGTCGCCCTTTTTCACAACCGACTACGGCCTGCGCGCGCTCGGCCGCTACGCGCTGCGCGCCTACGTGAACACGCCGCGCGGCAGTCGGCACCGCCAGAAGCCCCTCTTCGTCGTCGCGCCCCTCCGCGACGACTTCGACGGATGGCTGCTCATCGTCGGTGAGCAGCGCGCACGGCCCACTCTCGCATGGCGCGCGCCGCCTGCAGGCGTGCCCCCGGTCGAGGAAGAGGACGGTCGGCACTTCTTCTACCGCCTCTTCCAAATCGCCGCCCAGGAATCCGACACGGACTTCGAGCTCGTCTGCGACTCCTTCGACACGGCCGTCGTCCGACTGCAGGCGCGCTTCCGACAGAACTTCTTCGACTGCTTACAGTGTATTCTCTATTCGGCGTGACCGTCCATCAGTTGGTACTGCCGTCTTGCGCATCTTTTTACCACGCGCCCTTCACGCGCACGCGCGCGTCGCGGCGTGCGCGTCGTTTGTCTGTGGATGCGTGCTGCTGCTGCGCATTCCCTCACGTTTGTGGTCAACAGCTTTCGCCAAGCACTCGAACATTAGCATTAGAAGTCGTCGTCGTCGTCGTCGTCTGTGCTCGACTCGTGGCGGTCCTTGGTGGGGGGCACGGCTGCCAACGGAGTCCGTCCTCCGTTGGCGGCGTCGAGCGCGAGCGCGCGATTCATCGGTTGAATGGGCGCGCCTAGTTTGGTGCGCACAGCGCGCTTCGTCAGCGCGCCGTGACTAGAGGGAGGCTGCCACTCCCTGCCGATCGGGTGGCGCAGGATCGTCTCGTAGTCCTCGACCGAGTTGAACGGGAACGGCACGGACGCCGGCTGGAAACAACAGCTGCTGCTCCCACCCAGTCACAACCGCTTTGGTTGCCATGCGTTGTAGTTTGTACGCGTAATACCTGTAGCGGTCTGATCGTGTCGTCCGGCGTCTCGCTAATGATGACGGCGGCCAATTTGGAATCCTTGCGTTCTTTGACAGGGGCGCTGATGACGAATCTGGAGAGGACATGGAACTCTTGATTGGGCCGTACAAGAGAGTGGCTTTGCACCGTTTGTTCTTGGCCTTCGTACTGGCGGGGTCGATGCCGGGCCCGGTCCACGAGCCCCAGCCGGGCAGCGAGAGGTCGATGTCAGCCGGTCGCTCCTCCTCCACGGCCGACTCCTTCTCCTTGTCGAAGTCGGCAATGACGTCGTCGTCAGCGAAAGCTTGCGCTAGCAACTCCCTGTTCGCAGCGTCCTTCCTCACTAAACGCGAGCAGGACGCTGAGAAGGAAACGCAGTGAACGACCAGCAGTGGAGATGCACCTGCAGATGCAGCGCTTGCAACGGCGCCATCCTCGGCTGCGGGCAATTCAAAGGCGCTGCTCTGCTTGTTGGCAACAGTGAGGAAGGCGTTGGGGTCTATGAGGTCGGCGGAAGGGCGACTCGCCTCTTTCGATAGCGGCTGCGAAGGCGCGTCGTCCTTTCTGAAGACAGAAGGGCGGCCCTTGGACTCGCTCAGCTTTCTCCTTTTTCCAACGCGCCCTTGCGATCCCCGCTTCACTTTGCGTTGCCTTGCCCCCGCTTTGTGAGGAGGGCCGCCGTCGGCATGCCTTATCGCGGCCAATGCACTGCAATCCAGCTCGTCGAACAGCTCGTCCACGTCGACGTCGACGCTGTCGTGCTTGAACACGAGATCATCGTCGTCGTCGCCGTCGGCACTTGCCGTCAGTGCTTCAGCTGGAGCGGCAACTGTTGGCTTCTGGCGCCTCTGCTGGCCCAACCGTTCAACAGCCGCCAACGAGGAAAGCAAAGCGCCGCCCTGTCGTTCTGTCGTCTGCCCTGATACAGGTGCTGGCTCCGCTACCAGCTGCTCTTCTCGACTCGGTTCCACGTTTGACTCCGCGGGAGTTGCACCACTGACAACGACGTCCTCCCGCTGCTGCCTGTCGATCTCACTCGACTGTTGCTGCACTAAGGAAGTTGCTAGACGGCCGGCAGCGCGATCTCGCATCGACCTCAATTGCTGCCTCATCCAGGGGTTGCCACTGCTGTCGGACGTCAACGAATGCAGCTGACCAGCCGCCTCCGCTTCGACCAGTTCCTATAGTGGACAGTTGAACGACGGACACGGCACTCTAAAACCAGCGCGCCTATGTACGTCTGCTGGTGGCGCTAGACGATCGTCGCCGAGACTGGCGCCGCTGTCGCTCTCTTCATCGGCGAGTCTCCGCTTGCTCGTCAGCTCCTTGCTGAGGCGTAGCTGCTGCTCGAGCGCATCCCTCCCGGCCGGGCCGCTCGAGAACTGGTACTGGCGCATACGCTTCGCCCACTTCCCAGAGCCGCGGTGCTTGAGCGTGCCGCGCTCCTGTGACGGTCACTCGCGCTCGTCAAGCTGCCTTCTCGCCGCCGCGTCCTCACCAACCCACCAGAACGCGGTCTTTCTCCAACAGCTCCAGCTTCTCTCGAGCCGCCTCGGGATCCGTGACCTTGAGTTCCTCGAACTCCTTCAGCGCTTGCTTTCGCTTCTGTCGATTCAACAATCGATGGTATCTGCAGTACAACGACCGATCGGTTAGGAAGTGAAATCCGCCCCCGAGCCCCCACCCGCCTCCTACCGCTTGCTCTTGATCTTCTTCTGCCGACGCCACTTCGCCTCTCGGTAGGACATGAGGCTGCGAAGCTTCTGCATCTCGATGCACTTGCGTCTCGCCTAGAAGACGACGCGAGTCCGTCGACAGAAACGTGGGTCGCGGGCAGCGGCGCGCGCACCTCTTCGACGTCCATCGCCCGCAGCTGCTCCTTCTCCGCCTCCGTGTAGACGTCCTCGTTGCCGAGCTGCTGCCGACTGCTCGCCCGCAGCGCCGACGCCATGTCGCGCTCCAGATCCGTCACCGGCTGAGCGGACCGACACGCTCGACACGCCAGCCCTAGACCACCTTAGTCGAAACTCCCACCTCGAACGTCTCCGCCGCCGCGGCCACCGTCTTCGCGTGGCACGTCGTCTGGTCCAGAGGAAAGGACAACTCGTCCGCCTGGAAGCCGTCCACTGAGACCACCAGGACCGAAGCCAACACGGCCCCTCTCGACCCACCAGACGATTCTGACGGACGATGTCCTTCCACTTGGACAGCTCCTCCTTCGCTCGGTCATACGCGATCGTCCGCTCGATCTAAAGACACGACGGAGGACGCATTGACTACGTAGACAACTTTCCACGCAAATAGACGTGGCGCAAGAAAATTCGAAAATTTGCTACCTGCTGCCTCTTTTGCCTGTGGACAGGGGTGGGCACGGGCTTGGCTCGTTCGCTGGCCACTTTCAGCTGCTTCTTGAGATCGTTCAGACCAGCGGCGACGGCCGCCGACGCGCTCTCCACCAAGCTTTCCGCCAGTCTGTCGCTGCCCGCGTCGGCGACGACGCCGCCTTTGCGCGCGCCCTTCTTGGCGACGCGCTTTCTGGCGAGTTGCCGCGTCGTATCGAGCTGCTTGACGCTGCGCAAGAACTCGGCGTGCACTCCGTCTTCATCCTCGTCGGCGACCGCCAGCCACCCTCCCTCTGTGTCCGCCATTACACGCCGCCGCTTTACTCCTGCGGCAAAGACTAGGTGCTGCCGCAAACGAGCCACTTTGGCATCCCATTCACGGTATGACACGCAAGGCTGGTCGACACGCAAGGCTGGCTGCCGCCTGGAGCAACTGTATTTCTCGCGACAAGACTAGAGCAGTGGAGCCGAGCACTAGAACGAGTCGGAGGGGGGAAGCTTTGCCGCCGGTTGGGAGGCGGTGGCGTCGTCTCGCTCGTCGCGCAGTCCGTCGCTGGCCATCTTCTTGCCGAGCATCGACAGGAGCGCCTGCGTCTCCGGGTCCGCGTCCAAGGCCGACGTCCTCGCCCCCGTCGAGCTGCCGCCCTCAACGAAGAGACACATACGGATTGCGGAAGGCATCACGACGGCTACATAAAGATGGACGAGGCGTGAGCGCCCACCGCTTTCTTGGGCCCCACCGCCCACACTTCCACGCTGTCGAGCTGGAAGGAAGGGGCGGCGGAGAGCTGCGGCCCGCCCACGAAGGCGCTCGAGCCGCGCGCGCACCGGCCCCTACCGTAGTCGTCCGAGAGGTGCAGAGCGAAGTAGTCGGCGTCGAGAACGCCTCCGAAGCCCTGCAATCAAAACGGAAGGCGCTCGCGCGTCATCGCGAGCTGCCGCCTGAACCCACCAGTCCATTGGGCAGGGTTGATTGATTGACGTTTAAATAGCCGAAATTCTTTCCGTAACCCGTGGCTGCGTAGTGGCGAATCGCGGGTCGCAGCGTGAAGAGGAACGAGTGCTCATCACCTGCGCATTCATGGTCGAGCAAGGACACCGACAGTGCAAGAGGAGATGAACAAACCCGTAAACTTTGGGCCCACGACGAATCCGCCAGACGAATAACCGCCAAAAACAGCAGCGTCGCGCTTGTCTTGCACAATAACGATGCACGGTCCCTGGCCCGTGACTTTATTAGCTAGGCTCGTAAAGCTCTCTCCGTGCACTTTGCTGCAACAGCAGACGATCGCCACACACATGCCGAGCCGAAAGAACGCAAGGAGCACCTAGAAAATACAAGCCGCCAGCGGCTCTTGAATTGCACTGGCAGAGTACTATTGAGGAAGAGTAGAAAGGGGAGGGTGAGAAGCGTGTCGAAGTGGCGTCTATCCGCTGCCGCGACGTCGCATCGAGGAATCGCCGGAGCGACATCGAATGCACAGTCTTCTTCATTCTGCAGTAAAGAACGCCCGCATTGGAGGCATGGCGGCAGCGCGCAACGAATCTCACCAACCACAGCTGGTGTGAGTCGAAACAGCGACAAGGTCAGGTGACTGATCAGCCCGAGACAGAGGTCGCTGGACTCGAGCCAACGCGAGAGCTCCGCGAGTGTCAGCGCTTGCTGGGACGCGCTCGACAGCGGCTGCGTCGCATACTCCGCCAGACTGTTCGGCCCCAAGTCCCGCTCCGTCGGCGCGAATTGCCAAGTCGTTTGCGAGTCCGCGTCGTCAGCAGCTGGCGCCGACGCGGCGAAGCAGCGCACCAGTTCGGCCAGCATCTCAACGATATCAACGACCCGATACCAGTGCGAGACAGGAAGACCCAGCCCACTTGGGCGACATCCGCACAGCGGACGGTCGTGGTGGTTGCCGGCAGAAAGAGCTCGAGCATCAGTGCTGCACGCGCGCTTCCCTCCTCGCCGCCTTTCAAGAGCAGGGCCAGAAGGGTCAGGAAGCCGCCATAGTCCACAAAGGAAGCCGAGTTCGACTTGGAGCCGCGCGGCGTCTGCGAGCGCGCGACCATAGCGCGAAAGACGAGCATTTGAAAGTCGCTTCCGGAGAAATGAGGCGTGGAGCGCTGAACAGACGTCGCGAGTCGCGACCTAATCCAACACAACTGACTGCACTCTCATCATAAGGTAACGAACCTGAAACTGCTGCCAATCAAAGCAAGTCGCACTTCGACCTGTGCCAACCACGTTTGGATCACCATTGGCCGCACAAATTCGTTGGAAGCTACATTCGATTGCTCGTCGTTCGACTAGTGAAAAAAGAGCACCATATTCAATGTCTGCACTTTTCCGCCGACTTTCACTGAGGCCCATTCTGTGTGTCCATGAAAATGACCTACGCAAACAGAAGCATACAAAAAAGATACGACATGATCAAAAGTTTCCCCCGACGAAGCGATCCCAGCTGTTTATTGAGCCGCTACTTTGCTTGTCGACTGCGGCAGCAAAACAGAGGAGCGTTGCGTTGCACACGTATCGGAGAATCGCGCAGTCAGTGCGAGGCGGTAGAGGAGGAGCCAGCGAGGGCGGAGGTGGCGCGGGCCGGCTCGGCGGCGGCGGCGGCGCCGACGGCGGCGGCCGGGGGCGGAGGCAGCTCGACGCCTGCCTGCGTCATGATGTCGTTGACGCTGCGCTCGAGCTCGTCGATGCGCTTCGTCATGTCGTCGATGCGGCGGATTACTTGCTCGGACATAGACTGGAAGCGCTCCTGCGTCTGCTGCAGCACGTCCTGGATCTGAGCGAGAAAGAGAGAGAATGAGGCGCAAGAGAGGCAAGCAAGGAGAACAGGCATCCATGGCACGCGGACCACGCTAGCCGTCTGACAAACCATCTGACAAACCAGATTGGTCAACTGGTCCAAGTTGCCCGCGTCTGCAGACGTCTCCTTGCTCTCACCTCCCTGTCCAGATACCCCTTTGGCTGCGTCGGCCATTCCGACTCCCTCACAGTCGCAGGAATGAGGCAACCTAACTGGAAAGCCGAACAAAAAACGAGAAACTCTGCGTAATTATGTTGGTGCGTTATCATCAACAACTTTTAGCGTTTCAAAGGTCCCTTCCGCGAATACCGTACTTTTGTTGGCGTGAGAAATTGGAGCCGACCAAAGCGTTGTAATATATGCAAATAATTAGCTTTCTATATTTGCATCTACCGTAACTGTAATACTCCACCGCAACCGACCGCATTTTTATCAGCGACTACGCGCGCGGACCGCAACAACCACCAGCTGCAAACAAGGAGATGCCTACCGTGTGCCGATTTTCCTTTGACTCAAATGTGAAAACGGCACAAGAACGATAAATGTTGGCAGTTGTAAACTGACAAACAAGTACCACGACTGAAACGCAATGATAAGTAGGCAGGCACGCTGCAGTTGTGTACGCGTATTTGGAACGCTTTGAGAACATTCACGTAGTGCTAGTGGACAGTTTGCAGGTTACTTTGTTGCACTCGTTTGTGTGAAGGGCTAAAGGAGAGGGCTGAGGAGGGAGGCGGCGATGTCGACAGTGGAGTACCGGCTGCCGATGCCGCTGACGCTGGAAGAGTTCGAGCGCGGCCAGTCGTGGACGGTGACGCAGCGGAGCCTCGACGAGACGGGCGCCGGCGAGGGCGTGCAGGTGCTGCGCAACGAGCCCTTCCAGCAGCGGCGGATCCTCGCCCACTGGGAGCCGCCCATCGTCGTCGACGGCCAGCGTACCTCCAAGGTCTACCACATCGCGAGACGCGTGCCCCGCTGGCTGCCCGCAAGGCGACGCCTCTTCCCTCCGGACGGCGTCGCTCGGCTGCGCGAAGAGAGCTTCAACGCCTACCCCGTCTACGACACGCAAGTCCGTCTCGAGGAGCTGCGGACGGTCGTCGACATCTGCAGCAACCACGTGGCCAACGACTACGGCAACGTCGACAACGCATGCTTCCTCAGTGACCGGCAGCTCGCCGAGAGAAAGATCGTCTACTTGAACGTCGCCGACGACACGCATCTGACTGCGGCCGAGTTCCTCGAGCCGACGCAGAACGTGGCCGCGATGGGCGCGCACGTCGGCGACGGCGGTCGCTTTGCCGACCTCGTCGACAACCAACGCGGCTGGGCGGCCGCGCGGAGCGTCGCGGCCGAGCACGGCGCGCACCGCTTGCCGCTGCTCTGCGTCTACAAGGCGGTGACGGTGCGCATCGAGCCGAAGTGGTACCTTCCCAGCAGACTCATGCAGACGGCCTTCGGCAGGAACTATCCGCGCATCTTCAAGATGGTCCACCGCCAGATGCTGCGCAACTACGACGCTTGGGCCAATCTGACGATCGAGCAGCTGCGCGACTGGGAGCGCGCCGTCTTCGACCACCTCGACGAGAGGCGCTCCAGCGACGCCTTCGTCGGAACCGGCAGCATCTCTTGAACGTTCGCTTCGACTGGCTCGAAGTTGGTGCCGCAGCAACTAGCCAAGCTACCAGTAGCGATGTGATGACGTGAAACGCCCCCCTCCTCCCGCACTACTAGTCTTTCCCTGGCGAACCTGACATTCGAAGGAAATGAGAAACGGCATCCCCGACATCCGACGCCCTTCAAATCGAAGGCGGTGTTTGTAATTTGTCCATTACTCTGTGCGCTCGGCTGGCGTGTCGAAACTACGGTATGTGTAGTAATGATTTCGCGAGCACCTTTTCAGAGTCTATGCTTGCTATGTGTCTGTTATAAGAACAGTCGATGGCAGTCGATGCCATTGACTGGTGCGATTTGTTTTCAGGGGAAGCGCTTCGATTCCATCGAACGCAGCTGCTGAGCAGCTTTGGCGGCTGCTGTCGTCTATTCCGGTCTGATCGCACTCGTGTGCCGAGTAGTCGATACAATTTGGATCCGCTTTTGGGCGGAGGCGCTGTGGCTAAAATGCTAAAATGTGGCGCGTCATGCTAAAAGTGTATGCCGAGCTTTCGTTGTGAGTTGTGACATTGACCAACCAATGATGGTATCAATGTCGGCCCTCACGACGAACGTCGCCTGCAGCAGACACCGCTTCAGTCCCTTCGTCCTTTCGACTCACCAACCAGGAAGGAACCCTCGAAGGAATCAATCGACAAACCGATTCCGAGCCAACAGAGAACCAACCGTACACAAATCTGCAAATTGTAGGCTTGTAGCGAATAAAAGTTCCGTACGCAAGTTATACTGTATGCATTTTGTATTAGACATCTTTGCATACGGATCCGGGCCGATACGCCATAAAGGGCGCGGCCTAGCTTTGCAGCTGCTGGGCCGCCTAAGCCTAACCAAGGCCTAAGCCTAAGCCTATGCCGAAGCAAAGTGTATGCCTAAAGACAAATATATAAGGCTAATCACTAAGCTAATATCAATGTAGCAAACAATTTCCAGTGGCGCATCGGCCCAACATCGGTTTTTCATAGGTTTCAAGGCGTTTCAGGCGCATGCATTTCAAAATCAGTGACCCCCGGAACACACAGGATCACCTCTCCTCCACAGAAAGCGTTTTCTTACACCAAAACCACCTCCCCCCCCCCCCCCCCAAGCAACCAAAAAAAAAACAACACAAAAACGAAGAATGAAGGTGGGCAGAGAGACGGCGCGCACCCTCAAGAAAGGCGGGGCGGCACACCCCCCCGCACCCCCCCCCCCAGCCGCAAAAACCAGCAGCGGCAGCCGCATCACCAAAATTATAAAATTTTCCCCACATCCTCCCGGGAGAACCCACCACACACACACACACAACAGCGCCGGGGGGAGGCGCGCAGGCGGCGGGGGTGGGCAGGAGGGAGGCATGCCCACGCCCACACCCACACACCCAACCCCCCCCACCCTCCCTCCCGCCCCCAGCCGCGCCGCCCCCCACCGCCCCCCCCGCCCCCCCCCGCCCCACCCCCCCCCCCCCCTCGCGCGCCCCCCCGGCGGCGCCCCCGCCCCTCGCCCCCCCCCCCCCCCCCCCCCCCCCGCGGGGGGGGGCGGGGGGCCCCCCCGCCGCCAGCGGCCCAGCACCCCCCCGCACCCCCCCCCCCCACCCCCCGCCCCCCCCCCCGCCCGGG
Source organism: Paralinhomoeus sp. GSCO2_6 (assembly GCA_030248085.1). NCBI lineage: Eukaryota > Metazoa > Nematoda > Chromadorea > Monhysterida > Linhomoeidae > Paralinhomoeus > Paralinhomoeus sp. GSCO2_6. The sequence continues at coordinate 146,928 of JASAMY010001612.1, forward strand.
GGGCACCACCCACGCGCCGCCCCCCCACCGCCCCCCCCCCCCCCCCACACCACGACCCCCGCCACCACAGCGCCCCCCACCCCGCCCCCCGCAGGGGGAGGGGGGCCACAAACCCCCACCCCGCCCCCCCCCCCCCCACGGCGCCACCACCCCGCGGCCACCCACCCCGCCGAGGGGGGCGCGGCGCCCCCCCCCACACCCACACAACCCCCCCCCCCCCACCCCCCCCGGGGGAAGGGGGGGGAACACCCCCACCCCCAATCACACACGGGGGAAGCCCCCCACCCCCCCCGCGCACCCCACAACCCAACAAACCCAAAAAACAACAACCCCCACTAACCGCACTAACAACCGTTTCAGGCATCGTGCGCTAGATGGAGACCTCGGCAGAATCTGTGCTTGCTGCTACCGAATCGTTTGACAGTATAATTGACTCCGTGCTGTCGGACGACACTGAATCCAGAGCCGCTTCCCTCTCTCAACTGTACGCCGCCGTCCAGTCGCTGAGGTTGTCATTGCTGCCGACGCGGATTGGAGGACAGACGCCTGGCTGTCTCGACGAACTGCACGTCGATGGCTTTGTCGACGAACAGATTTGGCAGCAGGTCGACTTGCTGTCGACGTCGTGCTTAAAATGGTTGTCGCGTCGGCGGGCTGCAGCGGCAGCGGTCGAGTCTCGGGTGGAAGATGCTCAAGACGGAAGCGACGCCGAATCCGCCGAAGCGGACAACTCGGCAGAGGCTGTAGAGGGAGTGGGGGACGAGGACAGCGGTGTGGAGTCGGATTCTGACGACGGCGGCTCGAGCAGCCGTCAGACGGAAGCTGCGCGCGACGCTGCCAAGAAATCGTCGGTCGTCTTTGCGCACTCGTCGGTGGACGATGCCTTTTTCAACTTGGACCAAATGGAGCGGTTTCTCGTACAGCAGGACGCCGCCTTCGAGAAACAATCCGCTGCGGACGGCGACATTGCCGAACTGATCTCGGCACAAGGCCACGAGGTACTTACTACTAATTGCCACTTGACGAGTGTCATTTTTAGTTTCGACTGAGCGGTAGTAGCTTGTTTCAGGACACGTCACCGGACGACAGTCGTTACAATGACTTCTTTGACCCTCCGTTTGCAAGCAATCAAACCGCTCCCTCACAAAAGAAAGTGACATTTGCTGGGGATGTGAAACCAGAAGCTGAAGTGATTGCGGCAGGAGACGTAGATCGGGTAAGTGCGATCGCGAGGAGGCTGGAGATGTCGAGATTTTTCTGTGACTCCCACATGCGATATTCTTTGCTGAGGTTCCTGCCCACCTCTGGAATTGCTGGCTCCTTTAGGAGAAGTGGACTTGCAGGGCGTTCAGGCCGCTGCCGCTGCGGACACGGCGGGCCCTTCGTCGTCGCAGTCGACGTTCGAAGGTCGTCGTCGGCGACTGGAGAAGGCGGCTCGCGACTGGGAGGAGCAGAACCTCGTCGACAAGGGCTGGCAGCTCAGCGGAGAGGCGGCCGCCGCCGCGCGACCCGAGAACGCCCTCCTGGAGGAGCATCTCGACTTCGAGCACACGAGTCGCGCCGGTTCGTCCTGTCCCGCATGCCCCTCCCCCGCGCCGCCTCGCCTCTGCACGCGCTGTTCAGCCCCGGAAGTGACGATCGATTCGACCGAGCGATTGGAGAAGCTGATCGTGCAGCGGATCCGCGACCGCTGCTTCGACGATGTCCAGCCCAAGGCTAAGCCGATCGCGCAGCCGCAGACTTTCAGGAATGCGCTGGTTCTGGACGACGAGAAATCGAGCAAGTCGCTCGCCCAGATCTACGAAGAACAGTACCTCAAACAGACGAGCGTGAGCAAATTCAAAGAGCAGGCAGTGTTCTTTGACTTGGCCGTCGCCCATTTCGACCGATATTTTTAGGAGGCGGCTGAGACGGAGCGCAAGAATCCAAAGCACGAGTCGATCCGCGCGAAACTGAAGGAGCTCTTTCGACAGTTGGACGCCCTCTGCAACTACCACTACTCGCCGAACCTCGTGCGCTTATCTTTTTTGGCTGTGCCAGCTCGAGCGCATGCGTGCGTGCGTTGTCGGTTCGTTTAGCCCGAGCCCGAAGTCCGTGTGGTGAAGAACATGGCGTCGGTGGCGGTGGAGGAGGCCGTGCCGGTCGCTCTCGCCGACGCGAGCGCCACGCTCGCGCCCGAGGAAGTGCACGTGCGTGCTCGCTGTCGGCGCTCCGCCCTCGCTCGCCGCCGACGCCCTTGTCTTCCCACAGGAGCCAACTCGGCCGTCAGAGACGAAGGCGGCGGTGGAGCGGACGGAGACGGATCGGAAGCGAGCGGTTCGCAAGCGCAAGATGCGCACCAAAGCGAGACTGGCGCGACGCGCCACCGACGCCGACGACGGCGCACGCCCCAGCGTCGTGGACGACGAGGCGGTCTTCGCTCGGCTGGGACTCAAGAAGCGAAAGGTTGGCACTCGTCGCTTGCCTGGTGCTTTTTATCACCGCTCCCTTCTCAACAGAGCAAGCCGACCGCCAAGTCCGAAGGCAGGCAGCCGACAACGGCGGTCGAGTTCTTCAAGCAGCTCACTTCTAAAAGTCGCGACTCTGACAAACCGAAGAAGCGGAAAGCAGAGTTGAAAACCGCCGCCAACTACAAGCTGTTCTAGACTCGTTGCGCTCTCCTGTTAGCACAGAGTAAAGTTGGAGTCGTAGAACGACGCGTGTCGACTGTTCTCGCTATCTATTCTTGGTTGGCTTGCTTCGAGCAGCATCATTGTCCACGGCGTCAGCGTTTTCGTTCCGCGTGTCGCCATGGAAAACGCGAAGGGTGGCAGCAGCCGGTTCTACCCGACGCCGATTCCGGCGCGGCCCGCTCCTCGGCCGCCATCCGGTCCGGCTAATGGCGGTCGACGCGCGACGGTGGGCGCCGAAGAGGACAACGACGAGAGCGGTGACGACGCCGAGACGCAGGCCCGTCTCACGGTCGTCGACGAGGCGATGCGCAAAAGCGAACCGCTCTACTGCGACTACACGCACGTCAGGTGAGCCTACACCAGTACGTGACGTGTGTGTCGATCGCCTACTTCTGTCGGCAGCGTCTTTGTGGGCACGTTCAACGTCAACGGAAGGGCGCCCACTTCGAGCCTGCGGCCCTGGCTGACGGGCGCGCTCGACGCGCCTCCCGACGTCTACGTAATCGGGTAATTCGGCCTCGACTCCTCTGGGCGCGCTCCGGTGATTTGGCCTCTAGATTTCAAGAGCTGGACCTGAGTCAGCAGGCCTTTCTATTAGACACCACTTTGCGCGAGGACGCCTGGATCAAGGCGATCATTGAAGACGGACTCCACTCCGGGGCGCGATACACGGAACTACGGGTTCGTCTCTCTCTGCTCGGTTTCTTACTCTTTCATTCGTCGGCATCCTATTCGTCGGCTGCGTCGCTTGACTCGCACGCCACTGCGGCCGTCGTTTCCCCGTCCTTCGGCAGGGGCACCCGTTCCGCCCATTGGTTCCGTCGATTTGCTCGGGCCGGACGCGCTGCCGACTCCTCCTTGATTGTTGCTGAAATTGGCGTTTGTGGTTCTAGATCGCTGCACAGATCCTGTCCTCCTGAAAGCGTGCGTTTCTGAGTCTAGTTGCAGGCGGTGCCCCTTCTCGTTTTCGCAGACCTTCACTAGTCGGCGTCTGAATGGGCGGAACACAACGACTGCCGCTTCCTTCCTTCGTGGGGTGTGGAGTGTCGGCTGTGCTGTGGTGCTGCACGCGGAAGGGATCGTTCGTTGCGGAGGCAGGCTGCTGCTGGCCGCTAGCTCGCCCAGCACCTCCCTCCTCGTCGACCGCGGCAGGCGCGATCGAGCACGACCGCTTGCGTCGGCCACCGCGCCTCTTTGTCGACTGCGACTGCGACTGCGACCGGCTCAGTCTGGCTGCACTGCGCGCCGGCTGCGCACTCTGTAATACTAGAGAAGATGAAATGGTCGAGTGAGCTGTCCAAGTACACCCATACCTGTGGAGCAGTATCGTTTCTCTCTCCTGACTCGTCCTGTATCACCTCGTCGTCGTTGTGGTGTTCCTCTGCTGGTTCTGCTGGTTGTCGGTCTGCAGGAGACGCAACCGCTTCTGTTCGGCTCTCCGCCTCGGCCTTGCTCTTTTCGTTACCCATTCGGCGGCGCTGCTGTCGTTGCACCTCGTCGACTCGCTCCTGGCTGGCCGACGCCACGGCGCGATGGCCCGCGCCGGTGAATGTTTGGACGGTGTCGCCTTGACAGCCCCGCCAGGCGCCAGCGGCAACTCATCTTTGAAATGGGCCCACAGCTCGGCCCTTTGTCGTACGGAAGGCAACTGGCGAGCGACTGGGGTGTATGCTGTCGGAGATGGACAGTTGGACAGCGCGGCGACGTTGCAGAGCGTGCGCGAGCGACTGGTGGGCATCATGATCTGCGTCTTCGTTCGCGAGGCGCTCGTCGACGACGTCGCCCACTCCGAGTGCGCCGCCGCCTCCGTTGGCACGGGTCTTCTCAATCGCATGGTACGGGGAGCGCCCGCTCGCGCTCGGTGGTGCCTCCAGATGCCTGGGCTGTGCTGAGTCGCCTGGCCATTCAAGGGGAACAAAGGAGGCGTGGGCGCCAGCCTTCGGTTCCAGAACACGACTCTCTGCTTTGTGAACAGTCACCTGGCGGCGGGCGGGGACGAGCTGCTGCGGCGGAACCAGGATTTCCGGGAGATCAGCTCTCGCATGTCCTTCCCGCGCCAAGATCGCTGCACGATCTTCGACCACGAGTGAGCGCAGTGACGCGCCGCCCTCGACGCGACCACAAGGGCGCGCGACCGCCCGCTTGCAGCGCCGTCGTTTGGTTGGGCGATCTGAACTACCGTATTCAGTGCACGGGCGTCTTCACTATCATGGACGTCAAGGAGAAGTGCGCCGCGCGCCACTACGACGAGCTGCTGCGCTACGATCAGGTGCGTCTGCTGATGACGTACGGTCGATGCGCCCGAGGCAGCCCGAGGCAGTCCGTTCAGCTGCGCCTCATGCAGAATTCGAAGTCGGCCTTCCACGACTTCGCCGAGGGCGCCATTCGCTTCAGGCCCACCTACAAGTACGACACTGGCACGGACGAGTGGGACAGCAGGTGCGCCGGCTGGGCTGGTGGCGCGAACACTGACTGGGGTGGGACCACGGTTGGGCCGCTCAGCGAGAAGCAGCGCGTGCCCGCCTGGTGCGACCGCGTGCTGTGGCTGGCCCAGAACGCCGAAGTCCAACTGCTCGACTACGACAGCGTGCAGGAGCTGACGCTCAGCGACCACAAGCCCGTCTTCGCGCTCTTCTCAGTCAAGGTGCTGCTGCCGCGTGCGAGCACTCCTTTCTCCCTCCGAGTTGAGAGGGCGCTGTTGTCTTCAGGCGAAGAAGGTGAATGACGAGCGGTACCGGCGCTGCCTAGAGGAGGCCTCGCGTGAGGCGGACCGACGACTCAACGAGGCCCTTCCGCAAGTCGACATCGACAAACTTGAGGTGAGCTCTTTCCCGCTCGCTGCGTTACTCATCGCTGCTTTGAGCTCGCGTCGTCCGCTTAGTTCGACTTCGGCACCGTCAAGTTTCTGGAGCCGAGCGTCATGTCCTTCGTCGTGAGGAACACCGGCAAGCTTCCGGTCCAATTCAAATTTCGTCGCAAACCGCACTGCGATCGCTACGCGCCTCACTGGCTGACGGCAACGCCGCAGTCGCAGCGGATCGCCGTCGACAGCGAGGCGGGTCGTTTCTCCGACTCGTCCGCCCAGTTGGAAATTTTAAAAATTTCTGCTTCAGTGCATGGTCGACCTGCAAGTGCTGGTGGACAAGTCGACGGCTTGGAGGCTGAACGACGGCAAGGAGAGGCTCGAGGACTTCTTGGTGCTCCATCTGCGCAACGGCCGCGACTACTTCCTCACGGTGCGCGCAGCCTACTGCCGCAGCTGCTTCGGACAGGCGCTCGCCTCCCTCGTTCCCCGCGACGCCGCCGTCGCCCACGCCGCCCAGCCTCTCATCGACTTGGTGCGTCCTTGTGCGACTAACCGGCCAGCGCCTGCGCCTTGACTCTCCCGTCCTAGGAGTCGGACGAGCCGAGTGGGCGGCCTCGCCCGCTGGTGCCCACGCAGCTGCTGCAAATGGTCGAGTTCATCAGGACCCACGGCCTGGCCGAGTCGGACCTTTTCAGTCAGGCCGGCTCCCAGCCCGACTTCTGCCTCATTCGCGACGCGCTCGACTCCACGCCGCCCAAGCTGCGTGCGTGGCGGGCTCGTTCGCTCGCTTGCGACTGCGACTACGACGACGTTCGTTTCAGCGGGCGCCTGCTCCAGAGGCGTGCACTCCGTAGTGGAGGCGATGCTGCGATTCTTGGACTCCCTACCGGAGCCCGTCCTGCCCTACAAGTTTACCGAAGTCGCGTTCAACTTGGCGGAAAATCCGGCCGGCTGTAAACAGGTCGGTGCCCACTTCCAGTGTCGCACTCAGTCACGCCCGTTGCCGTTTAGCTAGTTCGGCAAATGCCGTCGGTGCACAGTGCGACGTTCGACTACGTCGTCGACTTTTTGAACGACGTCCTCAGGCATGCCGATCAAAACGGGGCGACGGTCGAAGGACTCTGTAGGTGGCACGTGCGCGCGCGACGCGTGCGGGCTGGGCGAGGCGCTTGCGCGTCGACAGGCATGCTCTTCGCGCCATTGCTCATTCGCGTCACCGACCAGTTGGGATTCGCCGCCGACCCGCAATCTGCGGCCGTCTTGCGCAAACGCCAGGCGGCGGCAGCCCACTTCCTCCGCCACTTCCTCACCACCCCTACCGCCGCTCCCCACAGCAGCGATTCTGCCTTCTTCGTCTCCAAAAGGGCGCAGTCGCACGAGAAATTGATCGACATCTAATTTGCATCATACCGCCCCAGTACTGCTACTATTCCGCAACAGCACGACATTTAGCAGCAAGTGGGTCATATCCTATTGTCATCTCTCTCTCTCTCTCCCTCCTCACTCATAGGTTTAGTGTGCGTCGTCATGTGATATGAACAAACGCCGCGCACAACCCTAGCGCCGAGACATTCACAGCAGTAAACGCTGCGCTCGGCTAATCGTATCACGGGAAAACAGTACTTCCGAACTATTCGCTTCGCTGGCTACACACACAAACAGTGTACACTGCCCCGGTCGCATAATCAGGCCCGCTAACTAGCGGTGCCGTGTGCTCGCCTCAGACATGCCAAGACGTGGGTTGAGCCGAATGGCTAGCATCGCGTATTGCGGTTGCCTAATGATAGTCGGAGTGGTGGCCAGCAGAAAGCAGAAAAAGACTGAAGACGAGACGCGCGAGCTGCCTCTCGTCGTGGCCACTTGGGCTCACGCCGGATTTCGGAGGGCCACGCAAGCGGGTCGGTGACGACGCGGCTGGGGAAGGGGGGGGGGGGTGGGGTGTGAGAACGCCTCGCCTCTGTCGACAGGCTGGCAGGAGCTGTTGAGGAGCGGCGATCGCGTGGCGGCTGCGGTGGCCGCTTGCGGTGAGTGCGAGCGGCTGCAGTGCGACGGCACCGTGGGATTCGGCGGCTCGCCCGACGAGCGCGGCCGGACGACTCTCGACGCGCTCGTCATGGACGGGTCCGTCTCCTACTGGCGGCCGCCGCCGGCGCACGCGCGCGACCCTGCGATTGGCACTCTGCAGGCCCCGACATCGCATGGGCGCCGTCGCGGACGTGGGCGACGTCAAGGACGCCGCCCGACTGGCGGCCGCCGTCATGAACTACACGAAGCATTCCCTCATCGTGGGCCCTTCCGCGACGCAATTCGCCAAAGAAATGGGATTCCAGACGGGCCCGCTTGAGACCGCGCACAGTCGGAGCCTGTTCGCCCGCTGGCGCGCCAACGACTGCCAGCCGAATTACCGTATAGTTGGTATTGCTCTTAGTCGTAGTCCTAGTGCTATGTCTGTCCAGCGGAATTTACGCGCGACGCGTTTCAGAACGTCCGGCCGGATCCAAAACGCAGTTGCGGTCCCTACTCGCCTGTGGGGGGTGCGCGGTCGAGTTCCGTCGGCAGTAGCAGTCACGACACGATTGGTGTCGTCGTCATCGATGGCGCTCGCGACGTGGCAGTTGCCACGAGCACTAACGGGGCGTCCCACAAGATACCGGGGTTCGTCATCATGCCACCACACACACACACACCGTACACCCTCTGATAGGCTTCCTCAAATAATCTCCCACAGTTACCCTCCCTCTCCCGGAGCCTTTGAATTTATTGACTCAGTCCAATTAGAATAGCCCTCCTACGACTCGCTTGAAACAGCCCCAGGTAGCTAATTAGAGGTGTTGCGGTGTTTGCGGTGACTTTGTCGATCGCCTCTTCCTGCTTGCTTGAGGCGCGTCGGCGACTCGCCCGTGCCTGGCGCCGGCGCCTACGTCGACAACTCGGTGGGGGGCGCGGCGGCCACGGGCGACGGCGACGTCATGATGCGCTTCCTGCCCTCGTAAGCGCTCGCTTTGCGCTACCGGCTGCTCTAGCTACCGTTGCGCCGCCAGCTCAGCTATCAGACTGTCGAGTCGATGCGTCGCGGACTGACTCCGACCGAGGCGGCAGCCGATGCGATCGATCGCATCGCCCACTACTACCGGACCTTTAGCGGCGCCGTCATCGCGGCCGACAGGAAAGGTCGTCACGGCGCGGCGTGTCACCGAATCTCCGGTCCGAGCACGTTCGAGTACACCGTCAAGCGACCCTCTTCTCCGTCTACCGACGTGGAAGTGTTTTCGGTGCGCTGCACGCACCCCTAGCTAGGTTTTGCATGCATCCATCGATCTAGGCGTGCTGTGTCCCATCTCATCTCGTGAAACAGGTCTCATTTCAATAAATATGCACTCGACAGCACCAGTCAACGACAGGAGTAAGTAGCCGTCAGCACACGCACACGCACACACACGACGAAGGTACGCTATGGGCGCGGACGGACGGACAGTGACAACGATGAATGTGCGGCTGTCTCGACGCAAGGTTCCGTCTGCTGACACCGAGGGCGATTGCTGTCGACATGGCGGCTCCGAGGCGACGCATCACAGGTGCTCTTTTAGAGCAAAGTGAAACGTCTCCAAGCTGATGCCCTTGTCCAAGCGCCAGTAGGGAATACCAAACTGAACGGGTGAATCGATTGGGGCACCAAACTAAAAACTTTCGCAATGGTCGCCTGGAACCTTCTTGGCGACGCTCTCGTGTTCGGGGCCTCCGCCGACGGCGACGAATGTGCAGTGCTTTTTGCCGAAGCGGTTTTGAATGCGCTCGAAGCACTGCTCGCGACTCGTCTTGATGGCGCTGTAGACGTTCTCCACCGCCACCGCGTCCGACACGCCGAACGCGAGCAGCTGCGACAGCGTCTGCACCAGCGGACGACTCGAAATCACCACGTTCGCATAGCGCGGCCTGAAGTCGGCGCCAGTCCCGCCGCCGTCGCCGACGCGCCACACCCAAGCCGAGCTCACTTTGAGGCGGCCTGTCTGAAGCAGCTCACGACCAGTGAGGTCCAATTGTCCGTGAGCGCCCGGTACTCGAGGCGCGTCTGTTCCAGCTTGTCCGCCACCGTCGGCGCAGTCTCCGCCCAAAAGCCGGCGGCGTTCGCTTTGTGCGTCTCGTAGAGCAGTTTGATCTTTCGGTAGCGGAGCGCCAGCTTTCGCATCCAGTCGACACCGCGCACTCCACTGCCGCCACCGCCGCCGCCTGCCACGGCCAGCGTTGTCGACCCGGCGGAGCCAGCCATGTGCGGCGAAAGGATGAATTCTTCACCGTTGCTCGTCGCAAACGCTAGCGGGTTGTTGCTTGTCGAACTGTGGAAAAAGAATGGTTTGGGACGCAGGGTCATGCCTGCGGACACTCTCGTATCGCGTACGTCAACTCCCCGGCGGTGGCTTCGTCGACGGAGACGTCGTCGATGTGGACCTGGTCGCACTCCTGAACAAATCGCTCGTCCACTGACGAACGAAGCACGCTAGGCTGCCGCTACCTCTAGTTCTGCTGCAAAGAACTGTTCGTGCGCGATTCGTCGCGCAAACTCTTCGACAGCGCTATGGTAGGCCCGCGGATCCTGAACACGGGCCATCGTCTTTGCTGAACCGGTGACAAAGCAGGTAGTGACGCAAACAACCTTGCTGTAGTCCAGAATTGGCGCCCGCTGAGTGAGCAGTTCGCGCGGGCCCGTGCAGTCTTCTAGCTCCCAGATGAAGACGCGCTCGTATTGCGGGTCCATGTTTGGACTGCTCTGGTTGGCCTGCTGCTTTTTCTTTTTCGACTTGGCTGAAGACGAACGCGAGTCACCAACCAAAAGACGTCGGCAAAAGACAAAGACGGTTACCTACCTTTCTTTTCGGGCTTGGTCATGGCCGAAATGTCGGCTAGAGCCGTGTGAATGCTGAACGGCCCGGTTGGAGCGGCGGTTGCGCCCAGCGCTTTGGAGTCGCCGACGGCGGCAGCGGCAGCGAGCGCGCTGGCGAGTCCACCGGGGGTCGCGGACGTGCAGGGCGGCAGCTGGCTCAGCTGGTAGGTGGCCGCCTGGGGCTGCTGGTGCGGTGGAGTCGAGAAGGAAGCGCCCATGCCGTACGGAGAGCCGTACACGCTGCTGTTGTAGTACTGCATGGACACGGACGACGGGTACATGCTCGCCGCGGCAGCCGCGTACGAGCTGTAGTCGGCCGCGCCGGCTGTGTAGCCTGCCGCCGCTATATGCGTAGCGGCATAGGTCGGCATCAGCTGCTTCAAACGTACGCGCACCACGCACCGTAGTATGCGCTGCTGTTGTAGGGTGTCAGAGCCGACTTCAGCACTCTCGAATATTGGGATTGGTCAGCGGAAGCGCCATTGCCGTAGAAGCCTGATGAGCCGGCCTGCATCAAAGCGGCCGACGTGTGACAGTCGACAGAGGATGGCGGCGCGGCGTAGCCGACAGCCGCGCCGAGTACGCCGCTGCTGTGGCTTCCGGCGCCAGAGGCCAACGAGTTGTTGAGCAGCGCTTGGCTCGTTCCCCTCGCCATGTCTACAACAGAGCGTTTGCACCAGACCAGACCATTGGAGAACAGCAGCGACATTCGACAAACGCCTTGTGCACGCACCTGGGTAGGGTGCCTGCGCTGCGGGATGGCTGACCGTGGGCAGAAGAGCGCCAGATGGCTGTGGAATGGTAGTCATGTCGGCAAGCGAGCTAGTGGCGGCGACGGGAGAGGAGGCGGCGAAGGCGCTCCATGCTCCTGCACCGTCCAGGGTGAACGCTCCGCTCTTCAAGTAGTCGGCGCTGCCGGCTCCGCCGGCGTAGCCATTGCCGCCGGCGATCGAGCCAAGCTTCGAGACCGTGTCTTCATCGACGAACGCGCAGCGCAGTGCACTCGACGGAGCGTCACAAATCGACAGGGGCCGACGAACCGAGAGGAAGCGCGAAGGGTTGGAAGGTCGGCTCCGTGGTGAAGGTCGACGAGTGGCCCGAATCGCCGCTGTGCGACGGCGATGGCGTCGGCTGGCAGGGCGCGTCCACCACCAGGAGCCGTTCGGCCGGACCGCTCGGCGTCGGACAGTCCAGAGAGGATCTGCGCAACGACAGTGTCGGCGCCATTCTCCTCAGTATTTCTAAGTTACTGCTGCTGTCAGCGCTGTTGCAATATTTCGCGTCAATAGCTCGTCGGCACTTTCCTTCCCAGATAACTGCTTTTTGTGGGCGGGAAAGCGATTGGCCAGCCAGTCGCGTCTGCGAGCGCAAGACAAAGAGCGACAGTGTAACTCGTTTCATCCCAAGCCCTGTAGGCCGCCATGTGTTGGGCGGCGCCCGCTGACTAAACAGGCGTCACTGTCGCTGCCAAGCCTCGCATACGTACTGTTAGCGCCGCCCAGGAAAGAACGCTGAGGGTGCGCTCGAGCCAACAGCTCTGCTGACTCATTTTCGACTTGATCTAGCGGGAGTAGTGCGCGAGCGGACAATGTAATGCCACTTTACAGTGCGCATCATACAGTCTGCGACACCCATAGTTTAAAACTTCTTGAAAAATAAACGAAGAAGGCGGCACCTGCCGAAGAAGTTGTCGGCGTTGACTCCGGAGTCCACGTCGAAGCGGTCTTCTTCTTTGGAGCTCAATGGATCGACAAGTGTTGTAATCTAAATCCGAATGTTACTGAGACTGAACAAATACATGTACGGGCAGTCCGAAAAGACACTCGTGCGTACTAGATGTACGTACTAGTGGATGTTGTGCCCTGCAACTCTCATACGCAGTCGGACACTGGTGGTGTGTTAGCTGCTCAAGCGCGTGGACCACTGATCTGGCTGATCGGCGTTCGTTCGGCATCTGGCCGTCAGTCAGTCGACGTCAGCTCGTCAGCTGGGCCGGCAAGCGTCGATGGAGCGAGGGAGGAAGCGAGGGAGGGAGGGAGAACGTGAGTGAGGAGGGAGGAGGGGCTGAGCAGTGCGCGTGGGAGCAGCAGGACGGAAGTAGCGAAAGGCGACCGATTGTCTGTGCTGACAAGTGGACAGCAGCAGCGCCACCCGTCGACTCCCATTGACGCGGCTAATCTGCTCTCCGCCCGTGCCCTGCCCTCCGGGTCGCAGTCGCTGCTCCCATCGACGCAAGAAGGCCAAACAATTAGCGGGCACGATATAATGAGGTGCAATCTGTCAACGGGCTCAAGTCCTGCCGAATCCAATTGTGCGGTTTGCCGGGCCAGCAGCGGTCGACGTCCACTCGTCAGGCCGAGAGACGCCTTGGCTCGAGCAAAGCAACTGTCCAATTAGGCAATGCGAAACCGGATCGGACCGTGTCGATCGTTGCGCGCGCCGCATTGTGCGGCGAGGAGAAACTGACAGGTCGGAGGAAGAAGGCGCCGAAAGGCGACGACGAGGGCGGAGGACGGTCGGCGCTTCCGATGAGCTCCAAGTAGACGTCGGCGAGAGGCGGCAGGTTCACCGACGCCAACGGTGGATCGTTCGCCATTTGGTTGTTGGGAGCGAGCAGTGGCGGCCCGGAGGCGCATGCAACCGGCGCGCAAGTCGGCCCGACCAGCCGACAGTCTCCTCGGCGCGCAGAGCGGTCAGCATCGCTACAGGGCAGGGCGCGTGAAACCGGACGCCGCCTCCGTCCGACGGAGCGACCAATAAACTAGCCCTTCTCGCTCACTGACGAGCAAGCAGCCCATTCCATTGCAACCGTGTCAACGGACAAAGCGGCGCTCGGAACGGAACGCGATACCGTACGTCACGTACGCTATTATTCACCGTTCAAACGGCCGATCCCCGGCAAAGTTGGCCGGTCATTCGCAGTCGAATGCAATTGTAGTCTCGTAGACACACTCTCACCATGACTGACAAGCAGATCGTCCAACCAAGTTAGTGTACGTATTGCTGCAAACGGCTTCGCTACCAGTTGAGCGTCATCTCCAGAACGGCACAAGTAATTTTGTGCGATTGGCGCCGCTGCTGACGGCGGGGGCGGCGACACAAGAGCGTTCGGTCCAATTAGGCAAGAATAGCGGGCGACAATGAGAAAGAAAGGCCGCTCTTCTTGCCGGCTACTTTGGGCACTGCGGGCGATCTCGTCTTACATAATCGCGACGATCAGCGATTAGGGACGCCTCATTGGGCGGCGAACCCCGACTCTGCGACTCCGCTTGTTGGATTACGGTGTCGTCCCTGCCAGGTGACGACGGGGCTGGGGCGAACGTGTCAGCGCTGGACGTTCATGCGACGCCAGCCCGCCCGCTAGCCCGCCCACCGTGCCAAGGACCACTCCCAAGGGCCAGCGTGCCCACTGAGGACAAACAGAGAGAAAGGGACGGATTTGACGGCCTCGCGCCAGAAGGCGCACGCTAGCCACCCAGTCAATTACTGGTCGTGTTTGACCGTTTGTGTTCGTTAGAGCAATGGAGAGCAAACAACGCGCAGCCGGCCACGGGAGGGTGCACCGAGCAGAAGGCACCGAAGCCACCGGCCCGACGTGTACTGCAAAGCCAACGACCTTGGCACTCAGAAATCGTTCGCCCTGGCGGTCGGTTAGACTGTGCAGCACTGGGCATGAACGCCACCAAAGTAAACTTTAAAATCGAAATGGAGTCGTACGTCATTTTGCGGTCAGAACTGAACTGGCGCGCACTAAACCGATGCTTTTCGGTGCCCCCGCTGGCGCTGTCAGTCACTCATCGAGGCATCGAGGCACCTGCGGAAATAGTTGTCATGTCTTCTTTCCGGCTCACGCAGCAGGTGTTACTGAGACGAAGGATGCGCAGCAGAGCGCATCGCCTGCAGCCGTCAGCCGCCAACTCGGCCCGGCCCGGCTTATGATGAGTAAGCTGCGAAAGGTCTGTCGAGCAGCCCCTGACGAACAGCTCAGTACGCGAAGCAAACAACTTGATTACGCCGAGGAGGGGCGGTGTCGTCGCCGCAAACAGAGTTGTTCAACGCCTATTAGTGCTGCATGGTCGACGACAAAGGGAAGAGGGCGCCGGTGGCGCTCAGAACAATAGGAGGCGGACGATCAAAGGGGGAGCGACGCGCGCGTACCTGGTGGCGCGCCGTTTTCCGCAGACTTTGCTAATGAACTGTGGCGACGAGTGCGCTCCGGCATTTGTCGGCGTCCAGAGGCCGGTGCCATTTTGGGGACTAGCACTAGAGTCGGGGGTCGGGTCGGTATCGAGTGCCCCAATGGAAACCAACCGCTCGGCAGAGGCCGACTGAAGAGCCGGTGCGGCGGCGACAAGCGCTGACGCCGAAATCGGACCGCCGCAGCCTACGGTTACAATACAAGCGATGCTAACTAAACGGAAGCGAAAGATAACTTTACCGCGCGTCACACGAGTGCAGAAGACTCGACTCGACTTACACAACAATTTGCGCTATCCTTTCTATTTGGTCGGATCAATGTACCGCCGACAGGTATTGGTTTCCAGCAACGGCTGAGCACTATCTTGCAGCCAGCTCGCCTTCCGATTCGAATTTTGACCCTCCGAACTGACTGAGGCAGCTGCTGACGGGCCAGCACACCGACAGCCGCCCGTCCCTCGTCTACCGTACAGCCGCTGCTCCGGTTTCAAGCGCCGCTAATGGCAGCCTGACGCCGCCTGCCGCCGCCTTCCCTCCCCCACCCCCCTTCGTCTCTTCCTCCGCTAGAACCCAGTCTATTCGACACTCCGAATTCGACGCCACCGACAGCCGTCGTCGGTGCGCCGCCTCAGTTTTGACAATGTCAACAGACTTGACATTCGAGCTGCCACTGCGCTCTCCGGCTTCCGAGAACTCAGGAACGCATCGCAGGAAAATCAATAGGTGGAGCAACGAAAAACATGCTCGACCAACCGTGTGTGCCAGAGAATTGACTGTCGTTCCTTGACGATGTTCGGCGGCCAAAGAGGGTAGCAACATGTGAGCTACGGTTTCTCCACTCCAAATGGTTTCGGCGTCTGTCGACAGCCACAAACCAGACGGATGGAACGTCGCCTTGTCGCACGGCTGTACTGCTTGGCGCCAACGGTAAAGGTCGCCGTCGCCTGTTCTTGGGAGTGACGAGGCCGCACGCGCTTTGCATCTGGAACCCCGGCCCCACCCCCTTACCAACCTTTCGCTGCTCTCGCTTCCTTCCCCCTGCTACAGTCAGGCCTAGGGCGGGGC
Source organism: Paralinhomoeus sp. GSCO2_6 (assembly GCA_030248085.1). Lineage (NCBI taxonomy): Eukaryota > Metazoa > Nematoda > Chromadorea > Monhysterida > Linhomoeidae > Paralinhomoeus > Paralinhomoeus sp. GSCO2_6. Next base: position 162,547 of record JASAMY010001612.1, read on the forward strand.
TACTGCGCCCATTGGATAGATTTTTCTCGTGGGCGTGGCGCGTGGCTTTTGCTATCCACGCATCGCGCTCGCGAGGCGACCCAGGTTTTGCCGCGCCGCGTAGTTAGGATTTCAAGAATGGAATGGGGGAGAAAGGATTTTTTGTTTGCCATCGCTCGCACTGCGTATGAAAAACCTGGCTTGCTGCGTCACCCGTTCTAGCAACAGAAATGAACGCAGTGGAGATTGAGCATGATGATAAGGATATTCTAGCAGCATTGTTTCTCAATCAGAATACTATGTAGAACAACCACTTGCGGATCCAGGATTTTCTGACAGGGGCAAGGCCACAATATGTTTTCCATAAACATTTCTGTTGAAGAGCCATAGATCGCAGGCCAGGCGTGTTTTTTGCACTTTGCAGCATTTGAAACAAGCGTTTGCACTGCAGGCACTTTTTGCATTTCTGCGGTGTCTATGAGAAAACGTGTGACATTTTGCCGTCGCAGGCGACCATGTCAGCTGCCGCATCCCTTAAAATTTCAAGGAATTTTCATTTATTAGGGTCTATGACCGCCTAAGACCGACTAAGACCGCTTGACGACAACTAAGTCCAGTCTGAATGCGAGACTCGCGTAGTCGTGACACTTGGCTGCGAACTCGTTCTAGTGATACCAACTGTCCACAAAACACGACGCACGCACAGCTGCGCACCTCATCTATATGTAGAAATGCATGCACAGTACCATACATAGGTAGACGTTGCCAGAGACAGCGAGAGCGCATGTGCAGCACCAGCGTCTGCAAGCCAACGTGCAGTATATGTGCCCGATCTGATCTGATTAAGTGCTCGTGCAATTAGTCGAGTGCACGTTTCGCAATAACCTCCAGCAGCAATCCACGACAAGACATTTGAACGCAAGACACTTGAACGCAAGACATTTGAACGCATTTGACAAGACAATTCGCACGCCTAACTGACTGACATCCAACCGAAAAATTGTCTTCTTTCCTCTATGTGTACTGTCAAGCGCCTATTTAAAACTGGTGGCAATCGTCAGTAGCCCGACAGCTCTTGAAAGGTCGAGTCCAGCTCCTCGGAGATTGCCTTGTATTTCTCCTTCTCGTGGACCAGCTCGTCTGAAGCGTCACGTGACTGCGGGTTTTCCGTGGAACGCCGCTTCCTTCTCACCCTCAAGTCGATCGACCTCTTTTTGCAACTTCTGCACGGACCGCTCGCCGAACTCTGCTCGCGTCTCGGCCTACACTCACAAAGGTCCGTGTGCACTGAAGGTTGGGGCGAGTCTCGTCTGCTGCTGACCTCTTTGAGGCGCTGTCCCAGCGCGCGTATCTGCTCTTCGTACGTGTCCTCGCGCATCAGCGCCTTCTCCTCGTTCACCTCGAGCGACTTGAGGTTGTTGCCCACCACGCGCAGCTCCTCCTCCAGCTCGACGATCTTGCTGCAGCGGTGCGGCTGCGTTCGCGCACGCACGCACGCACGCACGCACGCACGCACGCACGCACGCACGCACGCACGCACGCACGCACGCACGCACGCACGCACGCACGCACGCACGCACGCACGCACGCACGCACGCACGCACGCACGCACGCACGCACGCACGCACGCACGCACGCACGAACGCACGCACGCACGCGCGCGCGCACACACACACACACACACACACACACACACACACACACACTTCTCGCCAGCCTCGGCTCTCTCCTCGGCGCGCTCCATGTCCGCCTCGACCATGGCCAACTTGCGGGCCACCTGCACATCCCCCGCAAGTCAGACCACACGTTGGGCGCGTCGCTCAACGCGTAATACCTCATCATACTTGCGATCTGCTTCTTCTGCAATTAGTTGGGACTCGCGCAACTGCGACTCCACTGAGTTGGCGCGCTCCTCGTCCTGGTTCGAGCGGTTCTCCATCACTTTACGCACTCTGTCGTGCGCATAAGTTAGCTATACTCCGACAGGCGGGCCACCACTGGTCAGTTCACACCGTTCATTTTCGTCAGCTGTAGCGGTCGCTTCTTCCAGCTTTTCGGTGGCAACCTTCAGTCGCTCCTCCGACCTCTCAAAGTCCTCCTCGAGCAGCTGAATGCGGCGATTCAGCGCAGCCACTTCTGCTTCGGCCTAAAGCTTCTGCTTTTAAAGTACAGTGGGCGCGTCGCCGAAGATGACGACGAGGCGCAGAATGTTTTCTTCACTCCACCTCCTGAACCTTGTGATCGCGTTCTTCCAGTTTGCTGTTGGCCGCCGACAGGTCCTCCTGGGCCTTGTCCAGCTCGTTCTCAACTTGCATCATCTTCTTCTGAGTGTCGCGCAGCTCTTCATCCAACTAAAATGGGAGAACCAAGACGGGCGTTTGCCTGTCTTGCCAAGTGGAGAACAGTATCGCCGAATAAATACATGTGCGCATGTAGACGTGCACGTAGATGTACACGTACAGGGGTCGTACACGTACAGGTGTCGTACATGTACAGGGCTCATACACGTACAGGTGTCGTTACACGTACATGCGTCGTACATGTACAGGGTTCATACACATACAGTTGTTGTACACGTACAGGTGTCGTTACACGTACATGCGTCGTACACGTACAGGGGTCGTACATGTCAAGGGGTTGTACACGTACAGGGGTCATACACGTACAGGTGTCGTTACACGTACATGCGTCGTACACATACAGGGGTCATACACATACAGGGGTCGTACACGTACAGGTGTCATTACACGTACAGGGGTCGTACACGTACAGGGGTTGTACACGTACAGGGCTCATACATGTACAGGGGTCATACACGTACAGGGGTCGTACACGTACATGCGTCGTACACATACAGGGGTCATACACATACAGGGGTCGTACACGTACAGGTGTCATTACACGTACAGGGGTCGTACACGTACAGGGGTTGTACACGTGCAGGTGTAGTTGCACATACATGCGTCGTACATGTACAGGGGTCGTACACCTACATGTGTCGTACACATACAGGTGTCGTACACATACAGGGTTATCAAAACTATATGCACCCCCCCTAGGAAATACTGGTTGGACGGATTTAGCTGAAATTCAACATAGATGTAGAACAAACAAAAATACATAATCAAATTTAATTGCATGCAAAAATGAACAACCGAGTGTTGAGATATGAGCAATCATCCAAGGTACAGTGAAAAAAAAAACAATATTGCATGTTTTATGGCAACGATTTCTCGTTGAATGGTAAACAATTGTTTTAAACGGGTGTCGAGGACCATGTCGCGCTTATGAAAGGTCAATGACATGACACTGACCAAGTACGTCTCATCGATGAAGCGGCTGCAGTCACTTTTCGAATGGCACACGAGCAGGTGCACTGTTTGTCACCAGAAAATGGGTGGCTCAGAAACTGAAGCGATCGGAACGATGGGTCACCAAGCACTGGAACAGAGAGCTGCATAACTTGGATATCACTAGCCGATCTGACGTCGGCTGACCACTGCTGTTTCGCAAAGAAACGGGTGAAGTGATGACAGCTTTATTAGAGCAGAAATTAGACTGGCGCCCACTATGGAAAGAAGTCTTGGCGCGGAGACTGATTCTCTTCTACAAACTGTACAATAATATTCACTACATTCCGCCCGATTGTCTCCCTCCCCCTGGTCCAGTTCGGCGAAGTGTTCGTCTTTCACACTCCAAAACGGTGAATCTCAGTGCGCGAACGGTGGCAATCGGAAACCTGTTCCTGTACTCAACATGTAAACTGTGGAACGCGCTAAGTGAACACGTTGTGAGCCTTCCCTACAAAGCGTTTTATAGATTTGTAAAATCGGGCGATATAGTTGAATCTCTGGTAAACAGGAAGTTCGTCAAACCCGTGTGCGTGAACTGATGAACCGATCTATCTATTTCGTGATGTGATGCCTCCCCCATTGTCGCAATGGTGTACGGCTTTACGCTGTGTAATGGGTTGTCCGAATAAAACGTCCAGTCCAGTCCAGTCCAGTCCACAGCAAAATCTCCAAAGATCTCCAAAGATCGAGCTGCCACAAGCTTACTGACAAGATTTGTCATGTAGCTTGGATGATTGCTCATGTGTCGGCGCTCGGTTGGCGTTTTGCATGAAATTTAATTTGATCATGTATTTTTGTTTGGCCTACATCTACGTCGAATTTCAGCTAAATCCGTCCAACCAGTATTTCCCTAGGGGGGGATGCATATAGTTTTTGATACACCCCGTATATGCGTCGTACATGTACAGGGGTCGTACACGCACATGCGTCATACACCATACAGGGTTCATACAGGTACATGCGTCGTACATGTTCAGGGGTCGTACACATACAGGTGTCGTTACATGTACATGCGTCATACACGTACAGGGTTTTACACGTACATGCGTCATACACATACATGCGTCGTACACGTACATGTACATGTACACGTACATGTACACGTACACGTACACGTACACGTTCACGTACATGTACATGTACACATATATGTACACGTACATGTTGTCGGTGTTGTTGTTGGATTAGGGGCAACGCTAGGAGGCTGTCAGTATAGCCGATTTAGCACACCCTTCTCCGTGACGCCTTCCTGTCTACAGCCGCACGATTAGCCGAAGACTTTCGGAAGAACGCCATCTGTAATCTAGGGCAGCGATGGCACGAGAAAATCCATCGAAAGGGAAGTCCTCGATCTAGTGGCGCCATCAAGAATCGAACCCAAGACCTGCGCGCAAGAGGCCGGTTTTTTCCACTAGGCGATACGCTGCCCACACGTACATGTACACGTACATGTACATGTACATGTACATGTACATGTACATGTGTACATGTACATGTGTACACGTACATGTACACGTACAAAGTATTGTTACGAGTGAGGACACTCTCGCTCGACTAGACTGAAGAGCGCGGAGCAAGAGAGCGCACGCGTTCTAGGCGCTCGTTGGTTTGCTTGGCGCGTTCTTCAGCCGCATCCGCCCTGTCCATGGCGTTGTCCTTCTCGATCTTCATCGCCTGCATCTTCTTCTTAATCGCGTCCATGCTGCCCAAACACTTGCGCTCCTTTTCTTCTTCAAAGCGGCACGCGAATCGCGGCTCGGCTAACGAAATCGGCGCTAGTGTATACGTTAAGGATTTGAACTGCTCGGCCAGGTGAGAGGGGAAGCGAACTCGTTGGTACTTGCGGACCATATGCGTTTATTCCTTCGTTGACGACCGTTCACCAGCTGCCTCCAGCAATCGCCTTCCCGCCCCCCGCCCCCCTCTGCACCAACAAGCGGCGCTCATCAATCACAAATCTGTCTCATTGGCTGACGAGGCCAATTTAGGAGGCCTTGGAATTGCTACTTGCACTAGTAGTGTGCGAATTATATGTGGCTCTGTTACCATGTTGTGTTCTCGCATGTCCTGCAATCTCACTTCGTCTTCAGTGTGACGCACTGCTGCAAAGACTGGCTTGACGGGGTGGTTGTTTTGTTTGCTTGTTTTGTTGCTATTTTGTGCTTTCTTTGTAGTCAGTCGCGCCTGCCCAATAGCTACAATCATTATTTACACTACTTACCTCATGGTTTTTTCGTTCACCGTACATTAAATACATGAACTAGTATATTCTTATCCGTGCCAATGAAATGGGCATTTGCAGCAGCATCGAACAGTCATAGTAGGTGCACTTGCGAAAACGCACGAGCGAGGTACAGTATGCATACTCGTCTCACGCACTGCGTGCGAACGTACTCGTGTATGTATCATGTCTCCTCAATGCCGCGACGTGCGCCGTCTGATTCCTAGGTGGAGCATTTTGGAAAAAGCGGTTGCGAAGTCGCGGTTGAGAGAGCGCGCGTCTCTTGCATAAAGACGGGCGTAGCTGGCCAACTTGGGGTCGTCAGCTAATTCGAGATCGGTCGTCACGAAGGAGAAGCGGCCCCCGCCATCTCGTCGCTCAGTGAACCGGTTTGCCAACTTGGGATCCTCGAACCAGGCGTGACTCATAAGCACCCTGCAACACTGCTTGCCGTTATCCAACGTCTGCGGACCGCGCTAGTTCCAAGTGACGTTCCAAACACCAACCTGAAGAACTGGTTAGAAAAACGCTTTGGATCTGTCGTCCAAGTGCCGTGGAATCCGCTGGTTGTGGGGTTGAAGCGGCCCAAGGAATGACCGCCTCCGATGAGCGCCACCATCTCCTTGTCACGGAAGCCCATCCGTTGGAAGACCTCCCGCATGGACTTGGCCGTCGGAGTGCGCGTCACGCCCGGCAGGCGGAGATCGGGAGGACATTCCCTTCCACTTCTGGCGTCGACGCGACCCGGCCGCCACCTGATGGCCGGGCCGTTGCTCTCTTGCACGGCCGCCACTGCCGCCAGGCTCCACACGTCCGACACGGACGGACGACGCACCGCCCCTCGGCCGTACTGGCCTCGCGACGCCCTGCGCATGTAGGCGCTGCGCACGCGCTTCAGCCGTGTACGCGCGTCCTGAACTTGGCCATGCCGGCTGGCCCGGTCGCCCGCGCCCGCCTCATATGCCAACGTACATGCAGTCCTTTGTTGGAGGTGGAGTTCCGCTCTGGATTGAAGCGCATCGAAGCGCCGTGCGTCCAACCGCCGTCGCCGGCCCGTCTGTCGAACGTGCCGGAAGCGTGCCACACGAGGCGGATGTACGTGCCTGCCCACCAGCCGTCTGCGTGCTTTCGGTCCGCCAACGAGGCGGCGAGAGCACCGTACAAGGCACGGTAGCGCCTGTCCCGAATCGGTGCCCGAAACTGGATGTCGGCATTGTTGGAATGCGCCCCATGGAAATCCGTGAAAGTGTCAAAGGGCAAACGCTTGGCTACGGAACGCGGCAAGGGCGGGCGCCGTCTGGCACGACCACCCGGGTCTTGAAACGTGACGCTCCATGGCGCGGCCAGCAGAATCAAAAGCGCTCGATCGAGAGCTGCCATAGGCAGTCGCTTTCCTTCGTTCGGAGAGGGCACTGACGTCGTCGACTGCTACGCGAGCAGGCAGCACCGTTCAAAAGTTTCAATTTGTCTGACGGTTGGTTGTTTGCCCAGCAAGGTGTCCGAGAGAGGCGCGAGAGCTGGCACCTTTCGCTTGTACAAACATGCTTTTGTTTTGCGTATCAGCAGTGCCGCCTGTCACCGCCACCGATTGTGACGTTGCATCGTTGGAAACCGATTCACTCCATCAATAATAGGATTTCTAGCGTCCTGTGTAGATCAGGGCGACTACATGCGCTGAAGTGCTTTACGTGAGGTGCACGCAAACACACACGCACTGGAGTCGATTTGGCACTGCTTAGATTCTTTCCTGCACTGTTTGACCAAGCAGGATAAAAAAAAAACGAGTAAAACCGTTGCAGAAACTTGAACTCTCTGAGATAACCGGCATATAAAACATAAGCCAGTGTTATTGTGGCGACGTGACTCACTTGCAGAACAAACATTCCGCGAAGTGATCGATTGATTGTAACGCTTTGACTCTGGAACTCTGGCCGTATCAACTTTGAACACGAGAGTTTCGTGATATCTGTCATGAATGCGACGGGGCAGCATTTTCGTTCGTTGCCAAGCAACTGTGCATGCGTGGCACGGGCGAGGCCGTTGGCAGTGACTCCAGCGCCTAGAGAACATGGACGGTCCATTTTGTCTCAGTCGCGAGCGAGCTAAGCGGTTTTGGGGACGACTCTTGCGTTACATTCCGACTGCATGCTTCTGCGATTCCGCCGACAACGCCACAGCAGACGACGCCGACGCCAAGTCGGTTGTCTTCTCGCCAATTCAAGACGATCGAAACAGCACCGTCGACATGGTCCCGCCGACAGTACAGCGTCGCAGGCGCTGCTCGTCGGTCGGGAACCTGGCATCACTCGAGGCGGCATTTTCGCTTAAGTCTACCACTATTTCGGGCAGTAGTGAACAAGCGGAACGCCGAACTTCTTCTGTCCATTCGTCGCCGTATGTTGTACCCCTTTTCGTCGTCTGCCATACGTAAATAATTGTCGAATCAAATCACATCAAGCACATCAAGTCACAAATCCAAAACATTGAGCACGTCGTCAATGATGCGCCATTGTGTCGTGCGTCTTTGTAGTGTGGCGGAAAAAGGAGTTCGAGAGAAGAAGCGAGAAGGTGACGGCGGAGGAGAGGGCGCGTTGAGTCGTCGTCGACAGAGTCGCGTGCCTACCTCGTACCCGGTCGTCGAATCCGTGGCACCGGCGCATGGCGACTCTTCGGGCGGCACGCGTCTCGAGATTCGCGGACAGAACTTGGGCGTGGACGCGCAAGACGTGCTGGGAGTCTACGTGTGCGCCTCCAATTGCCTCGCCAGTCTCGAGTACGAGTCGGACGGCGTCCTCTACTGTACGACCAAACCGTGGAGAGCGTGCACGGGACAGGTTCGCGAGCGCTGCCATCCGCATGCCTGCGCCAAAACTCTGACTACACGACAGGTCTCTGTGATCACCGCTTCCGGTGGCCGATCTCAGAGCGACGTGTCTTTCACGTACATTACGACAATGAAGAAGGCGACGCGAAGGGATCGTGGAGCTCGATTCGATGGGATCGCGGAACACGACGAAGGGGACGAAGAAGTCAGCGAAGACTCGTCCAGCCAATGCTGGAAAAGGCCAACTCCGCTAGGCGCTTTCTTGCGCTTCGTCGACGAGGCTACACAAACGGCTGCTTTCGACGCTGCACAGCAGAGCTCGTCAATGTCTACTACCACTACAGCTGCTTCGACCATCTCCGTCGCCTATCTCCTTGAAGAAAACGAGAGTATGTATCAAGTCGTAACGCTTCTTAAACCTATGAAACAGAGCCGGCGTCTTTCAGGTCTCCGTCGGCGAAACGGTGAACTCGAAGCGTACGTCGAAAGTCTCGTATCGCGAGTCATGGCGGAAGCTCCCAACGCCTTGTGCTTGTCTGCAGAGTGATCAAAGTGCGACTGGCAACGGGTAACTGGGCAAGTGCCATACGACTAGCAGCCTCCAATCTGTTGTGACCTTGCTTGGGTAAATATTGGCACGTCAGGCTGTCTAAGGTTGCGTTCTCGATGGCGCCTTAAAATTTGTTGTACAACGTTGCCAATAAACTCGGTGCAGTTGGTTCAATGCTGTCGAGGAGGCAAAGTCCTGCAGCGTCGCCATCTGGAGGAGGCCACTGCGGCCGCTTGCTGTGCAGCACCCCAAGTGAACCGTTCAAAATGATTGACATACATAGGTACATACATGCATACAAAAAGATTTACATATTTTAATCACTGCTGTATAATGTTGGATCAAGTAATTCTCATTGAGCGAAGCAGCTGCTGAGCTAAAACTCCGTCTTTCGGCCTGTGTGCAACACTATACGGAAAACTTTGCTGAAAGCCGTCATCCCATTCTCCACACATTTTAAAAGAAAGTTGTACTAAACTGTAGAAAACAAAGGAATTTCAATTGGCGCCTACCGTAGTTGTCACCGTTATCTACAGTACTTTTCGCCATTTTCTATCATATCGTTGCAACATTTTGGGAGAAAGCCGCAACACCGTCAGAAGTTGGCGCGCGAAAATGGTACGCGAGGTTGTCTCGAATTCAGTGCTGGAGAGCAGTGGCGCTGGCGACGATGACGTTAGTCTGGCGGACGTCAGCGTTGATCTGGACGCCGCTATCGAGGTGGACACCCTTGGTCATTCCCACGGACGCGTTCGTTCCTCACCTGAAAGGAATCTCCAAGTGAAACTTGCCAAACTGGTGACGATTCTGTCTGCTGTTCCTGATCTCCTATTGGCAGCGAGCTTGCTTGTCGGCTGTTGGATCCGCTGGCGTATCTTGCATTATCAGTTCTTGTTGTGGACAATGGTTTACGGCTGCGCTCTTCTGACGGGGTTGCTTAGTTGCCGTTACTACGGTCGACTGAAAAGTGGGACGGCCGTTGGTCCGCTTGATCTGTCTTCGCGGCCGGCGGCGATTCTGCTCTCGTTGTGGATGGGCGCGCTGCTGGGCGCCGTCTGCTTCTTCGACGTCAGCGCCGCCGAAATCAACCACTTCGCCGGCTGGGAGGACGCGGCCAACGTGGGCCTCGTTTGGAGCAGCGGCGCGTTCGTCGCGTGGCGGACGGTGCGCCGCGTCTGCCTGTCGAACGTGCGCACGGAGCGGGAGGGCGTTGGGACGAGCGTCGTCGGCCTCTTCGCCGGCGTCGGCGTGGCGCTTCTTTTCTACGCGGACGAATCGAAGGCGGTGCAGCTGCTCCAAGTGGGCGCCGCCTGCGCGGTCGTCGTGGCGGCGGTGCAGCTGGGCAGCTGGCTCGCGCTCGCCCTGCTCCTGTTCACCTGCTATGCGGTGGCCGCGCACCTCCTGCCCGACCTCCAGGTGCCGACGAACGCGTTTGCGCTCGCGGCGCTCGCGTGTCGTGCGGCCGCGGGCCCTGCCGTGGAGCTGGTGCTGAGCAGCAGCGAGAGCCGCCTCGAGAACTGGCAGCCCCTGATCCTCGGCCGGCCCTGCTGGAACAAGCTCGCCCTGGCCGCCCTAGTCGCGCTCGAGTGCGCCTTCGCCTACAGCTGCGGCGTGGCCGCGCGTCAGCACAAGGAGTGGTTCGTCGTGCTGCCACTCTACGGCGCCCTCTTTCTCCTCTGGCTCGCCGCGCACGTCGTCCTCTTCGCCATCTGCACGGAACTGTGCCGCCGGTTCGCCCACTGCCGAGCGCAGGTTCCTCGCACCAGAGCCGTCGCTCACGGCGGGCGCGGCGCCTGAGGACGACCGCGTCCGTTTCAGGCGACAGGCCTGCACTCGCTGCGTCGACTCTTGACCGCCGGAGGCTTGCGATACTTGGCGCTGGTGGCGGTCCTCTTCGTGCACGTGTCCCTCTGCACGTCCTTCCTGTTGGGCTTGTTGACGTGGACGACGAAGACGACAGCGAGCTACTCGCTGCTGGCGGTCGTGCTGGCCGTAGAGGCGCTCTTGGGCAGTCTCACGCGCCAGCTCGCCTACGGGCTGGGCGGCACCAGCGTCGGCTATGCCGTCGTCACGCCCGTCGTGCCAGTCGGGTGTGTCGTCGCCCTGTCCGCTTGCCGGCCTTTCAGACAGCCCCTCTTCTATCTAGGTTGGAGGGAAGCCAGCTGGGCGCGGCGGTGTCGGTGCTGTCGCCCACGTACATGCAGCGAATGAGCGGACGGGCGACGCGGGCGCTGCAGTCGGTGGTGGACGCGTTCGCGCTGCACATGGTCACGAACTACGGCTGCGACTACTCCATGAGCGGCCTGGCGCTCAAGGACCTCGAGAGACGACTGGCCGCCTTCTTTGCGCAGACCACGGTCGAGGGGCCGCGCTACGACACCTACCTGCTCTACTACTGCGGCGCCACCCTACCCCACGACGGCTCCTGGGCGCTCGCTGGTCCGTGTACCCTCTCGTCTTTGGGAGGAGGGCAAATTTGTTGCTCGCCCCGTCTCTAGGCGGCTCTTCGCTGTCGCTGGAACGCCTCTTGGAGCTATGGGAAGAGGGCGACGACGGCTCGCTGAATCGGTCGCGCCTCGTGCTCGTCTGCGACTCGGCGCACGCCTACCGTTGGCTCAAGCCCGTCTGGCGCCTGTCCACCAATCTCTGCGTTGCCCTTCAAACTCATTGCGGGGAAACCGCCTCCAAAGCGGCGGCCACCCCGGACGACGTCGCCAACAGTGTGGGCGACTTCACCCAGTTTTGGGTGAACTTTAACGCCGGTGAGCTTTCTGGCGCCAAAGCTTGGGGATAGCGTGTATCTCGGCCAAACTGCCTAGGGCTCGTTGACGGCAGTCCAGGTGGCGCGCGGGTGGGGCCTAATTCGTCGGAGAGCGTGAAGGCAGCGTACGCGGTGAGTCGGCACTGGCTCGACCACCAGTTCCACCTGCCCAGCGCCGCCGAGATGGCCAACTACTGGCTGGACGTGACGCCGCGCTTCACGCACGCCTTCATGCGCCTCAGCGTCGCGCTCTTCAGCGCCTCCAGCGCCTCTACGTCGCGAGACGGCTTCTCGAGCGCCATGAGACTAGTGAAACGCGCGCGTCTGCGTCTCTGGCCCCCGCCGGTCCTACCCACCGGTCACGGCTATTGTCTGATTCGCTCCTAGTTAGAAGAAGAAGTCTCGCATCGTGCCGCACCACTAAGCACGTCTGTCTGCTGTGCACAACGCCGTTTGAGTCAATCACCGTCTTCTTGCCGAAGGGGAGCTGCCTCGTTCTGTTGCTGAGCCGCTTCGTCGACGCCGCCCGGCACCGGTAGGACGCGCGGGCTGAGGAGGGGCAGCCGAGCGCGCAGCGCGTCGGAGAGCGGTCGGAGGAGGCGCTGTCCGACGGTCTGGAGGCGCGTCCACCGCCGCGTGTAGTAGAGGAGGGCGAGCAGGGAGAAGAGCAGGGCCGCGAGCGCCGTTGTCGAGTCGGAGACGTCTCCCTCTCGAGCCCACTCCCACAGACTGCCTTCGAGGCCGGCCGAATGTTGCTGCCAGTCGACGGTCGGTCTGAGGTCTGAAGCGCCGGAGGGCTTGGGCCGCGTAAGGAGTCGAGGGGACGCGCACGCTGCCTGTTCTGGCGACGAGAAAGCGGACGAACGCCTCCAGGGTGGCGTTGGACTCGTCGAGACGAAGGCTCGCCTTGCCGTCGTTCCACAGCAATAGCGTGGGCGTGCCCGCGACCCCGTAGCGGTGGTTGAGCCTGCGCACGCGCGTCCTGTCGGCTCGGCGCTCGACGTTGCAGCGCGCGGCGCCTCCAACTCTCACCGACTCGACTTGGTCGCGTCGACGGCGACGACGAGTAGAGCGGGGAAGACGAGCGCGAGGGCGTCGTAGAGTGGCGCGAGCCGCCGACTGAAGGGGCACGAGGCCGAGCAGAAGTTGACGAGCGCGCACCAGCTCTCGTTCGTGGTCGACTTCGACAACTGTCCGAACAGCGCCGACAGCGAGGGCGCGTCCAACAGCGCCACGCGCGACGCGTTCCAGCCGCCTCCGACTGCCCCAGTCCCTGCCAGAACAGCGCCAGCTCTCGCTCGTCCCCCAGGTCGCGCAAATTTGAATTACCATTTCCACAACGCAATCTGGGGTCAGCAGGAGGAGACGCGTCCGACTCAGCCAATGACAGTCCGCAGGCGGTCGACTTGAAATTCACGACGTCATTGAAACGTTCTTTGGCTGCTCGATAATTGCACACGTCGAACGCGTCGTCTGGCGCAGCGCAGGAAAGACGAAACGCGAGAGCGGTCCAGAGGACGAAGACACAAGACGTCGGGTTCATTTTCTACACTGACAGACAGCAACGATTGCTTGCAAGTTCGAGGGTACACGCATTGATATGGCGTCGTTTTGGCTAACCGAAGGCAAACACGGATAGTAGGATATATTTCAAGACGGGGACTGGACAGTGTGGCCAGGTATGGGGCGCGTAGGTAGGGTGCTGTGGGACGCGACATTCGTGGTCAGAGGAGGACGCACTTGGCGGGGTAGTGGGGCACGTGGCAGCGGCGCTCGCGGCCATACACGTAGCAGTGGGCGGAGCGGCCGGCGCGGCCCAGCTGGAAGGTCACCTCGGCCACGGGAATGGCTAGGAGCGTGTGCCTCTGCTGGAGCACTCGACAGACGCCCTCGCTCTTCTGCAGCTGGATCTGGCAGAGTCTTCTCGACTGCTCGTTCAGCTCGGCCAGCGGGTGCTCGCGCAGAGGCCGCACCTGCAAGCGGGCGCCCCCGCTTCACGAATTCCATATTCACCGCCAAGAGCCGTGCCGGGCCCACCTTCGACGCGCACTCGGCCAACACCACCTCTCCACCGACGTCCTGGAATAGCTTCTGTGGCAAACCCGCGTCGTAGAAGTACTCGGACCGCTCCACCGCGCTGCAAGACGAGCAGCGGTACGCGCCAGGCCGTGAAAGGCAATCGACAACGGCACTCACAATTTGATTTTCAGCTTCGTAAACGTTCTGGTCGAGCCGCTGCCGCCGCACACGGCGCAGGACTTCTTGCCTTGGCCCTTGCACTGGCCGCAGCTGAAGTGGCTCGACAAGGCGCAGAGGTACTAGTGTGTCCTTCGCGCAACGAACTCTCGAACGCCTCGACCGGCGCAGAAGATGCAGAGGTCGTGGTGTCCGATACCGGGCGGTGGAATACCCGACACGGACATGAAGTGAAAGGGCGTGCCGACGCCGTAGGTCATGCCTTGACTGGCTCGCACCGCGGGGAACATGGCCGAGGCGCGCATCGCCGCCCCAGTACCCATGCCGCTCAGACGACCCACACCGCCCGGCTCCGTCTGCCAGGCACGCACGCAGGCATGCGCACGTCATCGATTGGAAGGGCGCAGAATCGACGCCACCTACCCTCGCCTGAGCGGACATGGAGGGATGGGTGTAGACGGCCGGGTGGGGAATGCCCGACTTCATGCCGGTGCCTCGGCAGTAGGAGCACTTGTCCGTGCCCACGCCCCGGCAGTGCAGACACAGGTACGTGCCGTCGGCGCCGCACGACTGGCACGCCTGCAGCCAGAGAGAGAGAGAGAGAGAGAGGGGTAGAGGACACTCCGGCGACCGACGAGCGCCCGCGCAACCGAACCGAGGCGTGCGAGGTGCCGGGCAGTTCGAGTAGGCGGCCTTCTTCGACGAACTGCTGACTTGGATTGCAGGGCAGATCCCAGGGGTCGACGTCCACGAATGCCCGGGACCCCATAGCCAGAGCTCCGCCAGCTTCCACAAACTGGCCTGCGACAACGTGGCGATGCAGTCGCTGTGGACATGAGAACGGGACAGCGCGAAGCAGGCACGCTCACCGACTGTGTAGGGCTCGGTCACCTGCGTTGTACTGCGGCTTTCCGTGAACGTCTCCAGTGTGTACTGCAAGTGGCGTACTGTAGATGCACGTACACCACGCGGCTCCCCTGTCGACGCCGCTCTGCTACCCGAAGTCCAGTGAAGCACTTGACGTCCAACACGTCCAATTGCTTCAGGGCCTTCGACTTCCACGTGGAATGGCGCTTGACTTCGGCAGCGAGCGCCTCGCGTATTTCCGCCTCCGAAATGGGACGTGGGTCAGCGAAGAAGCGGCGCGACGAGCTTTGGCTTGCTAGAAATCACAGGCGTGCTTCGTTGCGATGCGAACACGAGAGAAGAGGCGTAGGCGAGAGCAAAGTACATTCAGCTGCCGAAGCGGAAGGCGCGAAGTCGGTGGGAGGTGGAAAGGGCACATAGACGTTCGACTGTTTTCTGTCCCTCCATTCTTTTGGAGAGTGCGACTGCGAGAACGGTTCTTCCGAGAGCGACATCCCACTGAGGCGGTCGTTCGCCCCGCCTTCAGTCGGCCGGCACACTCACACGACCTGCTCCCTCCGTTCAGGCGAGAGCGAGGCGCCAACTCGACAAGTTTTGCGTCTAGTAGATTATCCAAAGCAAATACAAATCGCAGCTAGTGTGAGAAACTGCGTCTCTTACCCGCAAGTGTTGAATTCTTCTGGCTGGAGCGACGAACCAGCGCCAAGAGAGGCGGTCTGGGCAGGCCCCAACGACGGCGGCGATCCGTCGACCGCGAAGGGGCGGCACCGGAGGGCGCGGGTAGGCGGGCGGGCGGGCGGGCGGGCCTGCCCGGCCAGGGCAGCAAATGAACCCACTGCTCGTTCAGGCCGGTACGCCGCCCCTGGCTGCCAGTCAAGCGGGCGGCTTCTCCTCTTCGACTCCGTTGCTCGGTGCTGTCTCTCCGTTCTACTGCTGCTTCCTCACCACGGAGACAGGGGGGTGCTAGCGGCGGCTAGAGGCGCCAGCAGCGCTACTAGGCCGCAACTCGCAGCCGACCGAGCCTGAGGCAACTTCTCGAAACGAGCCGCCCGCCCACCTCCGTGAAATGAAAGGAGAGCGAGGAGGCGACAGCTTGAAGCGCTGGGCATAGTGAGAGAGCGGGAGAAGGGGGAAGAACGTCCGGCCAGAATTGCCGCGCAGCTTGTCATCAGCTGAGGGGCAAGTGTCACTTCCGACTGAGCTACCGCAACCCCGGACAGGGTAGGAGCGGCGACGCGATGTCGCTGGCAAATCAGCAGCTGTCCCAACAAGGACCATTCTGACTGAGCAGTAGGGAGCCTGCTGCACTCAATCGAAGAAGCAAGCATGCATGTGCTAGTAGCTGCCAGCAAAACGGTTGAGCCGACAGACAGAACGTTGTTCGTTTTGAACGTCCAATATACAGTAATGTGTACCATTGGAGTGTACCAATCGTACCAAAACGTGTGACCGTAGTTGCGCCTGCGCGGAATGCAATGGACATGCTTTTCAGGGAATTCACTTCAAAGTCACTGGTCTCACCGGCTGGTCGAGTAATTGGCTTACTTCATGTTTCAGCAAACGTCTATGAGCAGCTCTAGTCTGTCCGGTACAATTTCGGGTACCTGGCTATTCAAGGTTTAATCTCTCCGAAAGTCTGCGCGTACATGCAGTGATACTTCTTTGCATAATGTACCTAAGCGTGCGTGGAGACGCAAATATATCGCACCGTTTTGCGCACGGGTGGATTTTACAACGACAGCGTCCTTTCTTTCGAGAATTTAGTCATCGTCAATATCGCAGTATCTTTCGCGTCGGGGCTTGGCTTTGGCGGTTAGTTCCAAGGTAATATGCTCAGCCAAGAACCGCCCTTTTTTCCTGCTTGCAATTCGCCAGTTTCCAAGCTAAAAGAGAAGCAAAACCACATTCGTCCTAGAACTCTATTCGTTGTCGCTGCGTACTTTTACTCTTTCCGTTGACGACGGAGCAGTGCTCGTCGCCGTGCTCTTTGACTAGTAGGGTGGGAGGCATGAAGTCGACGTCACTACCGTCTCGCCACTCGCAGCTGTCGTCTTCGCAGCGGAGTCCCAAGAAGAGTTCTTCTTCCTTGTCTCCCACTGAAAGGGCGCGTGCCTATCAATCGGCGTCAGAGCGGACGGACAGGTGGTGGGACAGAAGAAGTTGACGAACGCATGAGGAAGACGGCGGCGACGTCCGCTTCAGAATGAACTGAAGCCATGCTCGCAGGCGCGAAACCTTCAAACGAGCGCTTGTCCGCTGACAGCGCGAACTCAGGCGCCTTGACGTCTGAAAAGAATAAGGCCAGCAGCGTGCACTTGCAGGGGGGGGGGGTCACTGTGTGTCGGGAGGGCGGTCTCCCCACCCTTGTCCCCAGACCCCTTTGGCGTCCATGTTTTTGTGCGTGTCTTTGCGTTTTTGCTCGGTTTAGCACACTCGCTATTTTGGTGCTCTGGATCACCCCGGTTAACTGAGGAGGTGCTCCTTAACCCCCAGGAAGGAAAACCCCAGCCATTTTAAACGGGGCCTTACCAGTATTGTATGAGCGTTGTCCGACCATGTCTTTCGCGAAGTAGGAAGTCGCCGCGGCTGCAAGGAGGAAGCCGACGAGCATGAGCGCCGAGATCAGCCCTGAGACGATGAACTGCGGCGTCGTCGGCCGATGCTGTCGGGAGACCGCGGACAGGCGCCACAGTTTCCACTCCGTCCGCACCTAAGCAATGCGTCGTCGGCTCTGAAGCGCTGTTCGCCGAAAGTGCAAAGCCGCCAACGCTTCTCGATAGCTTGATTCCATGGTTGGCAATCTTCAGCTTGCGCCCGTAGAGTTTCTCGAACTCCCGAGTCTCTTGAGACATGCTGAAGGAACGACAGCTCAGTGTGATCGTCTTCGGCGGCAGAACGGACTTCTCTTGATTTTTGGAATCCTTGCTCCAGTTGTGCAGTTTTCCCGCATTCGAGCGGCTGATTTCGCGCGGATGCCGGTCCTCGTACGGGCGGAAGGTCTTGCCGTCGATGACGAAGGATTTGTTGAGCAGACGACGGTGTTGCAGCTGCAAGGGCGGAACGCCGCCTACAGTCAGGCTGAGACTGCTCAATTGGGGCGGCGACGACCGACTTCGTAGTCGAGCGGGTGCCAGTTGGGTATTTGGAATTCCTCGACAAACTGCTCGAGCAGGATGCTCGCCTTGACCTCCTTGCTCTTGCGCGCGTTGACGTTGATCGCCATCGACTGCTGGTCCGCGCGCTCCTTGGCCTTCTGGCGCAGCTGACGCGCCCCGCGCCGCGTCGTCGGCAGCGTCCAGTCGCCGCCGTCCGCGCCCTCGGCCCCTTGCCTGCCCCAGTCTCCTCCCATCGCTTTCGGCACGTCCACTGTGATCGCTCCAAACCTGCCGCGTAGAGCCATCGGGCTGCGGCTCACTGCTACTCTACCGCAAACCTCGTCTAGTATGTTAGCGCGTTTAAACTGTGATAAAACTGCTGCAATCGACTCGTTTTGTAATTGTAATTGACGCGTTTGTCGTGTCGTTCCCCGGCTGCGTTCCCCCGCGCGGTTCGGTGCGAGCAAGGATACGGTCGCTGCCCACGGCGACAGGAGCGAACGCCAAAAGCCAGGGGAGCGGGGACGACAGAGAAAAAGAGAAAAAACACAATCGTCACTGTTAGACTGTCGGGCAAAGCGAAAGGGTGCACTTATCTTATACAGTATAAGTTATACTGGTTATACTGCGTCAGAGTTGCGTTGAAAAAGAAACTAATAGCTTACAGTAGATGCAAATTTTGGAACTTCATTATTTACATAATACAACTAAGATTTTCAGATTTTTTTGATTGTTCGTCCTTCGTCAAAAAGATGGACGACCGTTTTTGTTGGTAACTATTTAATGAGTGCACCGCTTTTAGTGAATCAGTGCACGCCCGAAAACTAGCCTGAATCGGTGCACACAATTTATTTAATGAGTGCACCTTAATCAGTGACAGTATAAGTATACTAATAAATTAGCACTTCTCTCACTCCACACGCGAGAAGGTTATACTGCAATGTTACATAGTTGCGTCCCCCAACACCCACTGAAAAAGAAACTAATAGCTTACAGTAGCATGCAAAGCTTTACAAGGGAACTTCATTATTTACATAATACAGACTAAGATTTTCAGATTTTTTTAAAAACAAACCCCCCCCCCCCCCCCCCTTGTTCGTCCTTCGTCAATGGGAGAAAGCCGGTCCGGGACAGATGGCGGAGGAGGCGATGGGCGGACAGCAGCACGAACAGCCGATCTGGGGAGGGGTCGAAGGCGACAACGAAAGGCGAGGAGTCGTCAGCCGGCAGCACTCGAGCAGAGCACCACGACATGAACTGCGTCGTATTCATGTCGTGCCGCGCACCCGACGCCGAATTGGTAGAACGAAAGTAGGACGCGCGGTTGTAAATCGTCTGGTTGCTCGCGACCGGCAACCCTTCAACTGCCATCAATTGCTGGATCTGCGCTGGTTTCATGCCGACTTGAATTTTCTGCAAGGTATTTGCAGTGAAGTGAAATGTGCGCATTAGACGCGTAAGGCGCCAACCGCGTCAAGCCAACGCCGAGCGGCGAGCGACAGCTGACCCGACTTTGCCACCGAATCATCGTGCTGGTGGTCGCCCTTGGTGTAGACAGTGACCGCACCGTCTACGTTCTCCAGCTGGAGCTCAACTGGCAGCCGTACGCCTTCCGGTGGGAGCAGAAGTGTAGGAACTTGACGCTGCCAGTGTCTCCCGCCTGCGCTTCGCTCCGCGCGACACTTGGAACTCAGCCTTGACCACATCTAGGACATCCGCAGAGGGCCGTTCAAGCGTACGCTGGAAGGCCCAGGAATTCATGGCGCATGGAAAGGCGGACGACGACTACCGAACGCCCAGTAAACAAGACTACCGACCGGAGCGGCTCACCCCCTGCCATGCCCGCCTGCTGGGTGGACGCGGTGTGCGCATTGCGTCCCAACAACAGGATGGGTACATCTCATGACTAACCATAGCAATATCATGAAGATACATCAGTTAATGATTGTGCGGTGCACTGATTCAAGGTGCACTCATTAAATAAATTGTGTGCACCGATTCAAGATTTCGGTGCACTAATTCAAGTTTTCGTGTGCACTGATTCACTAAAAGCGGTGCACTCATTCAATTACTTCCGTTTTTGTTGTTCCATGTTGCGTAATGTTACCGTCTAGAGCGTCTACTGTATGCTAATATTCAATTGATCATTGAGAGTGCAACGTTGGCATCAGACAAAAAGGACAGCTGAGACAGCGGAGACAGCCAAGACAGCCAATCGTGCCTAAGCCTAAGCAAAAGCCTAAGCAAAAGCCTAAGCAAAAGCCTAAGCCTAAGCCTAAGCATGACTTAGCCTAACTAAGCCTGTCTAAGCCTAAGCAAAAGCCTAAGCCTTAGCCTAAATCTAAGCCTGGCTGTCTCGGCTGTCTCGGCTGTCCTGTTTTGTCTAAAGCCGCAACGTTTGGCCGAAGAGCAAAGTTGACAATTGAATTGACCGCAGCAGAAGGAATAGGCGTGAAACAATTTCCCAAGAACACCTGGAGAACGTATAGGCCTGGAGAGCTACAACACTTGCACAAAGCAAAGGTAGAATGCGGCCGCTTAGCGATGAAGAAGTGAAGGCCGTCTTTAAGAAGCTGGCCAATTTGTGAGCAGCAATGGGCTTGTGAAGTTGGTCCTGTGAGTGGGGGGAACTCCGTTCCAGCATCGGCGACAGCGTGCGGCTGCTGATCGAACGGGAGGACGGCACCTACTGCTTTCGGTACCATCAGGACCGGGTCTACTACAGCAGGTAAGGGAGGTTGCCCACTAAGAAGCGCAGCGTCACTCGGCACCCGCAGGCACGACGGATATTCTGACCGCATTCATTCTGACGCTTGTAGCGAAGACCTGATGAGGCGCGCGGCGAGCGTGCAACGGGAGCAGCTCGTCAGTTTCGGTGTCTGCCTGGGCAAGTTCACGAAGGGCGGCCAGTTCAGACTGCACATCACCGCGTTGGCCTTTCTCGCTCCCTACGCCAAGGTGACACCTGTGGTGGCGCGGTGTTTTGACTCGAGCGGAGTGCTGACGTCATTGCAGTACAAGGTCTGGGTGAAGCCGAACGCGGAGCAGCAGTTCCTCTACGGCAACCACGTGCTCAAGTCGGGTCTGGGACGCATCACAGAGGCCACGCCCACCAACCACGGCGTCGTCGTCTACAGCATGACCGACCTGCCCCTGGCCAGTTCTCCCTCCGCTCGCACCACGCACTAATTCATGAGGCAGCCACCCCCCCCCCCCTCTGGTACGAGAGCCGTCGTGGGGGTAGTACTAGTACAGTACTGATGATTCTGTTTCACAACTTTTAATCAGTAAGTTAGCCACCCCAATTCGAGAGTTTTGCCGAATTTGTGGCCGGATGGGGCTCTGTAAAGTGGGGATGACGCGGGCCGCGGGTTATCGTTTGCCTGTTGGCACGTGTGAGCGCCATGAGGAGGTGGGGGGAGACGAGAAAAAGATGGCGTCGTGCAGGGCTTCGGCGTGTCGGCGAAGTCGACGGCCGACTGCCGGCGCGCGGAGCCGACCGCCGTGGTCGTCATCAACCAGGCGGACGTTGGCGAGTACATACGCAACGAGGCCAACTTGACCTGACGACGCGTCTTTCGCGCCTTGCTGACGTTCCGTGCTGACGACGACGCGGCGTTGCCGCTTCCCAAGTTCCGATAAATAGAAGGAAGGGAGCGTGGAGAGCGGGCGGTGCACACACACACACACACGCATGGGACGCAGAGAGGCGCAGAGAACGGCGCTGAGGAGGAGGACTAGTCGCGAGGGACGCGGCGGCGGTGGCACAGGCGCACTCGCACTCGAACGGTAGCAGTTGTGGTGGGTGGCTATCATCAAATGCGTCGAAGCGTCGCTGGTAGAACTCTCGCTCTGCACACACACGGAGACGTCGGCGACTGCTGGAAGACGGTGTCTCTCTCGACGGGGAGGGCGCATGAATGACACTCGACTAGTTGAAGGAGCGCCTTTGGAGGGTGCCGGGCGAAGAGCCGCTGGTGGAGGCGGAGGTCATCATCACCTTCGTGATGAAGTTGACGACGGCCGAGGCGGGCTGCTCGGGCTCGAGTTCGGCGAACAGGTGGCACGCGTTGTCGGGTCGGGCGCCCGCCTTGCGAGCGACGAAGCCGAAGAGACGCGCGTCCTTCACCACGCCCTCCTGGCCCACGCCGTCGTCTTCGCGTCTGTTCCACCTGAAACAAATAACAACAACACGGTGTTGCGAGCTGGCGAGTCTCAGCCCAATGCCGTGTCCCCGCACCTCCTGTCGCTGGGGTCCATGCCGCAGAAGGTGACGGTGCTGGCGGGGTAGTGGCGTCGGAAGAAGAGGCGGCGCGTGTTGTCGGTGAGCGTGATGCCTTGCGCGGAGACCTTGAAGTGAACGCTGACCGGGTGCAGCTGGCCGCCGTTGGCCAGCGCGTACGCCTGGTCCACGACGCGGCGCACCGCCTCGGGGCCCGTCAGCGACTCCGTCTCCAGTGACAGCACGTAAGTGACATTGCAGGCTGTAGAGCAGTGGAATCTCGTTGACGACGCGTTGCAACGGCGCTGGGCCGGCTGACTTACCGGCGCCTTGCTCCAAGAGGGCGTGTGCGGCACTCGCGTGGTTGTCGCCGTCGACGGCGTCGGCCGCCCCAGAAGTGGCTGTCACGGGGTCGAAATCGGGCAAGAGAAGTTTGTGCGGCAGGGCCATGGGCGTGATCGAGTGCTGATAGACGAGCGCGGCCAGCGTGCCGAAAACCGGCTCGTTCGCGCAGCCTTTGAGCTTTACGCCCTTTGCTGACGGCTCAATGAGGAAGTGTCGGACGAGTTCCGCGCCGTCTGCGACGCGACGAGAAGGGGGCCATTGCCAACGTGTCCGTGGAAGCGGATGGCCGGCCGAACACACTTACCGGCTTTGCTTTGAACTCCGGGCGGAGGACGGGCTACCTTGACGGCCAGTCCAAAGGCGCCCGGGAAGCTGTTGCTGTCTCGAATAATAAATGTGCCAGGCGGCTTGTCCTTGAGCACACTGATTGCTGAAACGAATCCACTGAATCCGCTGCAAACAGACGGCAGATCGGCTACTTACCATCTTCACGAGAGATGGCCGGTTTGTACCAGTACTTTGACGTGTCCTTGACGAAGACTGGGTGATGGTGGATCACGTCCGACGAATCTAAATGGCACGTACGCTTTAGTCATCATGTCAGTCATCACAAGACAGGCAGCCGGTGAAAACATAAGCCTTAAACATCAGTCAGTCAGTCAAAGTAGTGGCCAGTGGTTACTATCAGCGATCAGTATTGTGCTCACTTCGCGAGTCGGCACTATCCCTTTGGGCGGAGCGCTCGTCTAGGCCCACCCATGCGGCCTTTTCGCAGACGCTCTCGTTGGTGCTCGAACTCGAGACACTCATGACTGGGGCTGACTGGATGTTGCTACACTGCGCCGCCCCCTCGCTCTCTTTCCTCCGACAGTGCGCGCATTCGGTCCGAGGCGGTCGCACGCCGCTTAGGCTGTCAACGCCGACGACTCTCTCTCGTCGCCGCGGCGGCCGTCTCAATAGGCAGTCTCCGCGCCCGCCGTCGTCGTGCCCTGTCGTCGACGCCTGCCTCTTTGCTGCTGCTCAATAAAGGCATTGGCAGGACGGTGGCGCGCGCGCGCGCGCGTCCCGTCCTCGAACCCACGACGGCGGTCGGCTTCTGCTACTCTCCAATTGATGAGGCACCACCGACGCCTACACGAGCGCTCCACTCAGCACAATCTGTGTAACTGTCAGCCTTAAAGGTGGCTGGGACAAATGTGGAGTCCAGTCGAAGCCAGCGTATATAGCGTATGAAGTCAGCTGGACTTTAGTCGACAAAGCCAGAAAGGAATGGGCAGCCGACAGAGTTCTTTTAAGGCCGCGTAGGACTAGTGGCGCACGGGGAGCTGACTGACTGACACGCGTCGACTTTGCGCTCGGCTGTTCTACTGGAGTCGTTGATTGGAACGACCGGAAATCGACAAGCGCTGCCCGCTTGGACGGCTCAGAAGGAAACGAGCCCATTTACTCGTGACGCCCCTCAAGGCTACGCTCCGTATCGGCAGAACCGAATGCTCAGCCTGTTTCCAAAAACCATGCATTCGAGATGGTTCGTCCAGAGAAATCGACTGAAACAGAAGTAGGTAGCTCTATGAAAAAGCTCCGCGCACCTTTGACCTGCTTCGATCTTTTTCTTTTAAAGAACCGAGCCAGGTCACCCATGGGTTTAATCAGTAGTAAATCCAACTAGATGGCCAGCCAGGAAATGTCAGGCACACGAGAATTGGCAAATGTCTCAGGAGTTTTTTTGTCGCACTGAGTAAGAAGACGAGTAGAGCGAACGGCGAGGAAAAGCTGCGCGCTGCGCCGGCTGCTGACCGGACGCGCGATGCGCTGGCTGTCTGCCGGCCGCAACAAAGCGCCTCCTGTCGGGCGGCAGGGGCCGACTGCAGTGGAAGCAACCGCTATTTTGATTGCCTCTCCCGATCCGACTTGGAGAGACCGAGAGGCGGACGCGAGACAGCTGCTGCGGAAGAGAGGACTCGACGACCGACACACTTCCCGAGGCAGCAACGACCTCTGCTTATCGGCTTAAAAGGCCACAGTCTTTTTGCACGAGGCAACGCGAAGGGGGTGGCCGCGGCTGGATAGTAGCATCAATCTGCAGCTCCTCCGCTCAACGTACACAGTACACACTTACGTTTGCTGCTGGCGAAGGTGATTGACCCCACTGAGGAATTGATCGAAATTCTTTTCCGAATGTCGCCGTACTTCATGGCCGTCGTCGTCGTCGTTAGTGACTCACACGGTGTCCTGCGTAGTTTACATTGGGAGTGCGACTTTGCACAGTGGGCTCGTTTTGTCACCGCTAGCAGACGGTAGGCATGCCGCTGGCGCGAGAAGGCGTCGGCGGCGACAAAGCGAGCAAACAGAAAGCTAAAGGCGAACAACCGAGTGCGAGAACCCACGCCCTCTGGTCTGCCGTGCATACAAGTGAGGGTGCGGCGCGACCACGAGGCGAGAAGGGGAGAAAGAGAGGCAAGCAAGCCTGTCCCCCATCGGGTATTCAGCGGCGGCAAGGGCGTCGAAAGTTCGAAAAGACGTCGCGTCGAGTGCGTTCATCGAAACTTCGTCGTGCGGCCTTCGTCATATTAGGAAATTCAATAGTCGGACAAGAGAAGTCCGTTAGCGCCGCATTGTTGTGTATAAATAACATTGGTTGCCGCGCTTGGGCGCTGGCCGGTCGAGACTCGGCCTACCGTAGTGTGCGTGCGTGCTGTGCGTGTGCGTTTTCTCACCTGCGTACGAGGTGACGCTGGAGCGCCTGCTCTGTCCGTAGTACATGGATCCTGGGGAAGGGCTCCGCTGGTGCATGGCCTTCTGCGCGTGGATGGGCGTCCGCTGCTGGCCCGGACTGCGCGGGTCCTGAGCCGCGCCCTCATAGAGCAGCGGGTGGAACGGCAGCGGAGTGCCCTCGCCTCCGCCTCCACCGCCCCATCGGCCCATCGGAAAGGCGGGCGTCTCCGCTCGACTCTGTTGCTGAACACAGAGCCCACTGCCACGCTCGCTCGCGACGCAAACGCCAACTTGAGAGACGCACCTCGCGGCGACCGGTCGCGGGCGTTCCGGGCGACTCGGCAGCGCTCGAGTCGACTGACGGCTCCCTCGGCTTCTTCAGGATCGACCTGGGAGACTGATACGTGCTGTACGATGTCTGTTGCTGCAGCTGCTCGTGAAGCGGCGAGCTGCCGTAACCCATTCTGCCCTCTGATTGGCCCTCGAACATGTAGTCCTGCTCGGCGCCAGACCCAAGCTGAATTTATACGCTGCTCCGTAGCGCTCCGGTTCTTCTACTTACAGTATACAGAGTACACGCACTGTGTTGTGTACATGCACATTACGTATCAGTCAGTGCCGTGGCGTGGAGTAGCCTACCGTATTATATCGTCCCTGTCGCTGCAGGGGGGCGCTACTCTGCATGGTCGTGGACGCATAAGGCGGTTGTGAGGTCGTAGGGGAGGAGGGGACGGGAGACATCCGCCTAGGCGACGGCGGCGTCCGGCTGCGGTCGCGGGGCGGAGGAGTGGGCGGCTTCCTGGCGCCGACGTTCGGGTGCTCCCGGCGACGCGTCGGCGGCGACATCGGCAGCGGAGTGGCCGAGTTGGACGAGATCTGTTGTGGCCTTGGTTGCTCGTGGTCGTGGTGCTGGTGCTGGTCAGCAGCAACAAAGGAGTCGAAAGCCGGTGCAGGCGCTCCATTGGAAGCTTCCTCCACCCCCTTCACCCCAAAGCCCTCCACCGTGTACTGGGTCTCGTCTCTATTCTGAGCCGACATGCGGTCATCGTGCACGTGCTTCAGTTCCTGCGAAGCAGAGACAGAGACAGTTCAGCTATCTCGGAATGGCAAAAATGAAAAAAAGGCACCATGCTAGAGTGAACTGACCTCCAGAAGTAAGCGCTCCATCTGCTTCTTTTTCTGAAGAATCGGATCATTGGCTTCCTTGCGCAGTCGCAGCTTTTCCAGCTGGTTTTCCAGCCAATCATCGGGGTCCATGTCAGATGCCGAGCGCGCGTAGCGGCCGGCCACGGTTCTCGGCCTCTGCATGGGCGCCGTGCTGGCGGAGCGAACTTCTGGCGACGCAGCAGCGCGAACGTTGTCCCGACGAAAGGCCGCGGAGATGTCTTCAATAGGGCCGGGCTCCACATAGGACCAGCTCGTGGCCGGTCGTCGCTCGTGTGGATCCACACCGTGGCGCGATCTTGGCTGCGACGTTCGTGGAGAGTCCGAGGCAGTCACCAGCTCGTCGACAGCGGCCGACCTGGACGTCGTCGGCGGCTGTCGCATGCTCACGAGCCCTTCCGTAGGCGACGTCTCTCCCACGTCGCTAAAGTAGAAGTCTGGATCGCACAAGTCGTCCAGGTCTGACTCGTACTCGTCGAGCGTCTTGTAATTTTTGAGGCGTCTTGGTTTGTTCTTCGGTGTCCGACTCCGACCCGAACGGCGCTGCTCACCGTAAGACTTCCAGCCGTTTTCCAACGGTTTTGTGTCCGCTGGTAAAGTTCTGGACGTATTCGATGAAACCGGTTTGTTGGATTCGATCGGTTTTGTGTCTTCCGTTGGTTCTGGAAGTTGAGCAGAGCGACTCGACCAGTGAGTTGATGCGGCTGCTGTCGATGCTGTCGACAACGTGGGCAGTGTTGGGGCTGGCTGTTCTAGGCCGGGTGCCTGTGCTATCGGTACTGTCGGTACCGAAATCTCATTGCCTTGACTGTCTTCGACTCGCTGTACGAGCTGCGTCCGACGCTTGGGCGTCGAGAAGTGGTCGAGCAGAGCTGGCGCGGGTACGTAGGAGAAGGCGCGACTCGTGGGGTCGTAACGATCCTTGCCGACGAGTCCGATGTCGATTGTCGGCGTCGCCGCGCCGCGGCCGTCGGCGGACGGACTGTCGGCTCGAGACGTTAGTTCCACGCCGGACGCGGAGTCGCGTCTCAAGCCGATGCCTCTGACTGTCGGCTTTGGAGGCGGAGTCGGTCCAACGGACCGCCTGCTCTCTGTTCCTCTTGGGAGAGTGTTTGCGCCCGAGTTTGGAGCCCCATGTCCGTTTTGCAGTTCCTCGCCCACCCGACTGAATGCCGCCCGTTTCCCTTGCTCCTGAATGTTGACACAGTTACAAAAAAAGTGGTGTTAGTAAGACGCTCGTGAACCTCTGCGATAACGTCCTCGTGCACAACGACTATGTCGTCGTCGTCGTCGCCAGCATTTGGCAGTCGAGTGGCGTTTTGGGCGGCCGTGAGCCGTCCACCGTTGGCTGGCTGGTGCGGCCAGGTGCCTGCTGAAGTGGTCCTCGATCCCGCGGCGGTGTCGGCGCTGATTCCAGAGTCGACGCTCTCGTTCGGCTTTCGAATGGACGCGTACGGCGACGTGAACGGTTCCGCCGCCGAGCCTGAAGATTTTCAAGAATCTGTGACCGGAACGGTGCACCGAAAATATAATTCGGTATTAGCTAGTCCTAGTTTTTGTAGAATAGGTGCACGTCGCCCATTCACATGCACTATGTACCAACTGAGAACAGCGTATGCTGCTGAGAGAGCATAGCATAGCAAAGAACAACATAATAAATGCATAAATAATTCTAGAGCTACATAGAGTAGGTGCAGTCAAGGCAGGTTGCGGGCGGTGGCGGCACGAGGAGGCGGCGGGGAGCAGTGAGCGCGCTGGGTCGGATCCATAACTGGCAATGGTGCTCTCGGGACACAAAGCGTTTGAGGCGCCCGCGGAGACAGTTGGGACAAATTGCGGTTTCGACAGCCCCGGCAGCTGGAAGGCGTCGGCGCCGCCGCCGGTCGCCGGCCGGGAAGGAGGGAGGAGAGCGGTCGTAGTTGGTTGAGTGCCTAAAGACCCGAGCCGCACACCGCGACAGAGACGCGTCGAAGATTTGTAAGGAGGGGCGAAGGCGTCCGTCCCGTCCCGGACCGCCCAAAACGTGGAACGTGCCAAGTGCGGGTTCGCCGTCGTCCGACGCACGGCACGACTTGCGACATCATGCCGCTTCTCTCTCTCTCGCTCGCTCTCTCTGGCCGCTGCTGCTACCACCGGCAATGCCGACGCCGGCTGGGGCCGCGCTTAACCCACTCGGCGACCAACAAGCGCCAAAGGCAGTCCGCGCGGAAAAGTAAACAATGGTCGCCTTCCCACTACTAGGGAGCTACGGATGAGTCGAATTACGCAATCGGCGCACAGACACACACGTACACGGCCGCACAACACACACATACACACGCGCGCGCGGTCGAGCGCGAACAAGTGTCTATGGATATGTCGCCTATCAAGTCACTCATGCATTTCAGTATACCTGACAGTTGCCATGATTAAATACGTCGTGCGTTTGTCGAACATGTGCTCATAGGATACAACTTGTTCTTATAGCCCGCACTGCTGGCCGTACCAAGCCGAAAATGAATGGCTTCTGAAGAAAAATACCTGAACACTGCGCACGACGACTGCGGCATCTCACCTGCATGTACAGTGTATGTCAACTATTCAGTAGACGTACACGCATGTACTATACATTCGTAGACACGTGCTATACATTCGTATTATGTACGGCATACATTGTACATGTGTTGTTTGGTATGTGGTACCTAGGTAAAGTGTATCTGAGTATGGTATGGGGTACACATGTTGTACTTACAATGTATGCGTTGTATGGTATTGGAATGTGGTACATACATGTAATACATACGTACATACAGACATGAATCCTCCAATAGTCTCCAGGGGGACTCTCATTGGCCAGAACGGCAGTCAAAGAGCAGCATGTACAGTGCGGCATTCATTCTGTTCGTATTCATTGCAGCCAACTGACCGTTTTTCCTGGTGTCCAAGTCAAAGTCGGCGAGTCCGTCGGACCGTTTGTGCTTCCGACTGCGGCTCGCGGCTCTGTAGTCGTCGTCGTCGTCGACGCCGCAGAGGTCGCGGTCGGACTCGGCGGCGAAATCCTCGTAAGAGTCAGCGCGGAAGAGGTCGGCAGCGCTGTGCTTGTCGACGGGCGTGCACGGCACGCTGTCCAGGTGGAGCGGCTGCGCGGAGGTGGCGAAGAGCAGCTCGAGACGCGCCTTCGCCGGGAAGTTCTCGTCTGCAAAGCGACGACAAGGGCCGTGGGCGCTGTCGAGCCTGGCTGCATGCTCCGCGGTGGGCGGCGCACCGAAGC
Organism: Paralinhomoeus sp. GSCO2_6; assembly: GCA_030248085.1. Classification (NCBI taxonomy): domain Eukaryota; kingdom Metazoa; phylum Nematoda; class Chromadorea; order Monhysterida; family Linhomoeidae; genus Paralinhomoeus; species Paralinhomoeus sp. GSCO2_6. Next base: position 192,089 of record JASAMY010001612.1, read on the forward strand.
AGGCGTCGTCGAGTTCGTGCTTGGGGAAGAGGAGGCGCTGCGCGCGCAGTCCGTCCTCGAACTCCAGGGCGCACGTGTTGAACTGGCAGCGGAAGAGAGGCGAGCGCACGGACGGCCGTCCGCTCGGCGCCGCCTCTCCGTGCCAGTTGAAGCACTTGACGAGCACGTCCCCTCGGAGCGGCAGCGCCGGCGACAAGTGCACGGTCAGCTGGCTCGAGCCCGTCTCGGACACGTTGCTGAACGCCAACGTTCACGTTTCCTCACCGCCACTCCAACTGGCAACGCCTCTCAAACGTCCACTCACAAAACGGCAGATGTGTAAACTGGCGACATCTTCTCGTAGACTTTCAGAACAGGGTTGCAGCCTAAACAATGGAAGAATTGCTGGATTTGAAACGGTAGCAGTGAGCGACGGACGGACCTTCTTCCCCATGGCTGGGCAAGCCTTTGAAGACCAAGCTGTGGAGGAAAATGGGGCTGCTGTGAATCTTGGTTTCCCCAGAAAGAAGGGACCAAAAGTATTGAACGTATCTAAAAGTTGAGATCGGCTGACAAGCAGCCATAAAGGACAGAATGCGGGCCGAACCGTCGCTGGGACGGCTGCCCGTAGCTGCCGACATAGTCGTCACTGAAGCGCTTCATGGCGAATCGGTCGAGCGCTTGTTCGTCGCTGGAAAGTAGGCGGCGCTCGGTCGAGCTCGCGACCAGGCCAAGGCGCGGCCACACCTGGCGCAGACGGCCGTGTAGTGCATGTAGGCGGCGACGACGACGGCGGCGCGCGCCCTGCCGCCCTTCGAGTGGAGAACGACGACGTTGCGAGGGTCGGCGGCCAGCCAGCTCTCCAGCTCCTTGCACATCGTGCAGAGCCGCTCCAGAGGCGGCGCCAGTTCCGACGGCCAGCCGAACTCACTGACCTGCCGACCCTCGCTCAGCTGGCGCAAGTCGCGTCGCCGTCTCGACACGTTCAGAACCTGGACGTACATCGGGCTGTCTACTACGTACTTGTTCTACCTACTCTACCCTGTGGATCCTCACCTTGTAGTATTGGCCATGCTTCGTTTTGAGCATCTGGCACACTTCGATGAGACTTTTCCTGTAGCTATCTTCAGAGCCCGTTGGAGGATACGTGAGAACTGAAGCGAAGAACGTTCGCCGCGTGTAGACCTCTCTGATGTGTTTACCCAAAATTCGTTCGGTGATGTAGAGAACGTCAATGTCGTCCGGTTCGTTCGCCATGACGATGAGAGGTGACCTGCGGGCTCCGTTGATGAGCTGAACGTGACGTGGGTGATGGAAACGAAGGCGCAGATTGGCACGGCTGCTTGGCGAAGCTGCTTGGCGCTCACGGTGCTTCTGCAGCTGGACGTCGTGGCAGTGGTGGCCGAGCTCTGGTAGGTCGCGAATCGGCTACTGCTGCCGCTGCCGCTCTGCCCGCAACCCGTCTTTCTCTGAACTCAAGTCGATCATTGAACTATTGAAGGGGGGGGGGGGGCGGGCGCGAGCCAAAGACGAAGTCGGCGGCTAAACGCCGGCTGCTCCTCTCGCAATTCACAAGGCACCACTTTATAACGGAGGAATGAGACGAAGCGCTCGTTCGGCATGAATGCCCGCCGACTGCCGAACGAGGATGGGCAGCCGCGACATATTGAACATCTGATTGCGCCGACCGCGATAGCTCGCTCACGCACACCGCATAGACACACGCTCGCGCGTACACACACGTCGTTGCGGCGGTGGGTCGCTTCAATGGCGGCCGCTGGAGCTGCGCTTCGTGCGCGTGACAACGAGCGTCCCTTTCCGACAACAATCAGTGCGTCGTGAGAGGTGTTTGTTGACTAGCGGGACCCGGGGGAAGAGTGGTGCTTCTAAACTGATATGCTGATAGAGCGGACATTCTAAAGACAACCAAACTTGGAACCCCCATGTGCTTGTTGCTGACTAGGTGCAAAGGAGTTTTAAAAAAGTTGGCCGAAATTGGCAGCAAAGCAAGGTCGGCAAACAAGTATGGAAACGCTTTTGATTCGCTTCCGCTACATACAATGTACCTACCTACACAGCGAGTCGCGCTTGGCATAGCGGAGAAGCCAGACACACGGTGGTGCTGGGAGGCGACGACAGCAGCCACCGCTGCGCGCCTGCAGAAGCGGCTGCCGCTGCCGTTGGGCGGTTTCGGAACAGACGCGCCGCGGGGCCGAAGCAGGAGCGGCGCCGACGCCGACGCCACCGACAGCGGCGAGACTCGGAGAACAGCTGGCGGTCGAGCCAGCCGGAGCCTTTGCCGTCTGCCGGCCACGAGGCGTTCCGCGCGCAGCGATCAGCCAGAGAAGCCGACGGAGCAGTGCGCGCGCGCAACCGCTGAACCGAACGACTGCGGCCCTCTATGCTTTTCTCAGGGCAAAAATAACGCCGCCTTGTCGACTCAGCGACTGCGCGCGCCCGCGTGGCCAAGACGGCCAGTTGACGCAAAACAGATTCCTTCGCTTCGTGCCCCCCCCCCCCCCACGCGTCGGTTCGAGCGAGCGTCGCTGACACGATTCCGCAATGGGTATTGTATGCGTCTTCTACCGGCGAGTGCGGCCTCCTGTAAATCCCTCCTCCCTCCCTTCCCCGATTGTCGGCGACGCCTTTCAATATGCGCACGTTTGTGCAGAGCCGACAGCGATGAGCGCCGATTGTCACCAGAAAACGAGGGTGGCGATTTCTGATAGTCTAGTTCGGATTCTGACAGTTTGCCGATTTGCGTCGACATGACATAAAACATTTCAAGCGTTCCACACCAAATGCTTGAATTAACGCTCACCGTTTCACGACATTCCCTTCTCCTTTTCATTGGCGACGTTAGGGTAACGACAGGGCGGCCGTTTGCCTAAACTTCTTTGGCTTGTATATGGATGTGTTTGAAAAATGCACTGACGGTGAACTGTCACGGAGTACATTGTATTCACAGTGTACATTAGTGTAACGTGTATGTACATGTACATCACAGTACATTGTATGCGTAGTGCCCAATAATGTGATGATGCATGCACAGTAGTAGAAAACGTATTGTACAACGGCGTGTGCATGGCGAGTTTAAAAGCAGCGGTCAGAACTGAAAATAGGCGGGAGGAAACCTTATCAGCGTCGAGCAGAGCCTTTGGGCTCTGTTTAGGCGAGGACACGCAGTCGGTGAGTTGACGAAAGAGAGACGGCAGCATGATGTGTGCGCCCAGGGCCTACACGGCAAGAGGGTCAGCAGCAGCAGCAGCACGGCAAGCGATATGCGTTGCGTAGAAGTGACGACGACGGCTGTCGCAGCGGCAGCTCGACGCAAACTGGATTGCCGTCCGCTGGCAGTCGACTGCCGCAGCGCGCCACTGCGGCTGCCCCCACGAACGCGACGCGACGGCGCGGGCGGCCGTCCACTTTTCGGCGCAAAGTCAACAGAGACGATCCCCGTCGCCGTGTTACAATCTTGTTAGCCGTCGGCGCGGCGTCTTCGACCAGCGGCCGGCAGCGGCCGCGACTTCTCGACGATGCGCGTGCGTTGCTCGGCGACCAGCCTCGACGTCGGCAAGAAGCGGACGAGGCGCGCCGAAATTCAGGCCGGCCACGGACGGGCGGGCTGAGCGAACGCCCGCGGGACAACAGCTCAAGAGGCCGAGCCAGTCGGCGGCGACAGAGACACCGATTTCCTTTTCTCTCTCCCTTGCTCCTTTGAAGCAGAAATTTGGCTTGGGAGGAGGACGGGGAACGTGGTTGGCAGCGGGGGATGGAGGGTTTCAGCGCTGCCTCTGCAGACGTATTTGGGCTGACAAATGGAAGGCTATAAATTAGCATGACGGCCAATCGCGCCAGACCGGCTCGACGACGCCGTAGTCGCGTGGACGACGAGGCGCTGTCCCACGCTACTCTATTATACTACTGGTCAAATCCACGGGAGCACCGCGACTGCGAGGTAGTCAGTCCGCTTGCATTGGGCATTGGACAACGCCTTCGTGCAAGACTTGCGCTGTGACAAGCGCAGTCTGTGCGAACTAACTCTATAATGACCGTCGCGACAGGCCGAGGTTGTCTCTCTCTTTCAGGGTTGTCGTAAAGCAGCGCAGACGGCAAGGCCAAGGTTACTCACACCGCAATCAGAGGGAGTCGGCCAATAACCCGTGACCGACGGTGGCAAAACAGAGGCCACATTGCATTTATTTTACGTACTTCACTTATCTTATTGTGTAGATGGTGCTGATGTACACTTATAACACGAAGCGAACTCACTTTCCATGCGCATTTGGCGTGGCACATGAATCCGCAGTCTGAATCAGTTTCCGAAGGTGCACGACCCGAAAACGGAAGCGGGCTACCTTCGCATTCCAGTACTCTATTGAGCATTGGCTGACTGCAGCACTCGCAGAGGAAGAGTCGGTCGGATTCGGCAAATCGGTATTTGTGCTTGACCGGGGTCCGCCCCGTCAAATGGGCAGGCCTCGACGCGATGCCGGGGGAAGTCGCTCGGTCGACCATCGACTGGGCCTTCAACGCGCGTTCGAAGCGCATTGACTAGCCCGCACTAGCCGAATCAGTGAGACGGTGCACGACGAACGCTCGTTGTCGCTGATTCGTCGCTGCAATCGGCGCGGCCTCGCCAGCAGCACAGCGACGACGCCTTCGTTTCCCCCATTGGCCCGGCTGTTGAGCCGACGGGAGATTCTCTGACTAGCGATTCTGAGACAATCCGTCAGTGGGCTCAGTGGACAGAGCGCCCACCAGCCTCAGCTACAACTCAAGAGACAGAAGACTACTCCGCTTAATCCGCCGCGACCGCCATCCTAGGGACTCTGAAGCGGCTTTATAGGGCAAGAGGGGGTGGTGGCCGGAGAAGAGAGGAAGGGAGCGAGAGCGAGAGAGACCGCCGGCCAGTTCGATCAAAGGCTTTGATGCGCCGCGGCGGCGGCCGCCACAGCGCGCAACTTTCTTTAGATTGCGCGACGCGCAGACTGCAAAGGGGACGGTCGGCCATCACAGTCGGTCGGCGGCGAGTGAGTTGCGCATAAAAACGTCCGCCCAACTAACAGCGCCACCCGCTCCACTTCCATACGTGTATACCACACAACCCAGCAAGCACTTCGGAAGGCATGTTCAACTATACAACCGCACGCTGATCTTCTACTCTCTTCAGAGTTGTGCACCAGTCCAAATGTCAGCCAGACTAACTCTAAAGATCTTGGAAGTTCCAAGGAACCGCGTGTCGTTGGCTAGCACATCAGAGCAGAGCGCGTCACAGACACACACAGCAACCGCGTCTTCGTGTACACGACTTGCCTCGAGCAGGAGCGTTGACCGCGGGCCTAAGCTATAGCTGAGCGCAGGGGCCAAAGAAAGGCCGCGCATGTGCGCGCACGCGCGATCGAGAATTGATGGATGGAAGTGGCGCGGCGGCGGAGTTGGCAGCTTGTTGTGCGGAGCTGCGAATGGACGGACGACAGGCGAGCAGAGCGGCGGCCCGTCCGTTCGGGTTGTCGTCGACAGCCGCCTTCCCAAGTTCCCATGTGCCGTGCGACGACCCCGTATGACCGTCCATTGTCGAGGACGTTGCGCTCGTTGGCGCAGACGGTGACGACGCTGCGTCGGCTGGAGAAACGCTTCTTTGTAAGCTGGCTGGCTGTGCTCTAATTTGTCTTCATGGATTAGCGCCCGCAAATGTTGCAATCATCAAGGCGGACCAAATTTCGTTTGTGAATTACGCTTCCGATTGAGTGCTGACATTTCACAAGCGAAATCGTTGTCTGCTGATGGGTGCTGGGAAGACCTGCAATTTCATCGTCTGCTCAGAGCCTCAGAGGGCACGGCGCCGCAGCGACTCTATTGAAATTCTGGCACCAACGCTTGCACGCCTCAAAATGCTCTTTGTGTAGACAACAACGCAGGCAAATCATTCAGGGGTCGCACTATGGAGGGACAATTGGCCCCACACAACGGATGCATCGACGCACCAAAAAAGACATTGCCACAATTCGTTTACAAACATCAGGCTGTCTAAAACAACCGGTTTTGTTCAAAACGATCCCAACCATTCAACGAAAGCAGTGGAACCACAATTAAAAAAACGGATTCAACAAGAGATTCAACAACAAGGAACAGCTGAACTGCGAGAACGATCAAAGAAACGACTAGGCTTTCTACACTACTATTTCTACGCGTAGGACTGGTCGACACGAGAGTCAGTGCGAGATGTCATCATCACTAGGCGCGTTAGTCGCGGCAACTTCTGTTGTGAGGAGTCGTCTTCAGGGGTCAGGTTGTGCGGCTGTGTCGGTCGCTGCCGCCGTCGACTGGTGGGAGAGGGCGAGCAGGTTGCTGTGGAAGGAGACACCGAAGAGGACGTTGTCCTGCAGCAGCTGCGTCGCCTGCTCGCCCACGTGCGCGCGGACGTCGGGCTCGCCGAACAGTCGCGTCGCGTCGGCCGCGCCCGCGCTCGGCCCCGGCCCGCACGCCTCCTCCCTCTCCCTCTCCCTCTCCGCGTCGGCCGTGATCTTCTGCAACGGCGCCCTCCCTCTGTCTGCTTAGGCCGTTCTCGAGGGCACGTCGACGGACGCGACTCGCCTTGGCGTACTGGGGCAGCAGCAGCTTCGTGCGCGCCAGCGTGCGCGCCGCATTCTCGGCGCGCTCCGTGAACGGCGTCCCAGTGGTCGCGTGCAAGGACAACAGGTCCGCCCAGCCCGGCTGTTCCAGACGCGTCAGCACCTGCGAGCGGAGCGTGACGGAGCGAGTCGACGCGGCGCGACAACGCGTCGCGCCCACGCCCACCGCGCGCTCCATGTCGGTCGTGTGGAAGTGCACGGGCAGCGCGTAGTAGTCCTTGTTGAGTCCGTGGGACAGAGCCTTGCGCGTGGGCGGCAAGAGGTCGCCCACGTTGCTCGTGACGTCGCGACACTCGGCGAACGGCGTCGTCCTCTGCGCCTCGACCGACATCGTGCGAAACGCCTCCACGACCACCTGCGATGCGATGCGACGGCGCCCCAGCTCGCTTCGCTCGGCCGGCTCGTCGGCGCCGTCTCGCCGACCGACCCGACGCGACGCGCACCTTTCCCTTGACGCTCTGGACGGGGTCGATGACGATGGCGACCGCCCGACTCGTCTGCGCTTCGAACACCCGCTGCGTGCTCGTGTCCGTCTTCGACAGCCAGCATCCGAAGCCCGGGTGACTGTGGTACCTGTGGTACGCGACACGAGCGTGCGCTTCAAGCCGCAACGCAAGAGGAGAGAGAGGGCCGCAGCGCACCATCCCACGACAAGCTCGCTCCGGCCGGTCTGCCGCAGCAGCTGCATCTGGTCGTACTGGTACTTCTCGTCCACCGTCTCCACACTGACCGCCTGCGATGGCCCAGCGGAAACGAGCAGCGTCGCGGACGAGCGCCAGAAAAGTGACCGGGCGGGCGGACGCGCACCGTGCCCGCTTGCGGCATGGCGAAGACGTCGACCACGTGGATGGTGTACTTGTCGACGACGGTGCCGAGCAGCAGCCCCATCACCTCCATGGGCACGCCGGCGCGGCCGTGCTTGAGCATCTTGAGCAGCGCCAGCGCGCTCACGCGCACCGTCTCGCCGCTGTCCTCCAGCTCCGTGTCCCAGTGTCGCACGGACAGGCGCTGCAATGGCCCGCGCACGCAGCACGTCCACTTGCGCCAACCAACGCATGCGCCGAGCGCAACAACGCACCCGCTTGGTCACGGAGGGCGGCGGCTCGTCCGCTCCCACCGGCGCGCGATCTTCCTCCATCTTCACTGGGCAACTAGCCGCAAAGTTGTATAGCCGACGGCTTCGGAACCTCCGACTGACACTACAAGCGGCCACGCTCTTTAAACTACCGAGTATATCAACTATACTTTGAAACCTTTCAAACAAACCTCCAGAGCAAGCGAGCAGGATCAAACGTACAAAAGAAACTATGCGAAACGGCTAAAAACAACTGTTGCGAAACGCGCTTACAATGCAGCAATCTCAAATCACAATAAGACAACACAAGATACAAATAACACGAAAGAAATGCAAAGCGCAATTCAAATATTTGAAAGAAGAATTAGCATACTTTACTGTACTACTACGATTTTACACAAATTTACATGTCTTACGGGAAAACCTACTCGCGCGGGGCATTACGGTAGGTGGGGCACATTTGAGAGGGGCAAGCTAAGCCTGATCTCGTCTTAGCCTAAGCCTAAGCCTATGAAAAAGCCTAAACCTAAGCCTAAGCCTAAGCAAAAGCCTGAACTTGAGCCTAAGCCTCCCCCAAGTAGATATCAATTGGGCTGCCCCTCCCAAATGTGCCCCTCCTACCGTATTGCCCCGCGCAAGTAGGTATTGCCTGTCTTACCCGTCTTATGCGAAATACGGTAGCCGAGATGCGAATACGGTACTTTGCTTGCGACAAAGCGCGCGATGCCCTCTCCGTCCACTGGCGGATCCAGGATTTTCTGACGGAGTGGGGAGAAGGTAATTTTTCATCGCAGTTTATCCGAAAAAGTCAAGTGTTGGTTCTGCTGGAATCGGCACTTACTCTGTTTGCACTATTTTCAACAATAGTGAGTTGCAACAGACCACAGCACCGCAGGTGAACATAGTACACTTTTGAGTGTCATAATCCAAGGAAAACGCAAAAGTCTGCCCACTTTGCCCCTGCGCTCGTCCTTCTTTCCTTGTTCTCTCCCCTGTTGGATCCGCCAGTGTCTCCGTCTCCGAGCGGCAGCTCAACATTCCTACACCCTACATACGCTCAACATTCCAACATGAACATACCTACACCCGGAAGTTGCATGATCAATGCACCGTATCTTGTGTTTGGATCGCGAAGAATACGAGAGCAAACCCGCGTTGTTTCATCAAATCACGTGCCATCAGCATGGCCACAGGGCATCGCGAAAGAGGCGGAGATAGAAAGCGGATAAAGCCGCTCTGCTCTGCGTGTAATGTCTGCGACTTTTTACGCCCCTGCCCTTCCGACCTGCCTACGATCCCCTACGATCTTACGACCAGCTATCTCCTTTCTCGTATGCAAATAGCGCGAGTTGCGCGTTCGCAGCTGTGAATAACGTGAGTATGCAAATCGATGCAGCGTTTGCTACGCGTTGTCCGCCATGTGCAGCGTTCGCCCTCGCCCATCTCACTTTCCCCCGTCGCCAGTTCCTCACTTTCTTGGAGCTCCGTTCTCTGTTGAGCTCAGAAGTCCACGCCTGTTTGCTCCGCGTCCGTCGAGCTAGAAAGCCGTCTCTTTCTGGTGCTCCGTGCCGCGTTGAGCGCGTGTGTCGACAGCGTGTGTGTGAGCGCTAGGCTTTTGTTGGCCTGTGTAGGGTGCGTCCCCTGAATTATCGTGCCTCTCTTCTTGAGAGCGTGGGTCGGACAAAGAATACCGACGCCACTGTGTGCGACGCTCGCCCGTGCGTGCGTGCGCCTCGTTTGTGCAGTACAGGGAGGGATCAAGGAGGCAGGCGCCGAAACGAGAGCCGGCCAGCTTTCGCGTCCAGAAGTTCAACAGCCACAAGGCCTCACCATCGACGACGGTTTGCGCGTGTTTTCTAAGGGGTTTGAGGTCGCCGTAGACTCCCCCTCCCGCCACCGTCAGGGTTGGAATCAGTCTGGGACTGAGCCCTTGGTTTGAGAGCCTGTGTCTGTAGAAATATGCACCACTGGGTGGCCAGGTCAGCCCAGGCGAGCGAGGCCTGACGCTTGATTGGACACCAGAGTCTTCTAGATAACCCCCCCCTAGACATCACATGCGCCACACACGGCGGCGTCACGACGGCGTCACAACTCTGGTTCTGCCTCCGTTTCAACAAACTCAGACCAATTTTGTTTCTCGTTTAAAACCAACCTCACGCATGTCATTCATGTTACTCACCTACCTCACAGGGGCGGCAGGTGCATTTGTGTTGTGGCCTGTGAGTGCAATGAGCGGAGCTGATAGAGGACAACAACACCTTGTCGGGTTCCGTGCGGCACGGACTGTGCCCTCTTTGCGTTGCTTTGTTGCAGCGCCGCTTTGGCGCTCGACTCGCTTCGCGCGGTGTGTAGGGGGCGGTGCGGTTGGTAGATTAGTCGCGTCGCGTTTGCTGCTGGCGGTCTCCGTCGCGCGAGAGACGCACGCTGCCGACTCGCCTATCGGTCGTTCCTCCCACCGACAGGCGTCGCTGCGACACGACGGCGTCTTCGCTGTGCGGACGCTTCTTCAAGCGTCTTCAGCGCACTACGTCGCTGTTGACGACCACCGTCGTCGCTCAGACTGGTCCGAAAGTTGGACAAGAGTCGCCCAGCTCGTTGCGTCTGGTGGGCTGCTCGAGCGCCTCTCCGCCGTCCCCCTCCTTGTGCACGATGCCGCCTCCACCGCCGGCGTTTCGCGCCAAGGCCGACGGCGAGAAGGCGGCCAGAGCGCTGCAAGTCGTCGCCCAGAGCCGCGCTGCTCTCGTCCTCGACGACCCCGCCCACAAAGACGTCCCCGCTGTCGGTTTCACGGAATGTGGAAGTGGGCGAAGAAGTCGCTCCCACTTTGGATCCGTTTAGATCAAAAATCTGCTGGCGAAGCACAACGAAACGGCGGAAGTCGTGGATTTGTCGGATGGTGCGTCGTTTCACATTGGGGCGAGTGTGTGAAAGTGCGGTGCCGACGACGACGACGCCTACAGATGCTCAGCAAGCTGGGGTCGTTCTCCGGTTGACGCAGCGCGATCGTCTGCCGCTCGTGTTTGTCAAAGGCGACTGCTTCGGGGGCGCCGATTCGCTGCGCGCGCTCGACGCGAGCGGCGCGCTCGCCGCCTCTCTGGCCGAGCACCAGTACGACCTCGTCGTCGTCGGCGGCGGCTCCGGCGGTCTCGCGGCCGCCAAGGTCCTCTCCGCGTCGCATAGCCCCCACTCAGACCTTCAACGGGGCAGGCGTGCGCATGCAGGAGTTCGCCCAGCTGGGCCAGAAGGTGGCGGTGCTGGACTTCGTGAAGCCCTCGCCGCAGGGCACGACCTGGGGCTTGGGCGGCACATGCGTCAACGTCGGATGCATTCCCAAGAAGCTGATGCACCGCGCCGCGCTCTTGGGTCACGTCGTCAACGATGAGGCGGCCACCTTTGGCTGGGGCGTTGGAGAAGCACCAGTCGGCCACAGCTGGACGCGAATGGTCGAAGGTCTGTCTGCGTTGTTTACATGCCCCCATTTGCCCTACTCGACCTCTGTTCCCTCGTGGCGCGTCCCTTAGGAGTGCAGAACCACATCGGCAGTCTCAACTGGGGCCACCGCGTGGCGCTGCGTGAGAAGGAAGTCACCTACTTGAACGCCTACGGCTCCTTCCTCGACAGTCACACGCTCAAGGTACGTGTGCCAGCCCCCCCCCCCCCCCCGGGGCGGGGGCCCGCGCGCGGGCCACGGAAGCCGCTCTCGCCCTCGTAGACGGTCAACAAACGCGGCAAAGAGCAAGCTGTCAGCGCGAATCGCTTCCTCCTCGCGACCGGACTGCGGCCCGTCTATCCCGACATCCCTGGTGCTAAGGAGTTCTGCATCACGAGGTGTTGTGCTGCATGCTCCCTTCCAAGAGCTGTCGTGTCGTGTCGTCGACGAGCCTCCTAATGAAATCTTGTAGTGACGACCTCTTCTCCTTGCCTTACTCTCCGGGCAGAACGTTGCTGGTGGGAGCCTCCTACGTCTCGCTGGAGTGTGCGGGATTTTTGAAGGGTAAGTTGGTGGGTAGCCTCACGGATTTCGTCTGCGTGCCCGCTACCTCCGGTGCCGCGCAGGCGTCGGCTTGGACGTGTCGGTGATGGTGCGCTCGATCCTGCTGCGCGGCTTCGACCAGGACATGGCGGACAGGATCGGCGTGAACATGACCGAGCGTCGCGGCGTCGAGCTGATTCGCTCCACCGTTCCCACCAAGATCGGTCAGTGGCAGTGGTGGTGGCGCGCGCGAGCGGTGCCGTAAGGTCGGTGGTCTTGGCGCTCTCTCTGTCTGCAGAGCAGGTGACGGCGGGCAAGCCGGGCCTTTTACGAGTCACGGCCGAGAAGCGGCACGAGGACGGCACCAAGGAGGAAGTAGTTCGCGAGTTCAACACCGTACGCCTGCCTGCCTTCTCGCAGACTCCGCTCATCCGAAGGCTGTGCGAATTTGAATTTCGGCATCTCAGGTCGTCTTTGCCATTGGTCGACACGCGCTCACGAACGAGTTGAACTTGAGTGCGCCAGGCGTCCAACTGAACCCCAAGTGAGTCCCCCTTCCAGTCGACACAGGTGAATGAACGCAGCATGTAATTGGTGCAGGAACGGCAAGGTGCTGTGTCGTCACGAGCAGAGCGTCAGCGCGCCTTGGGTCTACGCGATCGGCGACATCCTCGAGGGGGGTCTCGAGCTGACACCGGTCGCCATCAAGGCCGGCCGCTTCCTGGCGCGCCGTCTCGTCGCCGGCATGGAGCAATACGTCGTAGGCGAACTAGCTGCAGCTGACCAGCGTCTCTCAGTTCCTCCGCTCTGTGATCCGACGCTCTAGATGGAGTACGACAAAGTGCCAACGACGGTCTTCACTCCGCTCGAGTACGGCAGCTGCGGCTTGAGTGAGGAGGCGGCGATCGCCAAATATGGAGAGGCGAACGTCGAGGTGCGCTGGCGTCGACTTGCTCTGCTCCGGCCAGCGCGCGGTATACGCGCCGGCCGCCGACTGCAGGTGTACCACAACGTGTTTATTCCACTCGAGTACACCGTGCCCGCCAAGGAGGACAAGACCGACTGCTACGCCAAGGTCGTCTGCCACGCCGCGGACAGCGTGAGTTTGGTTGGCGCCGCTCCGACGTTGCCACAACTCGGCTGTACACAGCCGTGCGCGTCAGATGCGCGTGTTGGGCTTGCACTACCTGGGACCGGACGCGGGCGAGGTGATGCAGGGACTGGCGCTGGCGCTGAAGATGAACTGCACCAAGTTCGACCTCGACCGTCTCGTCGGCATACACCCCACCACTGCAGAGGTGCGTGCGGTAGTGCGCTTATTGCACAGCGCCTACAGCCGGCACGCGTCCGCTGCGTGCGCAGGTGTTCACGACTCTGTCGGTGACGAAGCGCGAGCAGAAGGTGGTCAAGGCGACGGGCTGCTGAGGTTAAGGTGCCCGCACGACGCGCGTTCTCTCTGCCGCCTCCTCGCCACTCGGGTGGCGGGGTGGGGGGGGGGTGGGCGAGAGCGCCGGCGTGCGGCCCTCGCGCAAGGGCTGCGGGTCTCCCGGCCGCCAGTTCGTGACGGTCGACGCGGAAACGTCGCGAGACGTGGCGTCGACCCGATGCCGGTCGCGGGCAACGCAGCAGCTTCCCCCCTCTCCTCCCAGTCGGCTTTCAGACTGCTCGGGCAACTGATTGCGTGCGCGTGCGCGTTATGCGGTACTCAAATCGCAGTCTATCCATGTTCACGCGCTTCTCCCCCCCCCCCCTCCCGTCGTTCGTTCCATGTGATTAGACGTGAACAATGAGAGCGCATGTACACCTTCAACACCAAGCAGCCGAGAGTATACGAAATCGAATCGGTCGATTAGTTGCCAGAGAAAAACTCGCCAGATGCTCGCGCTGCGGCACCTCAGCGACATGCCGTTCATTGTAGTGGACGAGATGAATTGGGGTTGGCCGCGTGCGCCTACCCCTCGTGTACTCGTCCGTAGAGTGTTCGATCATAGAATAAACAAAGAACGAAGTGATCAACAGAATCTGCGGTTGAAGTAACTAGTAACGTAGTGTATGCAAAGTAAAGTTGTACGGTAATGTGTATTTCTATTTTGAATGCGTCGCTTTGCGTGTGTACGGGAGACT
>JASAMY010002888.1:0-205753 GCA_030248085.1 Paralinhomoeus sp. GSCO2_6
CAATATTTTCATGTTCTCAGTGATGACTCATCATCAATACAATGTGTCATAAAATCGTGCTGCGAATGCTCAGTTGAAAAGCAATGACGAATCTGTAACGTGCTGCAGCAAAAAGCCAAAGGAAGTCAACCAATACAACCAATGCACTTCTGCAATACAGAAAAACGTTCCACCTTTTTTTGGTGTAACTCTTTATTCAGGAATTACATACCGGTATCCTTCAATTGTACTAATTGGGGCAAAACGCAATTGTTGGGACCGCGTCCACTGCATCTAAAAATGTGAAGCCTAAGCCTAAGTGAAGCCTAAGCCTAAGCAAAGCCTAAGTGAAGCCTAAGCCTGAGCATAAACATATGCCTAAGCATAAGCTTGGACTAAGCCTAAGCAAAGCCTAAAATTATGAAAATGTTCATCAGATGCAGTGGACACAGTGGACGCTGATGCAACAACTGTTTGTAGCCCAAATTGGGCACTATACCATCTTGAGCAGACACACCATAACCCTTAATTAACCACCTTGGGGCTAATTTTTCAAATTGGCCTATAGGAGGCAGCTACATTGTAATTGCACTGGGCTAATTATGGCAGGTCCTAATAATTGGTTTTACTTTGGGAATAGCTTACTATTTGCTTGAATTATGAGGTTATTTTCTTGATCAGCATGGCTGCTTACACTTGCCCAATCCACCCAGCACAATGCATATCATATCAATCATATCAATAAGGGGGACCCTTTTTGGGTGTCACCGGGTGTCACAATCCTGGGTGTCACCAGAGCCTAAAAGCAGGAGCCTAAGCCTAAGCAAAGATTTAGCCTAAGCGAAGCCAACGCGAAGCCTAAGTGAAACCTAAGCGAAGCCTAAGCAAAAGCCTAAGCCTAAGCCTAAGCAAAGCCTAAAACTAAGAAAACAGGAATGCGCAATTTGTGCCACATGCTCAAGGATTATGCAACCTTTCTCAAATTCAGCCCCTAAATAATGGTGAAATGTTCCAAGCAAGCTACACACAAAATTTCAGCTCAATCCATCCAGTGCAACTAACCCTCTGGACTGTATTGCAGACAAACAGACAAAGTGCTTTGGCAATACAAGTTTTTATTGCATTAACACCTGTAAGATAAAACAAAAAAAAGATAATAAAAAAGTAAGAAGTTTTCTTCATAACACAAACACATGCAAAACAAAAAAAGCAATAAACAAAAAAGTTGCAATTTTCTGTGGGAGAGGTTTGATCCCAGGACCTCCAGCATAGTAACCACTACACCATAAGCACTACACCACTGATCTGTGCTGAACTGCTTTCTAAACACGTCTGATAAGTCAGAAAGTGCAACTCTCTGTGCTGCATCGCACACAGAAACTAACAACACAACGAAACTAACACAGAAATAATGAATCTACTGTAGAAGAAGATCCTACTGTATCTTTGGATTACTGTAGCAGATTGGAAAATGAATAGCTGATTTGTGACCAGCATTGTCAATTACATATTCTCATGCTGTTTTGCACCCCCAATTTGCAACATTAACCATTCAAAAACTGCATATTCAATGTGCTGTGTCTTTGTATTATGGTACCACATTGGAAAATGGATGTGATATTCATGATCAGCATGGTTGATTACATATGTCCGAAGCAGTAGAAAAAGATACCACTGTATCCTTGGATTACTGTAGCAGATTGGAAAACGAATGGCTGATTTGTGATCAGCATGGTGGATTACATATGTTCATGCTATTTTCACCCTCAACTGGCAACATAAACAATTTGCAATTTGCATATTCAATGTGTCATATCTTGTGATTATGGTATTGCACTGGAAATGGATGTGAGATTTGTGATCAGTATGGCCTAATTTTTTACTGCATTTTACATTTTTATGTGGTTACTGCATGAAAATTGAACACAAAAATTGTGCACTATAATAGCAATCACATAAACATGCTACACAAGTTTCAGCTCCAGCTGCTCCACGATTGAGAAAAGAGATTGAGGAATTCTCCTATGGTATACTCAGTGGATACTGTATTTAAATTAAATTTTAATAGTGCACTATAATTGCAATCACATGGACATGCAGCACATCAAGTTTCAGCTCAACAGCTGCTGCCATGATTGAGAAGTAGATACTGTATGCAAATTCAATTTTAATGGTGCACTATAATAGCAATCACTTGGACATCAGCACATCAAGTTTCAGCTCACAGCTGCTGCCATGATTGAGAAATAGCAGATTGAGGAATGTCTCTGATGGTATACTGTAGTGGATACTGTATGCAAATTAATTTTAATAGTGCACTATAATAGCAATCACATGAACATCTCACACCAAGTTTCAGCTCAACAGATGCTGCCATGATTGAGAAATAGCAGATTGAGGAATGTCTCTGATGGTATACTGTTGTGTACTGTATGCAATTAAATTTTAATAGTGCACTATAATAGCAATCACTTGGCATCTCACCCCAAGTTTCAGCTCACACTACTCCATGATTGAGAATGGCAGTTGGGATGTTCTGATGGTATGCTGTAGTGGATACTGTATGCAAATCATATTTTAATTGTCACTGTATAGCAATCACAGCATCTACAGAAGTTTCACTCACACCTGCTTCTTGGATGAGAAATGGCACAATGGTATATGGTAATGGATACTGTATCAAATTTATTTGGGCAGTACCATGATACAACATGTCATGCTGAACAAAATTTCAGCTCATCCATCCACCACTCTCTGTGCTGCATTGTTGCAAAGCTCCAATGATGGGAGCCATTGGTTATGGTGTGGCGCAAATTCAAAATATGTTTTGCTATTTTTAAAATTTTGGCTATTTTTCAGCTATCACAAGCAACACCCAAAGCTATATCAAAAGTAATCAACTCAATCCATCCAGCACTCTCACAATCACGTTCACACCGATGTCTTTTATACAATGTTAGCATATTGATTGTGCTGTATCTCGTGATTACAGTATCGCATTTGAAAGGATGTGATATTCGTCACGTGGTCGATTACATATATCCTGTCTGATTTCAGGACTTCCGTTTATGTGATCAATACTGGTTACTGTATGGCGCAATTCAAAATAATTTTTATTTCTATTTTTCAGTATCAGCCCGATGTGTAGCAAAAACAATCAACTCAATCCAAGCACCACGCTTGCGCGTCACACATTCTTTAGAAGTACCTTTTGTCCCCCTCCCTCTTCATTATATTAAAGCAAATGTCTTTGTGTGGGACCAGGTTGTTTTGTTAGTTTTTTTTTGTACAGTGGTGTTGCCTAGTGAAAGTAATATTTTTAAGAAGTATTGTCACATTAAACATTCCATGTAAATCAGCAGGGATATATGTAATCGACCACGCTATACGAATATCACATCCGTTTTCAAATGCGATACTGTAATCACGAGATCACACAATCAATATGTCTATCACATTGTTATAAAAGCACATCGTGTGTCTGCAACGTGATTGTGAGAGTTGTGCTGGATGGATTGAGTTGATTACTTTTGATATAGCTTTGGGTGTTGCTTGTGATAGCTGAAAAATAGCCAAAATTTTAAAAATAGCAAAACATATTTTGAATTTGCGCCACACATAACCAATGGCTCCATCATTGGAGCTTTGCAACAATGCAGCACAGAGAGTTGTGCTGGATGGATTGAGCTGAAATTTTGTGTGAGCATGTCACATGTTTGCTATCATGGCACTGCCCAAATCAAATTTGCATCAGTATCCATTACCATATACCATTGCTGCCATTTCTCATTCAAGAGCAGGTGTTGAGTTGAACTTCTGTCAGATGTCCATGTGATTGCTATTACAGTGCACAATTAAAATATGATTTGCATACAGTATCCACTACAGCATACCATCAGAGACATTCCTCAATCTGCCATTTCTCAATCATGGCAGTAGCTGTTGAGCTGAAACTTGGGGTGCAGCATGTCCAAGTGATTGCTATTATAGTGCACGATTAAAATTTAATTTGCATACAGTATCCACTACAGTATACCATACAGAGACATTCCTCAATCTGCTATTTCTCAATCATGGCAGCATCTGTTGAGCTGAAACTTGGTGTGCAGCATGTTCATGTGATTGCTATTATAGTGCACTATTAAAATTAATTTGCATACAGTATCCACTACAGTATACCATCAGAGACATTCCTCAATCTGCTATTTCTCAATCATGGCAGCAGCTGTTGAGCTGAAACTTGATGTGCTGCATGTCCAAGTGATTGCTATTATAGTGCACCATTAAAATTGAATTTGCATACAGTATCTACTTCTCAATCATGGC
This sequence comes from Paralinhomoeus sp. GSCO2_6, assembly GCA_030248085.1. Classification (NCBI taxonomy): domain Eukaryota; kingdom Metazoa; phylum Nematoda; class Chromadorea; order Monhysterida; family Linhomoeidae; genus Paralinhomoeus; species Paralinhomoeus sp. GSCO2_6. The sequence goes on from JASAMY010002888.1 coordinate 4,306, forward strand.
AGCAGCTTTTGAGCTGAAACTTGATGTGCTGCATGTCCATGTGATTGCAATTATAGTGCACTATTAAAATTTAATTTAAATACAGTATCCACTGCAGTATACCATAGGAGACATTCCTCAATCTGTCTTTTCTCAATCGTGGCAGCAGCTGTTGAGCTGAAACTTGTGTGCAGCATGTTTATGTGATTGCTATTATAGTGCACAATTTTTGTGTTCAATTTTCATGCAGTAACCACATAAAAATGTAAAATGCAGTAAAAAATTAGGCCACACTGATCACAAATCTCACATCCATTTTCCAGTGCAATACCATAATCACAAGATATGACACATTGAATATGCAAATTGCAAATTGTTTATGTTGCCAGTTGAGGGTGAAAATAGCATGAACATATGTAATCCACCATGCTGATCACAAATCAGCCATTCGTTTTCCCAATCTGCTACAGTAATCCAAGGATACAGTGGTATCTTTTTCTACTGCTTCGGACATATGTAATCAACCATGCTGATCATGAATATCACATCCATTTTCCAATGTGGTACCATAATACAAAGACACAGCACATTGAATATGCAGTTTTTGAATGGTTAATGTTGCAAATTGGGGGTGCAAAACAGCATGAGAATATGTAATTGACAATGCTGGTCACAAATCAGCTATTCATTTTCCAATCTGCTACAGTAATCCAAAGATACAGTAGGATCTTCTTCTACAGTAGATTCATTATTTCTGTGTTAGTTTGTTTGTGTTGTTAGTTTCTGTGTGCGATGCAGCACAGAGAGTTGCACTTTCTGACTTATCAGACGTGTTTAGAAAGCAGTTCAGCACAGATCAGTGGTGTAGTGCTTATGGTGTAGTGGTTACTATGCTGGAGGTCCTGGGATCAAACCTCTCCCACAGAAAATTGCAACTTTTTTGTTTATTGCTTTTTTTGTTTTGCATGTGTTTGTGTTATGAAGAAAACTTCTTACTTTTTTATTATCTTTTTTTTGTTTTATCTTACAGGTGTTAATGCAATAAAAACTTGTATTGCCAAAGCACTTTGTCTGTTTGTCTGCAATACAGTCCAGAGGGTTAGTTGCACTGGATGGATTGAGCTGAAATTTTGTGTGTAGCTTGCTTGGAACATTTCACCATTATTTAGGGGCTGAATTTGAGAAAGGTTGCATAATCCTTGAGCATGTGGCACAAATTGCGCATTCCTGTTTTCTTAGTTTTAGGCTTTGCTTAGGCTTAGGCTTAGGCTTTTGCTTAGGCTTCGCTTAGGTTTCACTTAGGCTTCGCGTTGGCTTCGCTTAGGCTAAATCTTTGCTTAGGCTTAGGCTCCTGCTTTTAGGCTCTGGTGACACCCAGGATTGTGACACCCGGTGACACCCAAAAAGGGTCCCCCTTATTGATATGATTGATATGATATGCATTGTGCTGGATGGATTGGGCAAGTGTAAGCAGCCATGCTGATCAAGAAAATAACCTCATAATTCAAGCAAATAGTAAGCTATTCCCAAAGTAAAACCAATTATTAGGACCTGCCATAATTAGCCCAGTGCAATTACAATGTAGCTGCCTCCTATAGGCCAATTTGAAAAATTAGCCCCAAGGTGGTTAATTAAGGGTTATGGTGTGTCTGCTCAAGATGGTATAGTGCCCAATTTGGGCTACAAACAGTTGTTGCATCAGCGTCCACTGTGTCCACTGCATCTGATGAACATTTTCATAATTTTAGGCTTTGCTTAGGCTTAGTCCAAGCTTATGCTTAGGCATATGTTTATGCTCAGGCTTAGGCTTCACTTAGGCTTTGCTTAGGCTTAGGCTTCACTTAGGCTTAGGCTTCACATTTTTAGATGCAGTGGACGCGGTCCCAACAATTGCGTTTTGCCCCAATTAGTACAATTGAAGGATACCGGTATGTAATTCCTGAATAAAGAGTTACACCAAAAAAAGGTGGAACGTTTTTCTGTATTGCAGAAGTGCATTGGTTGTATTGGTTGACTTCCTTTGGCTTTTTGCTGCAGCACGTTACAGATTCGTCATTGCTTTTCAACTGAGCATTCGCAGCACGATTTTATGACACATTGTATTGATGATGAGTCATCACTGAGAACATGAAAATATTGATATTGAACCATTTTGGAGCACTTTGCAAACAGGAGTCCTGAGTTGAAGCAGCTAGTGCTTATTCTTCTTGCCCTGCGCTCGCTCGCGCGCGCGCTCACTCTGTGCGCGATTCCCCCCTTGTCATCACCCATACCTTTGAGCTGCACCACCTGGCCAGAGTGCGCGCAGCGGACGCTGGCGCGGCGGACGCTGGCGCCAGAGCATATGCGTCATCTCTCCAGTCTCTCTGCCATCTTCTCTGCCAGTCAACCACGTCGGCGTTGCCTTTACTAACGTGGTTCTGATGAAGACGCTTTGTGCGCTCACCATGGTCATGTCGGCGATGGTGGCGACCAACCAGCTGACGCGCGTATGAAATGAGCGCCAGCGCCAGTGTACTGGACAGCTGTGCTACACTTTCACGTGCAGAGGTAAACATAAACAATTTTGCAATATATGTAGTAAGTACGTACAGGTAGGGTATGTACCGTAAATCGTCCAGTAGTGCCCATGTGTAAGTAGTGCAATAGTGCACCAGATAAGGGGAGGTTGAAACTGGTGCTTCCGATGCTATGGTGCCCCTGGGGTGTAGGTGATACCTAAGTATATACATAGTGTATAGTACATACGTGTAGTGTATAATACGTATAGCAAGTGGTTATCATATATAATAGCGTGTACTTTGTGGCTATGGTGTTTTAGGCGAAACGAAGCTTCTGCGCAACTACACGGGTTGCGATGGTCCGTCGAGAGCGATCTGCAAGCAGCACATGGTTGCCTGCAAGGACTTTGGCGGAGAAGGCAACTGCGACTGGTGCAGCTCTGACTTCTGCAATGACAACAGCAAGAAAGGTGTGACTTAACCACTACTGACATACCGTAATTCCCCCCAGCATGAGCGCCCTAGGCGTTCAATTTTTCAACCCACCCTCTACCCAGGGCATTCATTGAATGGGTAGTTTATTGGACGGGTATATTTATTATTAGAGGTACGTCAAAAAACTTTCTTGAGGGCCCATTTGTTTTTAGGGAGCGCGAGACCTGGACATACTTCAGTGGCAGTGGTTGCTGGCAGACGGCTGCGCCTGTGGGCCGCGATCTAAACACGATGAAGGTGACGCAAAAGTGGAAAGCACAGCACAGAAGGTGCTTAAGTACATGTTTCCACACCTTGAGCAGTAGTAGTAAATACTAGAGAATGAACTTGGGCCTGGAGAATCAGGCCCGTACCTGCCCCGCCCACCACCCAGGCCCGACTCGGCCCAACCCGCACCTTCCAAATTGTAGGCCCAATCATGCAGGCACGCACGCACGCACGCACGCACGCACGCACGCACGCACGCATGGAGGAGCGCACACGATCACGCACGCACGCGCCCACAAACGCAACACGCCCACGTCCCGTCACAGGCCTGGCCCATGACCCATTTCGTTCTCTAGTACATACACGTTTCAATTCACACTAGAGGTGAGCCACATAAGTGTCCTAATAATGATTTATGATTTAAGTGTCAACTATTGATTTATGAGGCGAATGTTTTTTTTGATATTCCGTTCTACAAATTTCAAGTTATGCCCGGACTGTAATGTGGCTCACCCTGAACAGTGGTGAGCGGCCTTGAAAAGTAGTGTAATACCTACACCTGTGTGCCGTTTTATCTCTGAATTATTATCGACTGTAGTCTTGGTCACTGTCTTAGCAAACGTATCAGTGACAATACCGATTGCTTGCTCTATAGTTGCATTTATTCCGTGCTCGTTACTTACTTTTCGCTGCCTCTTACTTAGCCATCGACATATCAGGCCGATTGCTCGCATTACACAGTGTTCATTGGAAAAAGCTGCTGTAGTGCACCACACACCCTATGCACCTCGATTGCAAACACAGACACAATGGGCCACGTCGCATCGGGTTTTGGCATTTGCATTGGGCCACAAACGCCCCTGTACCTACCTACATGTACCTGCCAGTACAAGGCGCTACATCGCATCTACCTACATTATACAACTAGACTAGAAATGCTGCGCGCGCGCCCTCTAGACACAATGCGGCCGTGCCAGCTGACACCGCCGTGCCAGCCAGCCAGCGGAGAGGTAGGTAGGAGCGTAACCACGTGACCAGACAGCCCGGCACCGTTTGGCACGACAATGCACTTAAATATGTGCAGACACGCGAAGCGCATCACTCTACCAAACACCAGTGATCTCTTTGTGATTTTCAAATTGGAAAAGAACAATGCTTTGTTCGTCTGTTGCACTAGTGTGTGGCGCAGCAGTTGTCCTGCTGGGAGCCACAGGCTGCATGGGTGGTAAACAGACCACTTGGACTGCACAGTCAGAAACTGTTGCAGCTGACACATGGTTCACACCCTGGCAGTGTTGCCAAGCCTGTGGTGTGGGGGAGCAGTACAAACTGTACCAGTTCTATGACGGAAGGTGTCGCTTAATGGAAAGCAATGGCACAGACAACCCTGCTGAATACCTCTTGACAGAGCGATGGCCTGTGGTTTTGTCGCCTGCAGGTTGTTGTTTCTGGTGTGGCGACAACCCAGGGGACTACGTGTGGAGTGAACACGGCCAGAGAGAGTGTTTAAAGGTAATACAACACCAGTGTCACATGTTCTATGTATGTTGACTGACAGAAACACTTCTAGCGACCACATCATACTCATGAAAAAGCTGTGCCACAGCAGCAACCAACAGCAATGGCTCCAAGAACACACCCTCAGCCTCACCGACACAGGCAACATCATCGGATCGGATCCAACTGCAATCACATCAGTGCAGAGTCTGGACAAAACATGCAATGCACTGCATGCATTCTCATTGCAAATGCAGTCAGAGATGCCCTTAAAAATGGCCACAAGCCTGCAGTTAAAATTGTTTGTGGAGTCTGTGACACACTGTGGGTGTTAGCAGGAGTGTGTAAAATGATTGTACACCAGTTCCTACCAAGACTCATGCAGCTGGCTGCAAGTGGCATGCAAGCAAATGAAATGTGCAACAGCATATTTGGCAACTGTGACCCAAGTTAGTTTGAAATCTGAATTAATAACGATGTTGTGTTTGTACTTGTTAGAACTGTCCATGCTTGCAGTGCTTATGGCAGACATTGCGCTTCTGTATGGCACTGGGTTCACAAACAGTTCAGTGTCTAGTCCAAGAATCCCACTGCCACCACCTATTGTTCTACCTAGAGTTCCCAGAACGAGAATTCTCAATACTCCTGAAGATGGAAATGTACTGCCACCAGATGACATTTTACAGATTGAATTTACCTTAGATATGATAAACGAACTTTTTTCGACTGAAGAATCATCACTAAAGTGGCTGGCAAAGTTGGTTCTGCATTGTTTGCTGAGAGAAAGTCATACAAAACGTAAAATAAAATGTCCCATAGGCATGGTCTGATCAACAATGAGCTCAACTGCGACCGCCAAATTGTTGCCCAGGGCCAAGTGTGTGGTGGCAGAGCCACTCTAATAAAAGACAACAGTGCAAGATCTCACCGAGGAGAGAGCCTCGTGGTATGTGGTGCATTGCTGAGCATCATGTATGTACATACCTGTATAAGGAGAAGCAATTCCACCAAACTGTTTTGCAGTGGAGGTGCCCTGAATGCCGTCGAGAAAGACAAGCAATTGTTAAAGTCTCAGTTCGTCATGGTTCATTCTTCACACATTCACACCTCAGCATAAGGACCATCATGAAGCTCATGTACAACTGGGCAGTCAATCCAACAGCCACATACAGCACCATCATGAATGAACTAGGCATCTCCCAAGAACACACGGTTGTAGATTGGTACAACTTTGTTCGGGATGTGATGCAACAGTGGTATGCATGTATATTTAAACAAATTTCTTTATATAAGTCATTATAGCCAAAACCATTCCATTTGTAGGTGTCAAGATCACATAACGCCTGTCCAGCAAGGTGGTGGCGGCTATCTGGGAGGCCCTGGAACAGTTGTAGAGATTGATGAATCTCTCTTTTTTAGAGCCAAATACAACAGAGGCCAGGCCCTACACCGCCCTCAACAATGGTGTTTCGGCATGGTTGAACGTGGTACCAACAAAGGTGCAGGATTTCATACATTTACTAATTGCAGAAACAATGTGTACATTCATTCAGTGGTTATTATCCCAGTGGCACAACGAAATGCCGCAACACTGTTGCCACTCATCTTCCAATATGTTAACCCAGGCACTAGAGTCATATCTGATGGCTGGGCAGCATATAATGGATTGGCAGCAGTTCGGCAACAGTGGGGTCTGCGACATGACTGGGTTAATCACAGAATAAACTTTCTTGATCCTAATGACCCCAGCATCCACACCCAGGTAAATCTGTATGTAGGTAGTATACCGTAAATCCCCAATGAATTCTAATTTTAAATTTGTAGACCATAGAGGCAACCTGGAGCTCACTGAAGAACAGCCTACGTCACCTACATGGAACATCAAGAGCTCTGTTTCCAACATACTTGTATCAGTACATGTTCCGCCGTCACTATGACAAAACAAAAATTTTTAATCAACTGCTTAAAGCAATACGGCACCAGATGCCTTTCAACCATGCCTAAGAAAGCAGTGAGCATGGGCCCTGAGCATGGGCCTTTGCCCTATGATTTGATTTTGATTGATTGACACCTGTTGATTTGCTTTCCTTTGTAGTTTGCTGTCACTTTGCTATGTGGCCCACTAGGCACCTACAGGAAGTGACACAAATAGCATTAGTGACACACACAGATACTAATACTCGTTGACTGCAATGCACGGGAGAGTGAAGAGAAAGAGAGAAATAGTAAGTGGAATGTGTAGTAGTACTAAACCACCTACCTGCCACACTTACATTGTTTGTTCTTGCACTGAACTTGCTTAATGTGGACTCACAATGCTCACAAACGCACGCGCGACGTACACAGCACGTTTAGTTTGCATCCGTACGGTACTGTACCCAACGGACCCGCTACCTACCGTCCATATTTAATACCATTACCCAACGGACCCGCAATCTACAGGCCGGGTTTTATATCTAACGGACCCGCCTGCTGCTGGGACCCGCCTGAGGTGAAAGGACCCGCGTGAGGTCAGGGGACCCGCAAAAAGAATAGGGACCCGCGAAATACAGTAGCGCCGCATGTACAACGCGAGGAACGAGGATGCGTCGTTCCAGCTCTTCCTAAAAAAAAAACACCTTTGCTGTGCAGAACCAAAGCGAAACACGAGAAAAACTAGCGCACTGCCATCTCAATCGTAGCCGACGGGTGACGCTGCGCTGCGGAGTGGAAGACGCGCTGCGAACTCTGCAAAATTCTGAGAAAGAAATGTTCTGGGATCTTGAAATAGCGGCTATTTCCAAAATATGCAACCGATACAAGCACAACCGATACAAGGGATCACTGTAGCTTAGGCTTTAGCTTAGGCTTAGGCTTAGGCTTAGGCTTAGGCTTAGGAGGCGGGAACAATAATCCCTTGTATCGGTTGTGCTTGTATCGGTTGCATATTTTGGGAATTGCCGAAATAGCGCGGTTTTGAAGCTCGGGTTCAAAATTTAAAAGCAGTTGATACAGTAGTGCTTAACAGACGCTGGTTTTTCAACTTGTACCGGCTTTGCAATAAAACAGCAAAGCACCGTAACCTCTTGTCCGTGCGTCCGTGCGGTCCAAAATAAAGCCTAGCCATCGCTCCCAAAGATAAAGTTTTAGATTGTAACCTAAATAGAAACTAAAAGTACATATATAAATGTCCGTGCGTCCGTGCGTCCGTGCGGTCCAAAATAAAGCCTACCCATCGCTCCCAAAGATAAAGTTTTAGATTGTAACCTAAATAGAAACTAAAAGTACATATATAAATGTCCGTGCGTCCGTGCGTCCGTGCGGTCCAAAATAAAGCCTACCCATCGCTCCCAAAATAAAGTTTTAGATTGTAATCTAAATAGAAACTAAAGTACATATATTAATGTCCGTGCGTCCGTGCGTCCGTGCGGTCCAAAATAAAGCCTACCCATCCCTCCCAAAGATAAAGTTTTAGATTGTAACCTAAATAGAAAGCAAACTAAATATATAAATGTCCGTGCATCCATGCGTCCGTGCGGTCGAAAATAAAGCCTACTCATCCCAAAGATCAAAGTTTTAGATTGTAATTTAAATAGAAAGTAAAACTAAATATATAAATGTCCGTGCGTCCGTGCGTCCGTGCGGTCCAAAATAAAGCCTACCCATCCCAAAGGGCAAAGTTTTAGATTCTAACTTAAATAAAAACTAAAAGTACATGGTATATAAATGTCTGTGCGTCCATGCATCCGTGCGGTCCAAAATAAAGCCTACCCATCCCAAAGGTCAATGTGTATGTACATATTTATATATATGTATATACATACGTATCTATATGGGGTAGTGCGTAATCTGGGCCCAGACTATCTAAGCTTGAATGTCACAATATCGTGATCAACTGATTCCAAGCGCAAATAGTCGTTTTTTTTTTCAAGTCTACATTACAGACTGAAACATTCCCTACTACTTTGCACCAAGTCTTACTGAATATTCTTCATTCTATAACAGCAGTCAGCCTAGTGAAAAGTTTTATGTATGATGCTTGTTACGTAGCATCTGACTGTTACGTGCCAAGCATCTGTTACGTGACATGTCCCAGTCTGGGTGGCATTAACAGTGCACACGGCCAGCGTATGGCCTAGTGGTAGAGAATCGGCCTCTTGCGCGCACGCTTCTGGGTTCGATTCTTGATGGAGCCACTAGATCGAGGACTTCCTTTTCGATGGATTTTCTCATGCCGTCGCTGCCCTAGATTACAGGTGGCGTTCTTCCGAAGGTCTTTGGCTATTGGATGCGGCTGTAGACGGGAAGGCGTCATGGAGATGGCTATGCTATATGGGCCATTGAAGGGCCTCCTAGCGTTGCCCCTAATCCAACAACAACAACAGTGCACATACAAACTGCGGTTGTTTTGCGGTTGTCAAAAACAACAACAAAAATCCCAAAATTGTTGCGAAAATCCACTACACGAACCTTTCGCTGTCTCGGGGCTCGCAGTCAGATCGACCGGTTTGGCAGCTCCACCAACCACACCGGTTTGTTCTGCCGGCGCCGTCTTTTTGGAGCGTTCAATGGCCTTGTTCACTTCGTCATTGACTGCCAGCACTTCCGCTGAACCGAAGATTTAAAAAAATGTTGGCTTTTACTCGAGCATTGCAACGCGCCACACGCGTACCAAATGTTTCATACTCACTACATCTGTAGCGATCTAACTGAAATTGCAGTTGATGTAGGTGAACCTTAGGACGTAGTACCTTCAACTAGGTTGAGATGGGGTGAGGTGCTGTTAAGAATGGCTCAATCGCGCCAAATACTGTAGGTGGAAAAGTGAGTGAATAGCATTTTTATCGCTTCAAGTGTATATTTTATGGGTACCCAAAAGTAGTGCTACTAGTAAGAGTTTTAAGTCAAAACACGCCCATTTACTCACTTTTCTCATTTTAGACGAGTTGAAAGTGTACTTTGGATGCCCCCCCCCCCACAACGGGACGCACATGCGGACGCACGCACGCACTCACTGAGCGCGGGATCCTCCGCCTCCGCCGCCTCGCTGGCGTATTTGAAGAGCGCCGGACGGATATTCTGCAGATAAGCCGTTAGCTCGCGGATTAAGTCGAGCTCAGCTTGATCCCTGTCGATTCGAAATCCGTCCAAAAGCTCTCCCAAAAGCTTCGAATTGTTCAGAGCCGTCTGTAGCTCCTCGTCACGACGCGAGCGGCGCTCCAACTTTTGATCCTCCTGGAAAATTAATTCTTTTAATTAATTCAAATTAAATCATAAATTGAAAAACGTGCGACAAAGTTGAGTGTATACGATTAGAAGTGGCGGAAGTCCATAGAAAAATCGGTGCATTCTGACTGTTTTTTTTTTATTGAATGCGCTGCAATTATTGCATAAATGCTCGCCCCGCAGCAGGAAAATCGATAATCTTCTTATTCTTTCTATGCACATTTTCCGATAGGAAGGAAAAACCACACGCGCACGCAGATGTTGGCAAACACTTTCTCCATATGAGGGGGGGCTAGAATTCACCCCCCCCACATCTCCAATCTTTGTTTGCATTCCAATTAGCGCGGAAAACGTCATACGCACTCAATTGCGCTTGAAATCAATCAAAATCAATACAGAAGCACGCAAAAAATACAATGAACAGCAGAAAATACTTTTGCAAAAAGCAGTAGAAAAACACACCGCTTTGACCATGCTCTTGATGAGTCGATTGGCGGCCATGAGGTCGTCAGGACTGTTGCTTTTCAGCAAATCCGCCAGCAACTGAAACGGTTACACGCCCCTTATGGCAGGAAAAACTACAACAAAAAATGTTTCGAGATTCTATAAAACGCAGGCCATGTTCATGCAAAGACCAATCTGAAGTCGATGGTTATCCGCAGATGGTTGACTATGCGTGGAGTGTGCGGACTGCGGATAACGTAAATCTAAATCAATTTTAATATTTGTAAATTAACAAAGATACCTTGGACTTCTCTTCGTCCTCAAAAGTGGCTTGTCGCGGTTTGGGCTGGGCGGTGGGGATCGGGTTGGAGCTCAGCACCTAAAAGGCGGCAAGTTCCAAATGTTACCGTGTAAGCACACGCACGCACGCACATACAAAGTCTAGTCATAGGTTCAACTGGGTAGGGATTCGGTACAGGTTACCATAACCACAGTTTTAATACTCTGAAGACGGACTGCACCTTGTTGACTGTGCCCCATGGTACCAGACAAATTTTAGAGGCAGTGGGATCCGAAATACTATTGAGGGGGGGGGGAGAATTTTACAGAGGGGCCCTGTTGCATTTTATGGATGCTGTGTCCTTAGGCGGTCGTTTGGCAGAAAATCGGACCATTTTTGTAAAAAAAAAGAAAAGCGGCGCCGCGGGTAAATTTTCGACCACATCCACATACAGGCATTTTATCAGGAAAAGTTGGTCAGCTAGACGCATCCCCCATCACGTTGTCATCAAGTTCCGATATCGGAGGGGGGGGGGGGGGGTCGGCACGCACGCACGCACATACGTTGTCCATGTAGGTTGGGTCGACAGGAATGACGCCTTGGCCCTTGAGCATGTCATAGGCCTGCTTGATCTTGGGCAAATGCCGCAGCGAGTGTTTCCACGAATACAGTAACTCCACAGTACGCTGCTTCACCCGCTCATTGGTGTCGGCGCCCAAATACTGAAATTTGCATATTAACCACGGTTGTGCACAGTTAAAGAAATTACGGTTTTATAGGAAATCGGTTCATTAAAAGTTATACTGAAAAATATAATAGCAAAATTCTGCTTCAAATTATCACTTGTTAAATACTTAGGTGTGCGTGTATTATGCGATAATAACGACACGATACCTGCAATACAAGGAAAGCGCATGCACATCGCATACCTATGCATATACAGTACACACCACACCGCATACCTTTGGCGACAGCAATTTGATGAGCTCATTCAAAAATCGAAATTTCCCCATTTCATTGTGAAAGCGCTGACCGCAACTGCGTACGCAAGCATCCAGCAGCTGAAAGAAATATTCAAAATTAGAAAATTTATTTTTTGATAATATATTGGTCATTATAATAATGCCCGCATCCTAAGGAATCTGTACGGCATAATATTTAATCATTAAAAATTCGATTTTTTAATAATTCCCGTGTGTAGACTAAGAGGTGTAACTGGCCATCAAAGCTGAGGGGGGGGGGGGGTGAACCTGGGATTTTTCAAAAGTCGCTGGGGGTTACCTGCACGGCCAAATTGGATACAATTTCTCTTTTCCCAACCTCAATAATGACCTAGAAAATGCTTCGTGAATGCTGAAAGCACAGCGCCGCAGGCAAAAATTTGTGAATTTTTGGCCAAAAAGGCGCTTCAGTGACTCTAAAAATGGTCAGTTGGAGCAAAAAAACAGCGCCGCAGGCAAAATTTGGTGATTTTTTGGCCGAAAATGTGCCCAAAAGACTCCAAAATGGTCTGTAGGTGCGTAAAATACAGCGCCGCAGGCGAAATTTTTGACATTTGGACAATAAATGCTGCTCACAGGCCTGAAAAACACCTTGGGAAGTATGAGAAAAACAATTCAGCCATAGGGGTAACCTGCAGTCAGTGCAGGATTGACTAAAGCTGAGGGGGGGGGGGGGGTGAACCCTACCTACACCCTACCCAGTTACACCTAGTAGGTGCATAGGGGAATTAGTGAATTTCTTAATTTCTTAGGAATACGCTTAACAAGTCTCACCTTGCCAATTCCAGAGTTGCGCAAAGCAACTCTATGCAATTAATTACCTAAAGCTCGTTTTGTTACCGTAGATTTTACGTTACGGTAATTACCTCCAAGCCGGCCAAAGCTTCCTGCACATTGGGACTGTGCACTTTGTGCGCCAACAATTTGCAGGAAATCTGAGGGCCTTCCAACTCGTCGTTTACCTAAAAAAAAATCAAACAAAATGAAATAAAAGTCATAATACGCCGAGTAAATTATCGATTTCTCACTAATTGTACGTTATCAACTGCTCTCATTGCTGGTTTAGAATAGAATAGCAAAATCAAAGATTGTTCCATATTCTTTATGCCATAGGTGTAGATTGGTCCAAAAGCCAGGGGGGGGGTCTCTGGGTGTTTTGAGGGGGAGGGGTCTCCCGCCATCCCGCCGGGATCGGAAATTTTGGAGGGGGGGTGGTCGAAGTAGAAAATTTCGCACCAAAATAGCGCGTAAATCGGTGCTTTTTGGTCCAAAATGTGACAAAACAATGCTTAAATAGCACTTTTTAAGCGATTTTGGGTAACACTACAGTGAAAATGAAACAAAAACACGCATCTTTACCCATTTTTTTTTAATTTTGAGAGAGGGTTTCCCGCAAGTCATCTGGGATGGCGATGGCCAGGGGGGGCCTCTCTCCCGCAAAAAAGCGGGATGGCTATAGCCAGGGGGAGGGTGAACCCACCCTAGACCCCCCCTGAGCCCACCTATGCTTTATGCGCTTTCGCGCAAAACTGCGAAAGAAACAGCCACTGTTTTATTCGAATAATCCACTAACAGAAAAATAATGAAACGCACTTTTAGATAGAAGATACGATTTACAATAGAAATATACCTTATCGATGAACCCCTTTACAAACGCCGTTCTGGCAGCTTCATCGCTAAACGGATCCGTCGCCTTCGCTAAATTGTCAGAATTCAATTTAATTAAATTTCAATTAAAAAACCGAACTAAATAATTGTGTCTACCGAGCCAGAACTCCAGTGGCTGCTCCTCGTTGGCACTGCTTGCCGCCGCCATTTGCACACGAATTTTAAACCCAAACTAAACAGCGAAAAAAAAATTCTAGCGAATCAATGCTACAATTTCTGCGAGCCAGGAATAAAATTGGCTCACGCTGCCCTATAGCCAAGAATAAAACCGGCTCGCACCACGCGGGTACTGGGCCAGTAAACATAATCGGAATCCTACTAGAGTGTGTTTTTTAATAGCAACGCGTGTTGGATTTGTACTAAATTTGTACTATTTGGTTTATTTACAGCGTTTTCAACGTGCTGTGTGCCCCGTATCTTCTTGAAGGCAGAAAAGATCCCTGCAACCAGCCGACAGCGCAAACTCGGCTATAAGCACGTTGTTGTTGTTGTTATTGTTGTTGTTGTTGCTGGATTTGGGGCAACGCTAGGAGGCCGTCAATGGTCCATGTAGCATACCCATCTCCATGACGCCTTCCTGTTCAGAGCCGGCAATCGGCCAAAGACTTTCGGAAGAGCACAATCTATAATCTAGGGCAGCAATGGCACGAGAAAATCCATCGAAAGGGACGTCCTCGGTCTAGTGGGTCCATAAAGAATCGAACAAAGTACCTTGCGCGCAAGAGGCCGATTCTTTACCACAAGGCCATACGCTGCCCGGCTATAAGCACACCAGTCTCACCTAGAGCTGCAACAATACCCTAAGCAACCCTAAACACGTGCGCCTTTCTACGTGTGTGCGTTTCAACGTCCTGCCGCCAAAGTGTGCGCCTTTAAACTGACAAGCCTAAGCCTTAGCCTAAGAAAGACCTAAGAGCCTAAGTCTAAGCCTAAGCCGCCTTCAGGCCGGTTAAGGGTGAGGTTATTTGACGGAACGGAACGGAACGGAATGGGCGTGGCCAACGGCGCGTTATCTAAAAGGTAGCGGGGCCTGGTCGCGCCCATTCCGTTCCGTTCCGTCTCCTTTTACTACGTAATTGGATAAGCGTGTCGGCGCGTTATGAAAGTGCGTAGGCCAATGTAAACAGTTTTTTGTCTTTCAGGTCCACGCAAAAACGATCGTGAGTCACGATTTGTGATGGGCGCGCAACGAAATGAACGGCGACGGCGAAATACGCGAGCATTGGGATTACTTGCGTACATAGTCGTTGAAAAACGCAACAACATATCACATAAAAAAACATCGAATTACTTATTTAGACGCGACGAGAAGGTAAACGGCGACATGGGCCCGTTTCTCTGCCACGTCGCTTGGCTGCAGTCTGGCGATCCGGCTTGACGAGCCGCCCATGCCATCGTAGTAGTAGTCGTGACGCCCAATTCGTTGGATGGACGTGTAGTGGCCTGCATTGAATCGTTCCATTCATTTAAAAAAAATTCAGGACAACTGTGTGTGTACCTTGGCTGAACAGGGACACATTTTGAAGCCGAAACGTGCGTCCCATGACCAGCAGTTGAGCTGGGAGTGCTGCACGGACTGATGGGTCACTGCCTCGGATATTGATCGGCAGGATCCAGGGGTACTTGGCTGCAAACTGCGTCTGGGGAGTTCGAATTCCGTCGCAGATTTGCACGCGCACGCTGAATACCAAATAATTATTCTTGCCGAAACTCTGCTGAGAACGCCATTGCTTACCCATTGCAGTCGTCATAGTGCCACTTCGATGACACCTTGGGCGCGGTGGTCGTGTACTTCTCACCACATGGCGAGGGAAATCCGGTCACCTCGTTTCGGATTGCGTCCTCCACGCTGTCTGCTGACTGTCTGCAATGCTATTGGGTCACATCACGGTGTACAATGGAACACTTTTAAAGAGCTTACACGTTGAATGAGAACCGCTGGAACGTGCGATGTTTTGAGCGATTGGGGCAGGATTCTTCGCTGCAAATGGACGAGCGAATGCAGCGGAATGCGTATCCCAGGTACTCGTTGATCATCTCGTCCTCTTCGGCAAAAAAATCGCGCTTCGCTAGAATGTGCACGTAAAGCCTGTTTGTCTGTCTGTCTTAAACATTCTAGTGTGTGTGCAGCGAAGTTAACCTCGATCGGCGGTGTTGTTTTGAAGGGCGGCTTTGACGTGTGGCTGTGACCACATCGACTCGACCAACACCTTCTTTGCCAACTCAACGTTCCCCTTGTTGAGCAGGCTGACACTATGGTGGATGACGAAGTCGACTGGATTTTGTGAGAGCCAGTTGAGAAACTTCTGTAACAATCTGCATAAGCATGCAACATTGATACAAGTGTGCGCATACCGGGTAGCGCGCTGCGCGCTGCGGACGTTTTTGCGTGGACCTGAAAGACAAAAAACTGTTTACATTGGCCTACGCACTTTCATAACGCGCCGACACGCTTATCCAATTACGTAGTAAAAGGAGACGGAACGGAACGGAATGGGCGCGACCAGGCCCCGCTACCTTTTAGATAACGCGCCGTTGGCCACGCCCATTCCGTTCCGTTCCGTTCCGTCAAATAACCTCACCCCCGGTTAAAAGTGAAAGACACAGACATCAACTGCGGCCTATCGTTTGGCGCATCGTCAGGACGAACGCTTTAAAATTTGAAATTATTATTTTGGTATACTTATTTCAATGTCTGACCAACTATCCGTGCACGCCAACCACGTTTTTTATTCAGAGGCGGTGTTTTCCTTTGAAGTTTGCGCGTCGATTAGACGGTGAGACAATTGCAGTTTTATCGCCTCCCGGTTTACTACGTGTTTAGCGACTGTAATCACAAGCCGAAATGAGCGCGAATCCCGAAGAAAAAGACGATAATAGTCCAGCTAACAGGTCAGATTTGTCTAGAACCCCACAGAGTAGCGACGACGAATATATGGACGATATTGCGAGGAATTCAAAAAGTGACAAAAAGATTGAAAAGAGGTTTGAAAGAGAATGCTTGTTTAGTGCAATTAGAAAATATAAAAAAGACATTCTATGTAATGCGACGAATTAAGTTAAAATTGAAAATCACGTTTGCTTTTAGGGGCATGGATATCGAGCCGTCCCACTCGTTTCAGCGCGAACCGAACAAATTCCATCTTTTAATAGGCGTCACTGGCAGCGTTGCGACCATAAAACTGCAAGAATTGATCGAGGCCATTTTGGAAAATTCCCCAAAGGACAGAGTGTCTATTAGGGGCGGAATGCTGACATTTTGGAATTTTAATGAGAGAACTTGCTTGCTTCGCATTTTTGTACCGTTTGAAATTCGAATTCGAAAATTTTTGGCATTCCGCCTACAGAGTTGTCGCAACGAAGTTTGCCCTGCACTTTTTCGACGAGAAACAAATCCACTGGCCCGTTTATACGGACAAGAACGAGTGGCAAGCCTGGCAGTGCCGCGGCGACCCTGTAAATACGTACGTGCGTGCGTGCGTTTGTAGGTTGGGTCTGAAGCCAGGGGGTGTCTGGGTTTCGAGGGGGGGGGACTAGAGCCATCCCAGAAAAGTCTGGGATGGGAAATTGTTGAAGGGAGGTGTCGAAATGGAACATTTCGCACCAAAATAGGGTGTTTTGGCTCAAAATTTTGTTAAAATGAGGTCTAAATAGCGTTATTTAGGTGTTTTAGGTCACAATTACTGAAAAAGAGGCAACACTCATTTTTACCCAATTTTTTGTCAATATTGAGAGGCTTGCCCGCAGGTTATCCGGAATAACGATGGCCAGGGGGGGGGGGGGTGCTCACGCAAAAAAAAAAGAGCGGGACGGCTATATCCAGCTGGCTCGAAATCCCCCCCCCCATACCCCCTGATCCCTCCCAAAAAAAAATCGGGATGACTGTGCCCCCCCCCCTCGCCCGCGTTCCCACCATCTTGGTGCACAAGACAAGGGTGCATCACTCTCCCATCCCCTGCAGGTGGTGCACATTGAGCTGCGCAAGTGGGCGGATCTGTTGCTGATCGCTCCACTGGATGCGAACAGCTTGGCCAAGCTGGCCAATGGGCTCTGCGACAACCTCCTGACTTCGGTCGTACGCGCCTGGGACCTCGTGAAGCCGCTCTACTTCTGTCCAGCCATGAACACCATGATGTACGAGAACCCGCTCACCTACAGACACCTCGAGACGCTCAGGTTTGGGTGTTTTTTTTTATGTATTAGAGTAGAGTTAATGTACAGGGTGGCCCCTTTATCTATCCGGGGCTTTGATCGCTTATAACTTTGCGTTTACTCAACCAAACGAAACAAAATTTGTACACGATACAGGTACAGGTTCAAAGTTTTTGTGCGCCGATTTTCAAGAGAACCTAATGCGACATGCCAGAATGGCACAATTTTATCCGATGTGCACGCAATTTCGTTGAGATCTACTGTACAATCCAGAAAACTGAGACTGCATCTGGCGCTTTGGCGTCGGCGCGTTCCAGGACGTTGTTTGTGGCTGCTGTACCACATTCAGTCACGCAAAAACGTGCGTGCGTGCGTGCGTGCGATCTGAGTTTTTGCTGCATTTTGCGATCTGTGTTTTCTGATGACGCTGCACAAATGCCAGTCACACCTGACCAACGTGACCAAAAACGGAGGTCACGTTTAAGTGCATAACCAGCGATGCCATCATTAGATTTTCTTGAAAGTCGGCGCACAAAAACTTTGAACCTGTACCTGTATCGTGTACAAATTTTGTTTCGTTTTGGTTTCAAAGTTATAAGCGATCAAACCCCGGATAGATCGGGTCCGGAACTTACGTCCCCTCTGCTCGCGTGCGGCCCTTTTCTCATAAAAATTGCTTGTGAGTAACTTGCCATATAAAAGGTGACAGAAATGTTTATAGCTTATAAAACATTAAGCGGTACATCACTGTTCGCCGTCTAAGAACAACATTTATCACCGTTGAATCTGTGTTCACCATTCAATCTGCGTGTTCGCTATTCTCTTCATTCTCCTCTTCGTCGTCGTCGTCGTCACTACCGCTTTCCTGTTGGCCGGCTGGCCGCCGCTTCTTGCCGAAGAGGTAGAAGGCGCGGCGACTGTGCCGCAAGAGAGCGGCGCGGCTCCTCTTCCGTTTCGGCGTCCGCGATGCGCTTCGGTAAGCGGTCCTTCAACCGCTGCAGCCGCTCCTCCAACCGGACGTACTTGCGCTTCTTCCTCCTTGAAGGCTGGCCGACATCGAGCTGCATGAGTCGGACACGACATGGTCGTGGCGTTCCAGCAGACATTGTCCATCGCGGCGGCGTGTGGCGCATGATGACATATGTACAGACGCTACTTTGAATCTCCACGTCTTTGTCTGTTATGTTACTGAGTAGTAGATTATACTATAGTAGTTAGACAGCAGCAGTGTTTATCCAGTCGTTCATACACAAGCAAAAAGCGCCCATGCCAAACACGCAAATTACTCGGTGGGGCTCTAAATGGCAAGAGGGGACGTAAGTTCCGGGAACCGGATAGATAAATGGGCCACCCTGTATTTTAAATGCCGAGAGTATCGGTGTGGTGTCTCGTTTCTCACTGCAAGCGGAACGCTTCAAACATCTTAGGCAAGTGATGTTGAAATGCGGATCTTCAGAACCAGGGGGGGGGGGGGAGAAGAGAACAAATGTCTAAAAATCTCGCAACAATTTATCCTCATTTTGACCGCATAGTCTTGACTTGGAATTGGATTGTCTAACAGCAACGACGATCTAAATTGAGAGACAAGGGGTCTAACTACCAAAACAACTCCCGATTTTGAACACTCACATTCTTTTGACATAGAAGGATTTCTTTAATAGTGTCAAAATTTGCTGGCAGTCTTATTTCTGAGGGTCAAATCTTTCACTCTACTTTGAGATCATACATGTAACTGGTGGGGGGGGGGGGCGAAACCCACCCCCAGTCGGTAGTTTTACCCCTCCCCTCCCCCCCCCCAATAAGAATATTTTTCAGTTTTTTTTAATTTTCTGTTTTTTTACCCTAAAACAGCTAAATAACGCTATTTATGGCGTTCTGGGGGGGGGTGGAAAATCTGGAGGGGGGGTCTGGGAAGGAAAAAATAGGCACTTTTTGGTTGATTTTTAGTCAAAAAGACACTGGTAAAACCCTAAAATAGGCACTTTTTAGTCAGAATACACTGTAAATAACCCAATATAGGTACTTTTTGGGCGATTTTTGCTCAAAAGCACCATACAAAACACATTACCGTTTTCAGTTTCAAATTTCTGGGGGGTTGGGGGGGGGGGTGGGTAGGGTCAAAACCAGCAAGTGGGGGGAGGGCCCCCCCAGTTACAGGTATGCTCCCCCCCCCCATTTCAAAAACCCGCTTACATGTATGTTTCAGATCCCTGCTGGGCTACAAGGAGATCCCCGCGATCGAGAAGGAGCTGATCTGCGGGGACAAGGGCCTGGGTGCGATGGCCACCGTTGCCATGATCGCCTCGGTCGTCAGTGGCGAAGTCAAGAAAAGATTCGCCGTCTACTCCATTCACTGACTGACTATCTTTCCACAGACTACTTACTAGCGCTTTACTATCCATGCGTGCTTTGTAGTGGACAGTGAACAAGAGAACAATACGTTCTTCTTGGCTGGGAGGTGACTTTGATGACGTGTATTGCGCTGGTGTGAGACTCGCTACGGAAGGAAGTCCCTCTAACTCCCAATCCTCTGTTTGCCTCTAAGGTGCAACTTTCTGGGTGGAGGTGAGCGCAGTCCTTGACCCAGAAGTGGACATTTTGTTTTGTTTTCTTTTTGAGGTCGACCTTACGCCCAGGTCGCCACAGACCGAAACTGACAAAAGTTAAAGCGATACTGCCGCAGAGTGCTATTAGAGAATTTACAGTAACTGGTTGTCTATAAAATGTTCACTCCGTGTTTGTTCTACAAATGGTGTCGCCTCTGTGAAATACGGCCACCGCCGTGTTTTGTTACGTTTCATTATGCGGATTGTGTTGACTACAAAGGAACACGAGACACCCGTGGGCAAAAAGGACCGTTTTGAGTTTCACACAGGGCTGTAGGTTCACCCTCGGCAGCACAATTGTCTTTTTCATAGTGTTTGCCCATTGCGTTCTTGCTTGTGACTGTTGTTGTCCTCTCTGTGACCAGAAAAGTTGAGTTCAAGTCAGTGCCGTAGCCAGGGAGGGAGCGGAGGGGGCAATCGCCCCCTCCTTTTGGAATTCGCCCCCTCTGGAAAATCCTGGCTACGCTACTGGTTCAAGTCGACTTGTGAGTGCTCTTGCGCAACAAAAACCGGGCCCATCGCGTCGACGACACGCCGCTACCGGTGGCCTGTTTGTGCAAGACAAACCTCTCGCTGCGGGCCCTACGCTAATCCCTAGAGGTCAAGACGCGATTTGGGCCTCGTAATGGGCCCTTCTTACCCCCCTGTGTGCGCTTCCTTCACGCCAGCACCTACGTGTGTGTGTTTGTGTCGTTCTGTGCACAGGACGCGTGCACAGTGTGTCGCCGCGACGCATACGAGACCCGTGAGTACACACCGCCTGCGCGTCCCAATCCATGCGACGCGGACGTGTTTGCTCCGCCGCCGAAAAAAAAAGCAGAAATCCGTCGCTCTGCGAAGCCTAATCCCCTCGCTGCGTGGAGGAGAGAGCTGTGCGTTGCGTCGCACGTAGATAACGTTGCGTGCCGATTGGAAAGGGGGGGGGGGTGGGTCGTTTGGACAACCTCCTCTCTCTCTC
The DNA here is from genome assembly GCA_030248085.1 of Paralinhomoeus sp. GSCO2_6. Taxonomy (NCBI): domain Eukaryota; kingdom Metazoa; phylum Nematoda; class Chromadorea; order Monhysterida; family Linhomoeidae; genus Paralinhomoeus; species Paralinhomoeus sp. GSCO2_6. Next base: position 25,299 of record JASAMY010002888.1, read on the forward strand.
CCCTGCCGAGACAAAGGGGGCAGGCCAGGAGAGGGTTTGAATTCCAACAGTGTCCGCAGCACGCTCGTGTCTTATCGCTGCGCTGCGCTGCGTTGCGACTCAATAGTAGGACGCGAGTGTGTGCGCGCGCGTGGCATCATCTTCTCCCGTTCTCTGCGTGGGACGACGACAGCGGAGCGGAGAAATTCCAGGCCCACCCACCACCAGCCCTCGCATCTCCAGCCAGAGTAGCGTACCTACCGAGTAGCAAATCTGGGTTAATTGACAGCGCGCAGGCCGGTTTACCCGTTCAGCTGTCGTCGCCGCGAGGGTGGGCGCGCTGCTGACGACGAGTTTTTGGGCCCAGCGCCAAATTAACCGCACCGGTCAGGTCCGACCGACAGAGAGAGAGAGAGAGAGAGGGAGGGAGGAAAAAACATGGCGACGGCAGCGAGCAGGTTCAACAGCGCCGGCCATTGGTGCCCTCGCTGTCAGAAGCGCGTCTACTTCGCCGAGGAAGTGATCGCGCTCGGCAAGCACTGGCACAAGAGCTGCTTCGTCTGCGGTGAGTGACCGGAAGGTCACACCTGTGACTGGGGTGGGCGACGGAGAGAACCGACCCTCCTCCCACAAAACCCTTGGCCGTTGATTTTTGTTGGAACCTGACCATGTTCTTTGCGCTTGCGCAACGTCCATTAAAAAGTCAATTGAAAAAGGCAAACCTTCGTTCACCACATCCTCCAGAATTCCCAGTAGCGCTGGCATGAGGTCCCCTTGTGCCTCTGAAATTCACTTCAACATCAGAGTAACCACCACTCGTTTTCGTGTGAACTTTTCTCAAAGGAAGGTGGTTTATGAGCCGATCGGCGTCTTCTAGCCAACTCGGACTGCAAGAAGCGTCTCGACAGCTACAACTGCACCGACCACGAGGGCGACGCCTTCTGCAAGCACTGTCACGGCAAGCTCTTCGGTCCCAAAGGCTACGGTTACGGCATCGGAGCCGGAGTCCTCTCCACGGCCGACAGTGGCGCCTGCGTGGAGAACGGGGTCAATGGCAATCGGTGCGTTCGTCCGCCTGTGCGTGCACTGTGTGTTTGTGTGCGTGCGTGCTACGTAGCGCGTGCTATCGGCCGAATTCAAATCTGCTAGTGCGGGCACTTGCTTGCACGCCGCAATTATGGTCGCCGCTTGCGACTGTAACTGTCGTTATCGTGGGCAACCAAAGGATGTTTTCGCTCGCTTTTGGGCTTTGAACGGAGCGCAAGCAAGCACTGTGCACCCGCGAGCGAGTGTGGAAAACGTTGTTGCTATTTCGACTAGCCAAAGGACGAACGCGCGTACACGCACGCACGGACTTGTTGTTGGGTTAGGGGCAACGCTATTAGGCCGTCAATGGCCCATATATGTAGAATACCCATCTCCATGACGCCTTCCCGTCTACAGCCGCATAATTAGCCAAAAGACCTTCGGAAGAACGCCATCTGTAATCTAGAGCAGCGACGGGCGACGGCACGAGAAAATCCATCGAGAGGGAAGTCGTCAATGTAGTGGCTCCATCAAGAATATAACCCAGGACCGTACGCGCACGAGGCCGATTCTCTATCACTAGGCCATACGCTGCCCACGCACGCATGAACATTCTGAGTTCAGAGTGTCTCTGACGGTGCCGCTCTCTGACGAGAACGGACGTCGACTGTCGTCGACGGGCAGCTCGAGCAAGTCGCCGTCCACGCCCATTTCGCCCCGGGCCTTTGGGTGTGGGATTTTTTTTTTAATATTTGAATTTTTAAGTTTGCTTGAATTTTCAGCTACGAAGGCAAGTCACTGCCGAGCCCGACGTTCGACCACAAGGATATCTGCAGACGATGCGACAAGAGGGTCTACGTGGCTGAGAGAGTGATCGCCGCAGGATCTGTGGGTTTTCGGTTTTGTATTTGGACTCATTTAAATACTTTTTTTACCATTTTGGTTAGTTCCAACGTAATCATAATCAATCATTGACCGTGTTTTTTAGGTTGATTGAGCTGGCATTCTGTTCATTCATTACGGTGCAAGTAACTTATGTTGTGGCATTCTCAGAATGTCTCATGCTTTTTACGGCCTCTGAACTTTGCTGATAACGTAATTCAACCTTTTGGGAGTTTGACATGTCCCCACCGTGTGGGCGTATTAGGGCGTCTTTACTCTTTGGCATGCTTGAGCGCAGTTCAAATGACGCAACCACGCACACACAAACACAGACAAACGCACATACGTACACTCACGCACGCACGAACCAATGCTTCAGTCGTGGCACAAGGCGGCCTGTTTCACGTGCGCCGAGTGCCGCAAGAGTCTGCAGTCGACGTCGCTTTGCGAAAAGGACTACGAAATCTACTGCAACAGTGCGTTGTCTTGATTCGTTTGTCTTTGTAAATGCGCGATTGTACGATGCGCTCTGTCATAGTTGGTTGATGAGCTTGGCTGGCAGGCTTTTTGACGGCTGGAATACCTAGCTTGCGTTTTGGTATGGTATTTTTTTCTGAATCTCAACGAATTTTTTTTGAAAGTTTGGGAGTATTTGCGGATAGACTTGGTGGTCGTTAGTATGTAGTAAAGTAACTGAACCATGTTTGCAATGTGCTAGACGTGCACTACCATACACCATCGTTCGAAAATAAACACCTGACGACACACTATCGAGAATTGAAACCATTTAGACTTGAATTTGCCATACTAGTAGTAGTAGTATGATACTACTGACTGACTGAGCTGTTCGTTTTGCTGAACTGTGCAATGTATATGCCGAATTTTGTGAATTATGACTCTGAATATCATGTCAATTCTTGAGCTCGTATGTTGTCAGCAGATTTCAGACCGTTGCATTTTCAGCTTGCTATGGCAAGAATTTCGGTCCCAGAGGCTATGGTTACGGTGTCGGATCGGGCACTCTCCAGATGCACCAGTGAGAACTTGAGAGAGGCCCAGTGCTACTCCGCAAACAATTCCGTTGAATATTCCGCTGATGCTTACCTACAACTACTGTTGGTTGTTAAAATTCAAATTTGAAATTCAAAACTCGCGCGCGCGCGTGCACTCGTAGTACCAACAGAACAGCGCCTACGAGTTGGGCATGACGCGTACCTGTTGCCACCATCCCCCCCCCCCTCCAGCCCATGCACAATTTTGGCTGTAATTGTAGTCTAGCGGTTGTTATATTCGGTTAAAAAATTAATTCGCAATGCAATTCCCAACCAGTCACAGGTATGACGTCATACTCTGACTCAGTTCGATTATGGATTAGTACAAGAAGTTTTGCCGAAAGCAATTGGTTGCGCATTGGTGTGTTTGAAACACGAATTTTCGGGCTGTAGTTATAGCGATGCTCTGATGTGTGTAGAGTGTGGCGCTGATCCTTTGTAGTGTTGTCCACGTCGCAAAGTGTTGTTGGGAGTAAAGTGAACGCGCTTTGACGTGTAAAGACTCACTCACTCTCACATCCGCGCTCCCACAGACACACGCACGCACACACAGACACGCACACACACACGTACGCACATACATACACGCACGCACACACTCACACACGTAATTGCTTGCCTTGGCAAAGTGGGTCGTTTGGATAGCTACTTGTATGGCGGGGGAGGGGTAATACACTGAAATTTGTCATTGAGGGTGCTTATTCTAGGACGAACTGTATGTGAGCATTTCATTTGCACTGTGGTTGGTTGTTTTTCGCTACACGCTGGTGCGTGGGTGAAGTGTGTTGTCATTTTTTTGAATATTTTTTCTAGGGTAGGTATTTCAGGACGCGTTCCTGCTCTAGTCGTGTGGGAGAGTGGGGGGGGGCAGCTGTGCCGTTCCGTTCTTCCGACGCCGCCGCAAGGTGTGGACCACGATGCTTCTTCCCTCGGCTATATGGCTATCGGGGGGAAGGGGGTAAGCAACTGTTGCTGCTGTGGCGGATTCTTCGGGAAATCGGCGGAAGCGCGGCGCGGCGCGCGCGCTTCTTTCCATATATGGCGTGCGGTTAAAAATACGCGGCGCGCAGCTGACGAGGGATGGGGGAGGTGGGGGGGGGGGAGCCCTCCTCTCCTCTCGCGCGCCGGGTAGAAGTTCCGTTCGAAGCGAAGCTAACATTGACTAGCCGCTAGCTGAGAGGCAGAAGCTGCGAGCTGAGCCTAACTGCGCTGCCCCCACCGAGGAAACTAGAGGTTGGTGCAGCGCCCACACGTTGTGTACATTGTAAGGGCACTTGAGAAGTGAAAGAGTGTACTGTACTGAAGCGACTGTAATGACTGGTTTTGAAATATCTACGCATTTGCGGTCGCTCGGACAGTGATCGGACGTGCGTGCCTATCGAAAAGTTACTAGATTTACATGTTCCAACGAGAAACGATTATATTGGACAATTGTGCGTTCATTAAAAGACCCTAAATAATTTAGTACAGAAAAGGAATAAGTGGAACTGCGCCTACTGTACCTTGCGTTAATTTTCCTACTACCGTAAATTGCCCTTCAAAATTAAACTCACAGAAAGCCCCCTCCCAACCCAATAGGCTTGGGTAAGGGGAGATTGCGCCCTAGGGGTACTAATGGAGGATTCACGGAAACGATACGAGACTCAAACCATAAGCACCACAAACCAATCTGCATACAAACAAACAACTCCCAATCCAAATTCATCCGCTCAGAGACTGAGTGCGCCAATTCATCCTCTAGCCTCAATGCGCACTCTATCGTTCGTACAAATTTCCTTTTCAAAAGCGCCACGCTCGCGGCACCCTCAAACGAATTTCGGCGCGCGCTTTTCAAGCTTCGCGTGTATTGGTAGTGCATAGCATCCACCGCTTGTGCTAGAGCATTCAATAGTGTCATCTGCCGGGCGGCGCGGGGTGGGGCGCTGGCGGGTAGCTTTGCTGGAGTGCGCAGCGCCGCCGAAGGACCCTCGAAACAACCACAACCGGTCTCTGGGCGCTTCTGCCGCCGTCGCGGCGGCGCGTATTTTTGTCGTCGCCCTCTCACAGCAGCGCCCGTTCATTCCCCGGCGCCTACATACGCAGTCCCTAACCTACGGCGCGTTATATTACCCATCGCGCCGACGCCGCCCTACGCACACCCGCGCACCGCGCGTGCGTGCGTGCGTGCGTGCGCGTGCTGGAGTAAGTGGCTGGAAAGAACGAGAAAAGATGGCCAGCAAACCGCAGGCGAAAACCCGGCCGGCGGCGGCAAGGGCAAAGACGACTGCCCAATCTAGCAGCTCCGCAGCGTAAAGATTTTTTTCATGGATTTTTATTAATTCTGACGGTCTCATAAGCACGGCAATGAGCACAAGCGGATGCTTTGAACGTGCTTTTAATTGGCATCGTTACTTCAGCGATTCGAAAGCCCACTGCTGCTAAATTGAATTGCTTAAAACATCAGGTTCTTCGCTAACGCGCGTACGTCCCATACTAGCCATTCATTCACAGTGCAGTACTGTAAAGTTTTCCTAGAAATGTTGACTGAAAATTTACTAAATCTCTTTGATTTAATGGAAACATTTTAGCCCCTCCTCCAGCAGCCGTGCCGATTCCTCGTCAGAGGACGCAGTCACCGTTCTCAAGCTAGCACCCGTCCGTCCAGAGCCCGAGATTATAGTCATGCCTGAAGGTCAGTGAGTGCGTTCCCGTTCGTCATGCTCACGTGAAATTTGCACGATTGTTTATTGCAAATTTTCTTTTTTTTTTCACGAACGCCAATCGACACGTTTTCGTCAAAAGTCCCAAAGCTCTGTTGTCTGTGAGAGCAGTGGCTGATTAGGCTGCTGATCGCATTCGAATTTCAAATTAAAAAAAAACATGCAATTTTAAACGGTTCTAGGCAAGGCGCCCCACTTTCCGCAGCAGCCTGTGGCTCGTCAGAACGAGGACGGCAGTCTCGAGCTGGAGTGCTTCCTCGAGGCGGCGCCCCTGCCGCTCATCAAGTGGTTCTATGAGCAGAACGAGGTTCAGAACATGAACCTACATCTATGCATTCATACATAGGCACATTAGCAGTGGCTAGCTATGTATACTGTAGGAGAAGTTTGAAAGCTAGTACTAGCTAGTGACTAGGATTGCGACGCAGAGGAGCTGACTTGTGACAAGAATGCGTTGAGCAAGCTAGCATACCAATGCTTAAAGGAAGCCTAAAGAAATGAATGCTTGCAAGAAATTGACTGAAATCAGAAATAAGCTAATCGCAAAAATTCGGAAAAGCGAACCAATCTGTTCAGCTCCAACAGAACGACCGGTACTCCTTCAAGTTGGACGAGAAAGGCAACGACGCCTTTAGCGCGGTTCTTCAGATCAAAGTGTGATTTTCGTATTTTTTAATTATTGTATTGCATTTAAATTTCCCAATTCGCAGGAACTAGCCGACAGCGACGCGGGAGCTTACAAATGCGCCATCGTCAATCCGCACGGCAAAGGCAACGCCAACTTCAACCTCAAACTCACTGGTACGTCCGTCCGTCCGTCCGCCTGTCTGTCTGTCTGTCTGTCTGTCTGTCTGTCTGGCTGCTTATGAGTGTTTTTTATTCGTATTTTTCTTCAGGTTTCAGCGCCCCAACATTTATCGAGAAGCCGCAAATCTCGAGCCGCGATGACGGACAGGTTCGAAAAAGACAACTTGTAGCAATATGCAACTTGTAGATACTTTTTGCATAAAAAAGTGGCTGTGCCATTTTCTCCGGCATTTCCCCAGAGCCATCGCGTGCGTATACCCCGTAACTGCACCTTACACTTCCCATTACATACAGAGTAGATGCCCTAAATGCTCCCGTCGCCACTGCTTGAATCGAACGACCTTTTCAATCCTGACAACGCAATCACCAATTGTTGGCGACTATTGCCCATTTTCCAAAGTACAAGGAGAGGACAGACTGCAAAATATGCTGTCGTCCTTGGAATTTGGTTCGGGGGGGGGGGGGAATCAAAAGCGCAAAAGGCAACGGACGCACGCGACGCTTGTCTAGGTGATGGTGATGGAGTTCCGCTGCAAGTCGATCTTGAAGCCGACGGTCGTGTGGACGAAGGCGGACGAGATCGTGGCCGAGACGGACCGCGTCAAGTCCGTCTACAGGGAGGAGGGCAACAACGTCTACTACGTCGCCCTAGAGATCAAGGTCCGTGCGTGCGTGCGTGCGTGCGTGCGTGCGTGCGTGCGTGCGTGCGTGCGTGCGTGCGTGCGTGCGTGCGTGTGTGCGTGCGTGCGTGCGTGTGTGCGTGCGTGCGTGCGTCCGTGCCAGTGCGTGCGTGCGTGCGTGCGTTGAACAAAACAACACAGACGAGCAAAAAACTACGATGAAATTGCAGGAGCCGACAAAGGAGAAAGATGCGGGTCAGTTCGTCGCTACGGCCAAAAACGAGTCCGGCAAGCTCACGGCGACTTTCACTGTCAAATTTGAAGGTTTCCACTGTTCTTTTTTTAATTTTCACATTTAATTGTTGATTTTTCTCCAGTGCCGCAAGGCGCGCCCACGTTCACGCGCAAGCCACAGATTCTGCAGAAGACCTCGGACCGCGGCGATCCCGCCATAGAGTTCGACATCGGATTTCAGGCTGATTTCAAACCTGAGGTTTGTTGGTGGAGGACGAATCGAAACTGGGCAACGAGCACGCACGCACGCACGCACGCACGCACGCACGCACGCACGCACGCACGCACGCACGCACGCACGCACGCACGCACGCACGCACGCACGCACGCACGCACGCACGCACGCACGCACGCACGCACGCACGCGCGCACGCACGTATGTTCAGGTGGCCTGGCTGAACCCGAAGCAGAAGAAGATGAAGGAGAGCAGTAGGATCAAGTTCAAGATGGAGTCCGAAGCAGCCGCCAACACATACGTCGCCAAGCTTGAGCTTAGGGTACGTACATACGCTTGGATTTCGTATATCCATCCCATGCTACAGTCCGGGATGAACTTCGTAAACTAGAAGTAAAAAGGAAATCTTTGGAAGGCCCTCAGCTTCATGGGACGTACGCCAAGGTCTTATGTGGGGGATATGGCGGTATGTAAAAGTCTAGAAATTAATGAAAATGAGTAAATGAATGAGATGTTGCAGAACTACAAGGCAAAGGACAGCGGCACGTACATCTGCAACATCAAGAACGAGGCGGGCGAAGCCAACGTCGAGCTAACGCTCAACATCGAAGGTTCGAGTGTTTGTTGTTTTTGCGCTCCTTTCTTTTTCTTTTTGTTTTTGTGTTCTGTGGTTTTTTGGTTGAGATAGGTATGCCTCATCACCAAATTTGCCGATTCGCTCGTTGCACGTGCCGCTTTCTTGGATTAACAATGTTTTGGTAATTCGTGAATTTTAGTTCTGCAACCTGTTTAATTTTGTCATTTGTGTTTTTTCACCGCAAACGTCCCATTGCACCGTTCAACTACATTGTGGGCCCATTGTATCGTACAGTGTATCGTTACTTTGTTTGTTCGTTTTGGTTTTTTTGTTCACCTAGCGCTTCTACTTTTGTTTGCTGTTCTTCTTGTAGGAACCAGCGACGAAAAGGATGAAGACTGAGCGACGCAGACGCGAAAAGAATGAAACATTTTCTGCTGTGCGTGTTTTGTTCTTGCTTTGCACGCGCTGTGGGGTTTTGCTTATTTATAGTGATTTTTATGATGATTGTGATGCTTATTCATGAATTCCAAATTTCAGGTCCGATGGACGAAGGAGCTGATGAAGAATGAAAATGCCTTTCTTTCTCAATTTTACGTCTTTTTTGCGAGTCGCGAATTTCGAAGCTTCTCGAGGCAGCTGCTAAGCTTGTGCCTTATCCTTTCAATATGTATGCCGCACGACGAAACAAAAGCATAGTGTACTTATCGGCACGAGCAGGATAGTGCAATATTTATAGCCGACTCACCGTCATTCTACCGAATAATGCTCCGTGCGGTTTCTGTTTGAACATGTACGGTAGCGGCCTTTGTAACCCTTTTTAATTTTTTTTTCTCAGAAATCTGGGGAAACCTAAGCTCAGTGAACCAGTGAACCAGTGAACCAGTGAACCGAGAGAAACACACCATAATATTTTAAATGCGTTGACTCTCGTTGCTCAGCCGTTAAATACTAAAACAACGCGTCACACGCCACGATTTTTACAATAGGTTAATCTAAGTAATCCTATAGTTATATTTCATTTTATTTCTTAGGCTTACGCTTAATATTAAGCTTAGGCTTTTGCGTAGGCTTCAGGCTTGTGCGAGCGCGCGCATGTCCACATGCCTGCACACCTAACATGCACGCGCGCATGGGCGTGCACGCACGTGCTCTCTGCAGGCACGCACGCACCCTCGCACGCACGCACGCACGCGCGGCACGCACACAAGCACATGCACGCACGCGCGCAGGCACGCACCGAACAGATACACAAGGACACCCACGCCCGCACGCTCACACGCGCGCACGCTCGCACAAACGCACAAGCGCGCACGCACGTGCATGCGTTCAGGCGCGCACGCATGCGCGCGGGCACGCAGGCATGTGGACATGTGCGCGCTTGCTCAAGCCTGAAGCCTAAGCCTAAGCAAAAGCCTAAGCCTAAGGCAATCCTCAAGCACGCACGTGCACGCGCACAGGCACGCGCACACGGGCACGCTCGCACGAACCCGAACCTACATCCTGAGTCTAAGCCTATTAGCCTAAGCCTATTGTGTGTGATCGCGTTGTTAGTATTTTACAGTTAAGCACTGAGCGTCAACGCATTTAAAATATTATGGTGTGTTTCTCTCGGTTCACTGGTTCACTGGTTCACTGAGCTTAGGTTTCCCGAAATCTGCAAGTAAGCTACAGGGCTACAAATGCTGGCTCGACGGTGTTTTAGGTCGCCATCTAAAGTTACTAGACGTATTACGAAAGGTTCGACTAACAAAGTCTACTAGTTCGACTAGGGCGCCATTAGACTGTTTTTGTGTTTGTGATTGGAAAACGGTGCGTGCCGTGTGTGCCATGAAACCGTGGTGTTCGTTTGGAAGGGACTGAAACGAGAAAATGATTCAGCGTGCGTACGTGGATAGACAAGATCAGCGTGCAAAGCAAAACAATAGGGATTGCTCGTAGAATTTGTGCAACGCAAAACGAACTGCTTGAAGGAAGCGAGCAACTCGCTTCAGAGAACAATGTGTTCCTTGAGTAGCCATACCTGAAACTCAAGGTGCGTTCACATTGGAGGAGCGGTTGGCTGAAATGAAGGGTCGGGTTATGCCGACATTTTTTTAGATCGCGCTCCTTCTCCCAATATTTTAAGTGGCTCTTTCAATTGAGGGAAACCTAAGTTCAGTGGGTCAGTTGCCACAAACGCACCACAATATGTTCAATGCGTTAACGCTCAATGCTCACCAGTAAAAAATCAATGCAACGCAATCATCATCATTAGGCTTAAGCTTAGTGCGTGCATTTGTTCGTGCACGTGCGTGTGTGCGCGAGTGTGCGTGCGTGCGTGCGTGCGCGCGCGCGCGCGCGTGCCCAAGCCTAATGATGATGTGTGATCGCACCGTTTTAGTTTTTTATTGTTGAGCAACGAGCGTCAACGAAAAAAATATTGTAGTGCGTTCTTGGCCCACTGGCGGCCCACTGGCCAACTGAACTTAGGTTTCCCTACAATTGCGTGTGTGCGTGCGTGCGTGCGTGCGTGCGTGCGTGCGTGCGTGCGCGTTCCGCTTTCGTGCGTGACTTCGCATACTGATTTTTTTTGTGTTTGGTACACTGTGTTAGTGTGTTCCGCTATTTTTTTTTCAGGAGCCCCGCTTCCGAAACGTGAGATTAACAAACCTCAATTTTGGCTGGATATTACTGCAGCGCAACAATTGCCGTTCACATTTTCTGGAATTACTTTTTTCCGAAAATATAACAGAAATTCACCCAAGTGAGTCACATCATGGAGAAGGCGTTCATGAAGAAGGTGACTCGTTTTCACACGCAGGCGTCACAGAAGTTTGGAAAGTGAGTACTTTTGTGGTCGTTTATTTATTCATCGAAATCAAAACACCCTGCATCCATAGGAGGTGTTGATTGGGCCAAAAGCATAGGTGTAGATTGGGTCAAAAGCCAGGGGGGGTGGCTGGGGGTATCGAGGGGGGCGGGTCTCCCGCCATCCCGCCGGGATCGGAAATTTTGGAGGGGGGGGGGGGGGTCGAAATGGAAGATTTCGCACCAAAATAGCGCGCAAATAGGTCCTTTTTGGTCCAAAATGTGTCAAAACAACACCTAAATATCACTTTTTGAGCGCTTTTGGGTCACGCTACACTGAAAAAGGACACAAAAATACGCATATTTACCTATTTATTTCAATAATGAGAGAGGGTTTCCTGCAACTTATCCGGGATGGCGATGGCCAGGGGGGGCCTCTCTCCCGCAAAAAAGCGGGATGGCCTTGCCCTTGGCCAGTGGGAGGGTGAACCCTCCCTAGACCCTCCCTGAGCCCACCTATGGCCAAAAGCCAAGGGGGGGCCTCTGAGGGTTTCTTGGGGGGGGGGGGGTCTAGAGCCGTCCTGGATAAAATCCGGGATCAAAACATTTTGGAGGAAGGGGGGTCAAGGGGTGGTCAGAGGGTTTTGCGCACCATAATAACGTGTAAAATGGGTACTTTTTGGTCTAAAATGGCTCAAAATAAGGTTTAAATAGCACTTTTCAGGCGTTTTTGGGTCACACTACACTGAAAACGAACGAAAGACACGCATCTTTGCCCATTTTTTAATATAGAGAGGGTTTTCTGCAAGTTATCCAGGATGGCGATGGCCAGGGGGGGGGGGGCTCTCTCCCGCAAAAAGCGGGACGGCCATAGCCAGCTGGAGGGTGAAACCCCCCCCCCCTCCCTGCCGTGGCGTAGCCAGGGGGGGGGGCAGGGGGGCGTTTGACCCTCCCAAAATTTTCAAAGACCCGATTTTTTCCAAAGGGGGTACCCTTATGACAATTCCCAATTTGACACAAACAGCAGTTTTGCCCCTCCCAAATCCAAATCCTGGCTACGCCACTGCCCCCCTGAGACCACCTATGCTGCATCAAATGTCGCAACGCAAACTGAGTGCTAAAAATACGCAGCACACCACAAGGTATCTTGAGACCACAAGGTTTGGTCAGCGACCCCAATTTTGTTTTTGTGCGTGTGATGTTGTAGAACAACACAGCGCCCAGCAGTAGAAACGTTTATCCAACTGTAAACTGCACAAAATTACTGGACTTTTGATCATTTCGCATTCTGTATTGGTGGTTGCATCGATGGAGACATCAAAAGTCGCTCCATAAAAAAAGTATTGCCGGCGCATGCACGCATGACTCATTGAATACATTCCGTCCCTGTGTGCGTACGTTTGCGTTCCTTGCGTTGGTCTATTAAGGGGGGGGGGGGGGGAGGTGGTTACACATCAGCAAACACAACAAATGCGCCATAGCATATCACCGGACTGCGGTGATTGTGCAAGTGGATTGAAATTGTACTGCTGGTACATATTTATGGTGCTGTGGCGTAGTCCGCAAGGCGTTGGATTCCTGACCGTGAGGTCGGGGGTTCGATTCCTTGCTGGGCAAGGCCACGGCTACCCCCTTGGGCAAGGGGTTTAAACCACAGCTCCGGTTTCTGGCTGCACCGTGGCTTCGGCCAAAAATCAGTGCCAGGTGGGGGCCCACCTTGCCTCTCGGCAGAACAACGCCCATTGTTATTTATACGGCGCCGCCCTGTGATCTTGTGATCCAGCTTACGGCCATTGTGCTGTGTCGGTGGTTGTCGTCAAAAATAAAAAGTTTAAAAAAAAAATTTGTACTGGTAATGACTATGGTCTTTTTGGGTCTCTTAGGTGGGGGGGGGGGTACCTACCCCCAGTCGCTGGTTTGCACGACATTGCACCCCCCCCCCCCCCCCACAAAAACACTCTCGCACACACACGCACACACACACACACACACACACACACACACACACACACACACACACACACACCGTGTCAAAATTGGGTGTTCTCCTGTGTTCTATGCTCTGCTCAACTACAATGCACGTTATGCGCATTCGAAAGCTGAGGGTGTAACCCTGGGTGCTGGAAGGGGGGTCCAAATTGTCATAGGATTTGAATTTCGTAAGATGAACGTGCTGCTTGCGGATTTGCTTTTTTTTTAATCGTAATTTCTCCAATAGTACCCAGTTGTACTATTGTTTCAACCCTTGGCTACCCTTTGGCACTATTGGAGATAGGGGCACTCGGATTGGTAAATCAAAATGGTCAATTCGTTGGCAAACTCGGCCTTTTCTCAATTTTTTTGAAAGGCTGAAACGTCTATTGTGCATGGGTGTTGGTATGCGTTACGGAATACTTTGCCCATGTCAGACACGCAGCCTAACAAACCTCCTAGCCGGGGGCACTATTGGAGAGGGGATACTATTCGTTCTGAAGCTTCGTTGGCTACTTTTTTTTTGGTTTTTTTTTGAGGGTTTTGAGGCCGAAGTCTCAGGCGAGAGGGGGACCGAGGGAACCTTGGTCACCTCTGCCTTATACAAGATCGATTCTCAATGAGAACTGCTATCAGGGGGCACAGTTTTGGCGTGAGCCCCTTGCCCAAGGGGGTTACTGTTATTGGCAGTCTTGCCACGCTGAGGATTGAACTCCGCACCTTGCGGTTTGGAGCCAACGCCTTAGCCCAACTGCGCAAACAGCCGCCAATACTTGGGTTGCCATTGGAGATTGGACACTATTGGAGAAATTACAGTATCTTGCTTTCCCATTATTTTCCCTCCAATTTCTGGGCCTTTCTTATGTGGGACGCGCAAACGTTTCTCCCAGAGCATATAGCAACAGTAGTATGTTTATAGTTTGCTCCTTGAAAATCGAACCCACCACCCTGCGCTCGCGATGCCGATTCTCTACCACTGGGCGACACGCTTTGCTTTAGTTGCACTGCTGGGACAAAGCACTCATTTATGTGGTTGCAGAGCCGAGAAAACGGACGTTTTGAGTCCGGAAGTGGCTGCCGTTGAGGAGCGGGTAGCCAGAACCATGCACGCCCTGCGGAACACGCGTCACAGACTGGGTGACTGTCTCAGGAGTCAGTCCAAAAAGACCGATTCCCTTGAAGACAGGAAGGTGCGTGTTGGCTTTGTTGAAAAGTCGCGGCACACGGACAAAAAGAATTGTTGGTATTTCGGGGTGGATTTTTTGGGATCGCGAGCACGCCGGCACCGGCACGCACGCACGCACCGGCACGCGCGCACGCACGCACGCACCGACACGCACGCACGCACCGGCACGCACGCACCGACACGCACGCACGCTCCGGCACGCGCGCACGCACCGGCACGCGCGCACGCACCGGCACGCACGCACGCACCGGCACGCACGCACCGGCACGCACGCACGCACCGGCACGCGCGCGCGCACCGGCACGCACGCACGGCACACACCGACACGCACGCACGCACCGGCACGCACGCACCGGCGCGCACGCACGCTCCGGCACGCACGCACCGGCACGCGCGCACGCACCGGCACGCGCGCACGCACGCACCGACACGCACGCACGCACGCACCGGCACGCACGCACGCACGCACGCACGCACCGGCACGCACGCACGCACGCACGCACGCACCGGCACGCACGCACGCACCGGCACGCACGCAATCACCGGCACGCACGCACCGGCACGCACGCACGCACCGGCACGCACGCACGCACCGGCACGCGTTCACACGTTTACACTTGCAAGTACGCGCGAAATAAGACAAAAGCCGAATTTTCAGACGAAGCTAAAGGAATTCGCTCTCGCTCAATCGCTTCTGTCCGACTCGAACGAGCTGAAAGCTGCGGAGCACAGCGGACTGTTCTCGTGCGTTTTCATTTTATTTTTGTGCTTTTTTGGCGCATTACATTACGATTGTGTGTCTACAGCGGGATGCGCGCACAAGCGACTGTGTGCGTGTTTTCAGGGAGGTTCTGGGCTGCTATGGGCTGGCGCTGAGTCACGTGGTCGACGAGCTCGTCCAGACCGACTTCAACGTCGAGAAGCAGATCCTAGACCCGCTAGCCCTCTATCTCGAGGTGCGTGCGTGCGTGCGTGCGTGCGTGCGTGCGTGCGTGCGTGCGTGCGTGCGTGCGTGCGTGCCGGAGCGTGCGTGCGTGCGTCCCCACACATACTTTTTTGATCGCGTGTTTCTTCTTTAGTTGGTTCGAATTGCAGTTGTGATTGTCTAATCTTTTTTTTTCTTGAATTGAGTAATTAAAATGCGTAGTTTTTACAGGACGAGCGGTCACTGTCCGTAGCGAAGGAAAAGTTGCGCAAAGCCGTGCTGGATTTGGATTCGGCCAAAAGGAGACTGCACTCGGCGCAGGGTGCGGAGTTCGACAAAATACAGGTGAGGTTGGGGGGTACAGCAAATGCAAACCACGGATCTTTGTTCTAATTGTCTTTTTTTGCACGAAATGCCGATAGGAATGCCACGCGTGCACCTTTTCTGCGGGGGTGGTGATATGGCAAATGGCGCCGCAGGCGAGGCAAATGTTTTTCTTTGCCGAAAGTTAGATGGTCAGTGGCTGCTAGAGGCCTCTCACTAGAAGCTGACGACACGCGTCGTCCGCAAACTCCAATGTCATGCGCAATTGAAAGAAATTAAAATGTGATGAATGGCAAAAACGGCATGAACACCGCGGCGCAACAATCCTGGCGCGGTAAATGTTTCAAGCGCGGAATATTGGAAGCCCCATCTATGTCTGCGATAGTCTCAAAGCTGCATTGCACTGCGTAATAGACAATTTTGATTGCGAGATTTCGAAGTCGAATTCATCCCGACCCCCTCCAAAAATGGCCCGGGGCACTATTGGAGGATTCACGTTACAGGTCGCAATGCAGCATTCGTCGATTCATGCGTGTACGTGTTTTTTTCGTAGTCTACATGGTAGTGCGTTTCACGAATTTTAGTTTTACATTTTTAAAAATTTTCTTTCTCAGGATGAAGTGGACGACTGCTATAAGAAGGTGGAAACGCTCAAAGACAACTACATTACGGACACCTATCAGACGGCCGCGAAAGAAACCTGGTTCGCCAGTCTCTACAAAGTGGTGCGAAAATTAGTTTTAATTGAGTTAATTGACAAAAATTGAGAAAAGAAAGCGTTCAGCTAGTGGAGCACCAACTAGAGTACCACAGGACGGCGGTGCGACAGCTGGAAAGCGTACTCCCTGAGATTACGAGAAAATTGGGTGCGGCACGCACGCACGCGCACGCACGCACGCACGCATGCACCGGCACGCGCACGCACGCACGCGCCAGCACGGGCACGCACGCACGCACGCACGCGCCAGCACGGGCACGCACGCACCAGCACGCGCCAGCACGGGCACGCACGCACCAGCACGGCCACGCATCGGCACGCACGCACCGGCACGCGCACGCACGCACGCGCGCGCGCACGGACGCACCGGCACGCACGCACGGACGCACCGGCACGCACGCACGGACGCACCGGCACGCACGCACGGACGCACCGGCACGCACGCACGGACGCACCGGCACGCACGCACGGACGCACCGGCACGCACGCACGCGCGCACGCAAGCACGCGCACGCACGGACCACACCACCAGCACGTACGCACCAGCAGGCGCCCGCACCAGCACCCACTGGCACGCACCGGCGCGCACGCACGGGCACGCACGCACGCACGCACCGGCGCCGACACGCACGCACGCGCGTAGCGACGTTGCAGCGCAGTACCCCCGGCGTCCGGTGTTCGGCTGCGCGCTGGAGGACCACCTGCGCTACTCGGGCAGAGAGATCGCGCTCGTCGTCGAGGTCTGCTGCGCCGCCCTCTGCCAGCTCTCACTCAGACACGAGGTGAGGATAAACGGTGCCACTGCTGGCACGATCGCCTGCAAGAGTACAGCTAATCGGTGGCACTGTTGACAGCAGTGAATGGTGCCCTTGTACCTGTGTTGGTGCAGCGTTTGGTCGGCTAGCACGCGGTTAGCTACTAGAGTGCGATGGTTAGCTAGCTAGCTAAGCTAAGTTAGCTCGCTTATAGGGTCTGTTCCGCGTCAGCGGCAACGCGAGCAAGGTGCGCCGCCTCAAGGCGGGTTTCGACGCTGGTGAAATCGACTTGGCGGACTATGACCAAGACCCGCATCCCATTGCAGGTGCACAGACTGACAATTCCGACCGTTAGGGGAGCCAGCCAGCCCCCCCCCCTCCTCCAGGATCGGGCTGACTGCGTCTCATCTCTCACTTGCCGTGGTCGATTATGTGTGGTGTGACCAGAGAGAGGCCCCGCGATCATAGAAGCGATCCACACACACACACACACACACACACACACACACACACACGAACAAACAAACGACTCCCAGTGCTATTTTGGTGGGGTCTTCCCCGCACCACCTGTAAGCTTTGTCTCAGGCCTAGTGGTGTGGGGGGGGGGGGATTGACCGAGCACACCAAGATGGCGCCACAGTAGCTGCTCTAGTTAAAACAAGGTCTAAATTGCAAAAAGGAAAATGCTTGTTGCAGGCGCGCTCAAGTCGTATCTGCGCGAGCTGCCCGACCCGCTCATGTCGCACAATCTCTACTCGGAGTGGCAGGCATGCGCCAAGTGCGTCCGTGCGTGCGCGCGTGCGTGCGTGCTGTCCGTCCGCCTGTCTTTGACCCCTCTGATTTGACAGCGCCCACAGAGAACGAGGCCATAAACAATGATCGGTCACGATTGGGCGTGCGGCTCACCCCCTCCCCCCACCCGCCAAGGCGCCCGCGATCATAGAAGCGGCCCACACACAACACAAACAAACAAACGATCTAGACTCGACGGTTCGGCCCGTCTGTCGGCGATTTCGAACGCCCTGCGAAAATTGCCCGCCGCTCGGCTGGCCAACCTGCGCTACCTGGTCAAGTTCCTGCAGAAGCTAGCCCAAGAGCAGGACTACACCAAAATGTCGCCCTCAAATATCGCCATCGTCTTCGGACCGAACCTGATCTGGAGTCCAGCCGCCGATGGCGCCTCGGATCTCATGGGAGCCGGTGCTGGGGACCAGTTTTTGGGCTCGAATCTTGTGGAGACGCTGATAGTGAACGCGGACAGCCTGTTTCCAGGCGGTGAGTGGTGGTGGTATTTGGGTGTGGAATGAAGCGAGTTACCTGTGTGTCTACCAGTGCCTTTGGGGGAATTTGGAGGTGGCCCTTTTGAAGAAAGAGCAAATATGGGGTAGACTCTTGGACGAGTGCACCATAATAACGCCAGTTTTTGTGTCGGTCTTGGGGAATGGTCAAACCTATTGCCCTGGGAAGGGGGAAGGTCGGTATTGCGACATCCGATTGAAGGTGCGCTGTCACCGATTTTTGAGCCGCGAGATTTCGATTGATCCGTTGCAGAGCTGCGCTTCTCCAGCGATCTGATAGGTTCGCTGCACGACAAGCTGGGAGGATTCTTGGACCGCAGCGCCCTGCCAGCCGCCGTGGGGCAACAGCAACAACAGCAGCAGAAGAGCAACAACGCCAACACTAGGTCAGATTAGCTATAGCTTCCCCGAAAGAAGTTCCGGCCCTGCTTGCGTGTAGAAATGCTCGGCGCTCGGCACACGACACGGGAATCCAGTCTAACTCCCCATAGGAACCCAGTTGGCCTCAATAAAGTGGCGACTTACGGGGGTTACGCGCACACACAGCGCACGCACGCACCCAGCCTGCACGCACCGGCACGCACCCACGTATGCACGCACGCACGGACGTGCCAGAAGTCCAGCTCCGCCCATTTCCAGTCTCCCTCTACCGGAGAGGCACTCTTCCCAGCCGCAGTGGGCCTTCCACAAGGCGGTGTCTTCGTCCGACTCGCTGGCTGCTCCCTCTGTCACCGGCAGCGGCTTTTCCTCCGGCCAGAAGAAGCCCAAAGCTCCGGCCCCTCCTCCCCCCAGAGCCGACCCGACCCCCAGCACGCCCTCACCCGACTACGAACCTGCTGGGGGCAGCAGCAGCAGTGTGGCCGGTATTGGCCTGGGAGAGGAGATGTTCCACTACCCGACGGGAAAGGAGGGAGGAGCGTCGAGGGCCAGCACACACTCGTCCCAAGACAGTCTCGACGCCTACAAGCTCGAGCAGCACACCGCCTACGACGAGTCGATGTCCAGGTGGGGTCGGAAAGCTGTCGCAAGCCCACCGCCCCAGAAATTGGCAGGAGGTGTACTTTTGACCGCCCGAGTACAGTTGGCACCATTTGGCAACGCTATTTTGGTGAACTTCGCTGCAGTTGCAGTCGTCGTCAGCCTGGCGGAGCGCGCGACGAGCACGAGGCGCAGATGGTGTCCGAGCTGCTGTTGGAGTTGGGGGTCGAGGGCGACGTTGCCGGCGGCCGAAAGTCGCGCAGCAATTCGGGCTCTGTCCCGTCCGGCGCCGGGGCGTCGGTGGCTCCCGGAGGAGCGGCTCACAAGAAGTCCCACTCCGTCGACTGGGACCCGAAGCAGCTGCAGCAGCAGCAGCAGCAGCCTGCCAGGCCCCCTCCGCCCTCGGTCGAGTCCCTGGAGCGCAACAGCTCGCTGAGAAGCAGCGCCGGCAGTAGTAGCAGTGGCAACAATGCGGGTGTGCAGCGAGCCAAGTCCTACGTAAGGGCGGTCGAGGACGCGCAGGGGCCGGTGGCCAAGCCCCGGCGTGCCAGGACCGCCCAGACGGCAGCCGACAGAGAGAAGGTGGGTGCCTTTGTTGTTGTTGTTGTTGTGTTGGATTAGGGGCAACGCTAGGAGGCCGGCAGTGGCCCACATAGCATGCCCATCTCCATGGCGCAAATTCCCCGGTCTAGAGCCGCATAATGAGCCAAAGACCTTCGGAAGAACGCCATTTGTAGGGCAGCGACGGCACGAGAAAATCCATCGAAAGGGGAAGTCCTCCATCGAGAATCGAACCCAGGACCGTGCGCGCAAGAGGCCGATTCTCTACCGCTAGGCCATACGCTGCCCAGGTGGGTGCCACGACACTGCTGGTCGATCCCGACCAGAACGCTGCAGCCGGCGCAGGCGGAGGCGGGGGCCTCTCGCCCCTCGGTCCCAAGCCCCCGGTGCCGCACAAGCCGGGAAAGCTAGCGTCGACGCCCACGTCCGAGCAGCCGCCGCCAACAGCAGCAGCGCAGCATTCGCCAACGACGGCAGTCACGCACTTATGACGGAGCTACGGTGTTCGCGCCAATCGAGATGGTGGTGATCCTTCCGGCAACGTGGTGCACGCGTACTATACGTGGTTTTGATGAGCCTCTCCCAGAAAGAGATGTGCAGTGTTCACACTCGCTGTGAGCGCCTAATACGTACTCTATGTACGTGTGCGTAACCCACAACCAGATATAATCAGTTCGTACGGCTGTAACTGTGTACTCTGCAGCCCACGATAAATCTGGACCGAGAAAACCGTACAGCATCTTGATTGGCTTCACTTTTAAAAAGAGGTTTTGCGCTACGTATTGCCAATTTTTCGATTCACCCAAATAGAATTTGTGTGGCGTAAGACAAAGAGTACACACCTTCGAATCGACGAAGTCGCATGTTACAGAAGGAGAACGTGTTGGCTTTCTGGGAGAGGTGTATGCGCCCTTGATGGCATATCGTGGCAAGATGTACTGGCAAAAAACTGCGTGCTGGCTAGCTACAGTGAATAGGTATTGGAAGCGCTGTGTATGTGTGTGCCCGCTGCAAGCCTTCAACACCTTAATATACTCGTGTACAATGTACATGTCAAGCAAGGATATCTCTGCTTGCAGCGGGCAACAAACAATTGAATTGGCTTTTGTCTCTATAGAGTGCTGCTGATGCTTCCGCTCTTTGTTCGGTTGCGCTCTTTGTGCGAGTGTGGTACACACCCTCGTCTAGCCTAATATCCGTCACCGTATCGTATCTCGTACGTGCTAGAGAATCGTCGTGGGCCAACTTGGGTGGTTGTTTTGCGTCGCGCCAATGTTTGCAGAGGCGCAACTGCAAGGAAGGCAGAGCTGCACCACACTTCCAAAATGCCTCTCTCAATTTTTAAAACGGGTGTCCACAGGCAGGCTATTTGTAGGCATAGACCAAGAACAAGAACACGTGGCTGGTCTCTGTAGGATTATTTCTTCAATTAGGGCCCGTCCCTTGAAGGTTTCGCACAAACAGACACGCACAAACAAACCGGCGTCAGAGGTCAGTTCGCGTGCCCTTTCAATTTCTCCTTTTCGGCAAAAAATCACGCGCTCCCTCCGCTGAAAGCGAATCACGTCGGTAGTGCTGACACGTCCGCCCGCCCTCCTTTCTCGCCAAAGTGGCAAACTCGCTCGCGTACATTGTACCTATGGAAAGATTGATCGTTTCGTATAGCAGCATATCCCGGCCTCGCTGCAGTGTGTGTGCGCTCGCGCGTGTGAGTACAATGTACATATAGGCGCCTAGCTTTTTTTATTGTCGCCTCCGCTGGCAGCCGTCGAACGGGCAAACGAAATGGAAAAAGCGCCAGCCGCCCCAACCAGTCAGTAGGGCGCGAGCGGCATTAAAGATCGCCTTTATTCCGCCCCCAGCTCCCAGCCAGAGCCAGTGCGTGCGCGTGTACGCTCGTGCGTACACACGAAACGGTGTCCGTGCGTTCGTTTGTCCGTCCGTCCGTCCGTCCATGTGTGCGATCGGGCCAATCCGCTGGGTGACCTTGCCTCCGCCGCCAGCGGTTGCGGTCAGCCAGAGACAGTTACCCCCACCCCCACCCCTCCTAGCGACATTGCCCATATATCTCCCGCGCGTCTTAGTGCGAACGTACAATGCACCGACGCAGGTAGTGTACTGTCTAGTAGTCAATCCTGGCTGGGACACTAGATTGTTGGCGACAGCGCAGAGCTGGCTCTCGAAGGAAAATGCGATGGGTGCTCAAGGCGATCAACCAAGACAGGAAGAAGGGCTCGTTCACCACCGCGATGACCAAGCACTCGAGCAGGCCCAGCGTTTCCAGCGCTGAGGATGCCGACGTCATCGACATGCCCCCGTTCGACTCGCATAGAAGAAGGTTGGTCCAACTCGCTGGAAAATGGCAGCAGTGTTGAAGCACGCTGGTGACTGTACGCGTACAATTTGGCATGCATACAAGACTGCAGCACAACGTTCTTGACGTGACGTGCGATTGTTGTTTGTTGCACCACTACTCTGTATATGGATGTTGTCGTGTGCGTGGTATGATCGGACACAGATGCTAGCTTTGGTTCGGGTCATTGAATCGATTTATAGAAATTATATGTATTTTTGTAAATTATTCCTACACTGTATTTCTCTAGATTTCCACCTGGCACATGGGTGGTGGGCTGACTCAATTCCAATCCGATCGCAACAATCGATCCATTGTCGGCACGGTGTTGGCTGATCCGACTACCACTGCCTTTCTCTATTCGGATGTCTGACTGTAGTCTAATTTCACATATTCTCCTTCCTTTGTACATACAGGTGGGGGTGGGGGGCGACACCGCCTTTTGTGCGCTCGCAGCCGCGCGCGCGCGCGCGGCGCGAGCGGCGCTTTATCTATTTTTCTCTCGCCCGACGGTTATCACCGTCCCCTCTCGTCTGTTGGTCGGTTGTCTGCTCTCGCGCACGCATACTGCTGTGCTGTGTCCGTCTGTACAACCGGCGAAGCATGGACGACGCGGCCGCGACTGCGCAGCCGCAGGGCGGCATGCGGCGGCGTCTCAAGCACGCCGCCAAGAAGGTGCTCATGAGCAAGAGCCTCTCGCCCAAGGAGACGGACAGGGAGAGGAACGGACTCGACGCCGGTCCCGGATTCAGCTACTCGGCTGCGGCGGCGGCGGCGACAGCGCCAAAGAAGTGGAGCCAGGAGCAGACAATGTAGAACTGTAGACAGTACCGTAAATTCTCTAATAGCCCCCTCCATGAAACTAGCCACCGCCCCCCCCCCCCCCACCTGCCTGGGGGGACTGTCAATGTTTTTACTCTAAATAGTTTCAGACCTGGCAGGCCCACTCTTCTTAGTCGGGAGGTGACGGCGGTGGACGAACGCGTGGGCGCCACCATCAAGGCGCTGAGGAACACCCGCCAAAAGCTGGCCGACTGCCTCAGGAGTCGATGCCAGTCAGAATCGGTGGAGGAGAGACGGGTGAGGCGGTGGAGTCCACCCAGGCACGCACGCGCGCGCGCGCACGCACGCACGCGCGCACGCACGTGCGCACGCACGAGCGCACGCACGAGCGCACACACGCACGCCCGCACCGGCACGCACGCACGCACTCAGGCTTTCTTTAGGCGAAGCTAGCAGAGTTCGGCTTAATGCAAGAGCTGCTAGCCGGCTGCGACGAGCTGCGAGCTCTCGACGCCGACCGTACAGGCCTGCTCTCGTGAGTTCCCAAAAGAGATCGCGCGGAGAATTGCGCGAATTTCCTCAAACAATTAAAAATTCAAAAAAAAATCTCAGAGAGGTGCTCGACTGCTACGGACGGGTAGTGACGCAACTGGCGGACGAATTGGTCCACACCGAATGGAATATCGACACGCGGGTGGTGGAGGCGTTAGCCGCTTGTGTGGAGGTACGAATACGGTAGTTCTTGGATATTTTATTGCTATTTTCGTTAATCCTCAATTACTTTATTGTTCTCGTTAGGACGAGCGCTCTTTGAGCGGCACAAGGGAGCGCCTCAAACGCGAAACAGCCGTGTGGGAATCGGCCAAGCGGCGCCTCAACTCCGCTCAGGCATCCGGTAGCGACAGTGACAAGTGCAAACTGCTGCAGGTCCGCTGCTT
Organism: Paralinhomoeus sp. GSCO2_6; assembly: GCA_030248085.1. Taxonomy (NCBI): domain Eukaryota; kingdom Metazoa; phylum Nematoda; class Chromadorea; order Monhysterida; family Linhomoeidae; genus Paralinhomoeus; species Paralinhomoeus sp. GSCO2_6. The sequence continues at coordinate 48,990 of JASAMY010002888.1, forward strand.
GACAGTTCTAAAGTGTTGCTCGTGACTCTTACATTGTACCTATGGAAACGAAGCATCTGAACCTCTATACAGCCGCGCACGCACCGGCACGCACCGGCACGCACGCACGCACGCACGCACGCACGCACGCACGCACGCACGCACGCACGCACGCACGCACGCACAGGCACGCACGCACGCACCGGCACGCACCGGCACGCACGCACGCACGCACGCACGCACGCACGCACGCACGCACGCACGCACGCACCGGCACGCACGCACGCCCCGGCACGCACGCACGCACGCACGCACGCACGCACGCACCGGCACGCACGCACGCACGCACCGGCACGCACGCACGCACCAGCACGCACGCACGCACCGGCACGCACGCACGCACCGGCACGCACGCACGCACCGGCACGCACGCACGCACGCACGCAGGATGACGCGGACGAGTGCTACAAGAAGACGGAGGCGCTCAAGGACGCCTTCGTCACCGATCTCTACACCGTCGCCGCCAAAGAGACGCATTATGCGTTGCTGTACAAAGAGGTGCGTGGACTATTTATTGTACAACGTTGCACAAAAATCGAACTTAAACGCCCTAATTAATTATCTCTCCTCCCACGGCTCTATCAAATGAATGAGCTCTCAGGGCAGCGCCCCAATTAGAGGGTTTACTTACGGTGCGTATACATACGTACACTCGCGTGCACGCGATAGCATAGGAGCCGTTTAGCTGGTCGAGCACGAGCTCACGTACCACAGAGCGGCCGTCACCCATCTGGAAAGTGCGCTGGTCGAAATCGACAGCAGAATCGGTTAGTTCGGTTGGTCGTCTGGAATTTGATTGATCGGCCGTCCCGAGTGATATATTGTGGCAACGCGCAACATAGCGTCAAGTTCCACCTTTCGTGACGACAACGCATGGCAACTGCAAAAAAGGCCAATTGAGTGTTCAGTTTTTGTTTATTTGATCGGACAGCACCCAGCCACAAACCATTGTCAGAGACAATGGGAAAAAAATCGATAACACAAAGTGTTCAGAGTCCTACCCCCGGCGTCCGGTGTTCGGCTGCGCGCTGGAGGACCACCTGCGCTACTCGGGCAGGGAGATCGCGCTCGTCGTCGAGGTCTGCTGCGCCGCCCTCTGCCAGCTCTCCTTGAGACACGAGGTGAGGGTAAATGGTGCCACTGCTGGCAGGATCGCCTGCACGCCTTCTGTCATGTGTGTATCAATGTTGTGCGGACAACTGGACGGATTGGCAGAACGCGCACGCACGCATCTGCACGCACGCACGCACGCACGCACGCACGCACGCACGCACGCACGCACGCACGCACGCACGCACGCACGCACGCACGCACGCACGCACGCACGCACGCACGCACGCACGCACGCACGCACGCACGCACGCACGCACGCACGCACGCACGCACGCATAGTTCGCAGGGTCTGTTCCGCGTGCCGGCGAGCGCGGTGAAGGTGCGACGTCTGAAGGCCGCCTTCGACGCGGGCGAAGTCGACCTCGCCGACTACGAGGCCGATCCGCACTCGATCGCGTGTGAGAATTTGAATTTTTTCTAAAAGTTCAAATTCAAAACTCGGGTTGAATTCAACCCTTCTTCAGCGGCCCTCAAGGGCTACCTGCGCGAGCTGCCCGAGCCGCTCATGTCGCACGAGCTGTATGGCGAGTGGAGAGCATGCACCAGGTGTGAAATGTTCAGTTTGGATTTTTATGCGTTTATTTTGAAAGAACGAATAAATTACCCGTAGAAGACAACTTGGGCGGGCTAAATGATATGTGAAAAGGGCTTCTTCACCCCCCCCCCCTCTTCGGATTGACTGACTGGCACAGGACGAGTTTATTCAGGTCAAACTGCATAAACTAAAGCCTTGCATGCGTTGCGTGGTGACTGACCACAGTGATTGTTATGGCCTAGTGCTGCTGTGTGGTGGTGTCACAAGTGGAGCCATTAAACGTTATTTAAACTCCATTTTCACCACGCTGCAGATAGAAAAGAAAATAGGCATCGTGAGTTAACAATTGGACTAGACTTGTAAAAGTGCGAGCCACTACAAACGCAATGGCCAAACTGGTTTAGACTCGAGGGTGCCGCTCGGCTGGAGGCCGTCTCGAACACCCTCCATCGTCTGGCGCCCTCGCGACTGGCCAACCTACGCTACTTGGTCAAGTTCCTGCAAAAACTCTCCCATGAAGAAGAGTACACCAAAATGTCCCCTTCGAATTTGGCCATCGTCTTTGGACCGAACTTTATTTGGGCGCCCGGGGTCGACACTGCACGCGTCGGTGTTATGGGCGGCGACAATTTTCTCGGATCGAACCTGCTGGAGACGCTGCTCGTCAACGCGGACCACTTTTTTCCAGGGGGTGAGTAAACGGTTTTGGAAAAATAAAAGACCGGAAAAGTCCGCTTTTTGCAGAGATCCGCTTTTCGAGCGCGCTGATTGGCTCCCTGAACGACAAGCTGGGTGGATTCCTCGACAGAGCCGTGCCAGCGGCGGTTCAGAACAAAAGCAGTCCCTCGTCTGGAGTGCAACAGGAGAAGTGGTTCAGTTGACTCATTTGGAGCTTACAGCTTCATTTGTGACAGACGCACGCACGCACGCACTCATGCACACACGCGTAGTATCGTTCTTCAAAACACCATTTCCCACCTGTTGCAGCGCGTCAGTGTCTGGGCCACAGCGCACGCTGCTGTCATCCACTGACTCTCTTATCTCCAGCTCCTCTACACTATCGACTATCACTGGCAGCAGGAAGGCCAAGGCGCCTGCGCCACCACCGCCCCGCGAAGTCAGTCCCTCAACCGGTTATGACTCGCCCCCAGAAGAAGAGCTCAATGACACCACGGTCGCCACCGTCACCACAAGGGCCGTCTCAAACGACGACAGCCTCCAGGAGTACAACGACGAGCCCCACATTTACGAAGTGGTGGCCAGGTGGGCTGTCGTTTGGGTGTGGTCCCCCTTGCACCTTGGCATCATGCCAATTGTTCCAGAGAGGACTCCACGGAGCGACCACTCTACTCGGAGATTCACAAGGAGCAGACCTGCAGTCCTCCGGAGCCCAAAGAGTATACTGTCATCAACGACCCTCCTGCCAACAACGACACCTATGCGTCGATTGACGACGCCGAGCTGGAGAATGGGACCAACAGCAGCGAGCCAGCGGTCAGCAGCCCTGCGAGTCACAAGAAGAGTCAATCGGTCGACTGGAGCAGCAGTCAGACACCTCAGCTGAGCGTCAGCAAGGCACCAGCGTCAGCCTTCACCAGCGAAAGCCTCGACAGAAACAGCAATCGCCGAGGCAGCCTGGGCACAGGCCAGGGCCTACAGAGGCCCGAGTCCTATGTCCAGGCGGTGGAGAAGCCACTCATCCCAGTGGTGCAGCCCAGAAAGTCCAAGAGTGACAGAAAGAAGTCACCAGTTGGACCAACTGTGCTGGTCGTCAACCACCCCGGCTCACCTCTGGGTGGCTCCAACCCCAATCTGGGTCCCAAGCCACCCCTGCCCAGCAAGCCTGGCAAACTGTCCGGCGGTCCACCCGACCAGCCCCTGGTCACAGTCACCCATCTGTGAAAGAGACTCCACCCTGACCTGAACTGAAGAGTGGCTGCGAATGCCAATCGGCCATTGTGATGTGATTGTGCCAATCTGTGAACAGGTCATTGTAGCAGTCGTATTGATTGGTCAAGTCTGTCAGTATTATTGTGCAACCGCGTCGCGTAGAAATAAATTACCGTAAATCCTCCAATAGTGCCCCCAGGTACAGCACGGTTGAAATAATAGAGCCCCCCTCCAATAGTGCCCCCGGGGGTAAGAGGTATGTTGTGCCATGTGCCTTTTATGGGCAAAAATATAGTGGTAGGTACATTTATATCGTGTATACACACTACTACTAACCAATACTAGTACGTTTCAGCAACTATTAACGGTAAATCAACCATTAAATGTGGTAAGTGATCAAAATCACTGAAAAATCGGAAATTTTGACAGCGAAACGCATTCCCATTCCAAATTTTTAGGTTAAAATAATAGAATCCCCACTCCAATAGTGCCCCTGGGTAAGGAGAGGTTGAAAAAATAATTGGAGGATTTACGGCACTGAGAAATGAACAGTATGCAATACGCATGCGTGCGCGCGTGCATGCACACCATTACTTTCTTTCCTAGTTTACGCACACGCTTGCCCAAAATGACAACAAAACAACCACAAAATGTGCTGCGTGTTTACCCTTCAAAATCTTTTCGACGCGACTAACAAAAAGCGGCACCAAGCAAAACCAGAGTCTATAGAAATCACACTCCGAACCAACAAAAAGGCCAATCATGCTGTGTTTTTTTTTTGTTCAGCAGGCAGCCAGCAGACCTGCCTTTCCTTACTGCACGACCCTAGAGTCGAACTTTGAACAAGTGCATGGTGGTGACTCGAATCAGAGCTGTGGAAAGTCCCCATGCTGACTCATGTGACGTTCCTTGTTGTCCTGGGCCAGCAATTGCCTGCAGCTTGGACACAGCTCGTAAGTACCCAGCTTGGTAGTGACCACTCTTGGCTTGGGCTGCAATTTCAGCGCCCGGACGTATTCGTCCAGCAATCGGTTCTGCAGGCCAATGTCGGGCAGAAGACTGACCAACTCCGGAAAGATATTCCGATAGGACTCGTGTCCTAAAAGCGACCCTATGAGATTGGGTAGAGTGGCGCCAGCAGCCTACACTGATGAGGAGAGTGACCACCTACTAAATAGGATACTCATCGCTCAATATGGGTATTGTTACGGAATAGCCAAAGCTAGGTCATGTCCAACGCACCCAGCAAGCGTCGGACTTGCTCGCTGTACGCCCTGGCGTCGAGTTCGCCTTTGCGGAACGCGGAGGACATCTGTTTGAAGGACTGCACCTTGGGCTCGTCCTTCAGCGCCGCCGACACCTGAGCAGGGAGTCTCATACAGGTGTGCGTGCGTGCGTGCGTGCGTGTGTGTGTGTGTGTGACCATAGTGTACCCAATGGGGGCACCTCCTAGGTGGGTCAGGTCGTGCAAGCTTGGGTCAGCTTTGAGAGTTCGAAGTTTTTTTCAAAGTTGTGCATGAATGCCAATCTCACTTAATTTTCTAATAATTTTCTAAGCAATGCCGGTTATGCCATAGCCGTATGCTGATGCAAAGAACCAACCTGATTGAACAGCGCTCTGTTTCTCGACTGAAAGTCGGCGGCCTTGATGTACTCTGCAAGGCCCGCGGATGGAGGGCTGGCGCCCCTTGAGCTCTGGGACTTAGGCAGCTGGTCAAATCCTGGTGGTGGCGCGGTGTGATGATTTCCCACGGCACGATCCTGATCTGCACCGAATCCAGGGGGTGGGTCATGGGCTGGGGGTGGCGGCTCTCGCTTTCTGGGCGGCACTCCAGCGCCGGTGCGCTGGACGACCTTCTGCGAGCCGGTACCAACAGGTGTCCACTGGTGCTGCTGTGCGGAGGCGCTGGGGTTTTCCTGCCGCTGAGATCCCTTGAGAATGTCCTGCTTCTTGACTGCGGGCCATTGCTCCTCCAGGGTGAAGGCCAACTTCTGATCGCGCCCGGGCTGGGCGGCCACCGTGGGGTGCTTCTTTTTGCCCCAAGCACCGGCCATGGCTGTGGCCGAAGGACCACGATGGCCGGGGGCGCCCAGCGATGGAAAGGATGTAGACTCCGCCATTGACTCCTGAGCCACCGCACGCAGGGCCCAGGCACCCCTGGGCTGGTTCTTCGGGGGTGACTGGTTCTTGGGCTTGGCCCCTCTGCTGGAGCTGCTCGCTGCACTGGCTGCAGCTGGGTCCGGTCCATTCGAGACGAGGGCGTCGTCATCCTCCAATCCCAGTCTCCTGGCGTCATGCATGGACAAAAAGGCCTCGTCGTCATCAATGATCACCAGTCCATTGCCCGAGTTCTTCGCTCTCTGTGTTTCTCCGAGTGCAGCTGGCTGCTGTCTCGAGCTGGCTTGCTGCTGCTGCTGCTGACGCGGCCTGGAGCCCAGACTTGGAAAGTCCTGCTCGTCCAGACTGCCATGGGCCCTCCTCAGACCGTACATGTCGCCGTGTCGGACGGCCGAAGAGCCAGCAGCTCCTGCGGCACCCCTCTTCTGCGGCTGGCCCATCAGTGTGGGAAATTCGTCCGCTTTGATCTTGAAATTCTGCGCATTCCGAGACGACTCGTCGTCCGAGTGCGCGCTCTTCGAAGGCTCCAGCTTGAGCACCGTCGTCACTTTGGACTGGCTGAAGTGCATATGAGGATGGTACAACCATGTACGCATGCAATACGTACAAAACAGTGTATGGTAGACACATACCACTCATTCAATCAACTGTCCATATGCACTCAAACAGGTGGGCACGGTCCATAGAACAACATTTGCACCAGTGATAGCACTGCAAATGCGCCCCCCCCCCACCCCAACCAATCTGATCACTGATCAAGGTTCTTTGTCCTAAAGTTTCTATTTATCGAAAAATCGCTATTTTAAGATGCGTTCGATTGTGCGTGCGAATGTGTGTGGTATGCGACACGCATGCCTGTAACCAGACATGTAACTGGGGGGGGGGGTGGTTGGGGCCCCCAGCCGGAATTTTGCCCTTCCCCAGAATTTTCCCAAAGTTTTGCAACTTGTCTACAATTGTAAAAAGTAGTGTACTTTTCGTCTTTTCAGTGTTTTTTACCTTAAAAGAGCTAAATAACGCTATTTATAGCCAAATTTTAACGCATTTTTGACTAAAAATAGCCTATTTAGACATAATTTGGTACATTTTCCCTTTCTGGGACCCCCTCCCTCTTCAAATCTGCGTATCCCTCCCCCCACAGCTCCGACCCTCCTCCCGCCCCCATTTCAAAAACCCAGTTACATGTAGGCCTGTAACTGGGCCTGGCAGAGTTGGGGGGGGGGGGGTAGGTGCTTGGTGTGACAATTATGTAGACTTTGCAAGTACAGTAGTGTCGTCGTTTTGAACGCAAATGAGCAAGTGCCCATACACCCTGCCTATGTGCCCACCCCGCTCTGTCTCTGTCGGCCTAAATATCGAGTTCTGCTTCCACATGAGAAGCCAGCACGAAAAAGGTTTCACGCTGGCCATAAAGAGAAGGCCGTTTAGAAATAACTACAGTGCGAGAACGATCTTGTGGAACGAAGGACAAACAATTGCGCTTTGTAGAAGTTATCACACATACAGGGCTGTTTTATATGTCCCAACTTTGTTGGCGAATAACTTGAGCTGTGATACGTCTTGCTGAAATTTTGAGAGGACGTAGTCACTGGTTCGCCATTTGTTGTCCTAAGATTTCAGTGAAATCCATTAACGTAAGCGATAGTTATGCCACTTTGAAGAGGAGGACGTTTTCGACGACATTTCGTGCCACTGAAAGCGCGATTGCGCCTGCTGCGAGCGTCACATTTGGACCAAACTTGGTAAAACTGCTACTCACGTCATTGTCGTCGATGCCTGAAAGTTCATCAACCGCACTGTCCAGACGTCGGTCAGCTATCTATCTGAGCCCAACACTAAGACACAGGCTGAGAGAGGTTGCAGGGATGCGCACCACAAACACTACAACATAGACAGACAGGATGAAAGATGGATGATGACAACCAATCATATCCTGGTACCCTTTCCTTTTCTGTCTGTCTACAGCATCTTGTAACGTTTGGGTGCAAAAGCGGCCAACGCAATTCCCACTGCACGACACAGTTATGCATTTCCATTGGACCGCTCTGTTCACTGCACGCATTCATTCTGCATGTGCGCTTAAGCGAGAAGTATACACTACGGTATTTTCGTTCTGGTAGGTTGAAGACGATGACGTGAGCAGCAGTTTCACCAAGTTTGGTCCAAATGGGATGCTCGCAGTGGGCGCAATCGCGCTTTCAGTGGCACGAAATTTCGTCGAAAACGACCTCCTCTTGAAAGGGGCATAACTATCGCTTACGTTAATGGATTTCACTGAAATCTTAGGACAACAAATGGCAATCCAGGTACTACGTGCTCTCAAAATTTCAACCCAAAAGACCTATCACAGCTCAAGTTATTTGCCAACAAACTTGGGACATATAAAAAAAGCCCTGTACATACGTGTTTTTTACTACAGCGCTGTGGGCGAAATATTCGAGACGCTTCTTTCGATGGAAACGCGGGCCAAATGGCCTCACTCTATCCCACCAGCGCTGCGAAATCCGCACCCCCCCCCCCCCCCGAAATGATGGGACCCCTGCCTCCACCACTGGCCGTGTGCCCACCTATTATTCATTGTGCAAACGTGATTCGACTACTTTGGCTCGCTGGTGCAAAAGACTTGAACCGCACCTGCTGGACCCCTTTTCCTCTACGGGCACGTAGATGGGTCCCGTGGGTGGCTCCGCAGGCCTGGGCGACGCCCTGCCCTGCTGGGGCCCGGGCCCCTGCCTGCGTCTGTCCCTGGGGTCGCGCTGGAACTGGGCCCTGGGGTGACTGGCCGCCCCGAACTGGATGTCCATGTTCAACTGGCGGTCCTGCCGCTTCATCGTCTTCGAGTGGACGGACGACTGCAAATGGAACTATTTAGCTGGGTCCTTGAGCAAGCAGAGCGCGGCGGCCATACCTGTAACTGGGGGGAGGTGGGGGCCCCGCACCATTTTTCCAACACCCACCCAACTCCCCCCCCCCCCAGAATTTTCCCAATTGATTTTCACTCAGTCTAAAACGATAAAAGTGAGTAAATGTTGGTGTATTTCAGTGCTTTTCAGTGTTATATGACCATAAAACAGCTAAATAACACTGTTTAGACCCTATTTATACCCATTTTTGACCAAAAAGTACCAGTATAACTCAAAAATGGCCAGCTACCCCCCCCCACTTTTTGCTCCAGCCACCCCCTCCCCCCAAAAAGTGCCGTCTACCCCCCCCCCCCCACTCTTCCAGACCCAGTTACAGGTATGGCGGCGGCGTATGGCCTAGCGGTAGAGAACCGGCCTCTTGCGCGCACAGTTCTGGGTTCGAGTCTTGATGGAGCCACTAGAACGAGTATTTCCCTCTCAATTGATTTTCTCATGCCGTCGCAGCTCTAGGTTACAGATGGCGTTCTTCCGCATGCATATGGCTGCCCTCATGGCTCGTGCCTCTAAACAGGAAGGCGTCACGGAGATGAGTACCTATGCTATATGGGCCATTGGCAGCGTCCTAGCGTTGCCCTCAGTCCAACAACAACAAGCAGAATGTGTGCGTGCGTGCATACACACCTTGTGCGCCTTGAGGTCCAGCTCGGACCTAAAGGCGTTGGTGAAGCGCTCGCCGGCGCAGTTGCCCTCTTCGCAGAGGTGGTGCTGCGCGAGGAAGTGCTCCCTCAGCTGGTCGTATTCACTGAAATAAGACAATGCCAAAACTTGTTGCAGCAAGCAAAGATTGAGACTGACTGAGGGAGTTTCGGGTGGTCTGGTTCGGTTTGCCCAAGCCAGATCAGTTAGCTCTGGTCTCATGCCCCACCCCACCATGGCTTGTGGTCACACAAGTAAAAAAATGGCTGTAATCAACGCCAAATTGAAGATTGTGCATTGAAGTGCAAACGTTGTTTTCTTTTTACCAATGCCCAATGAATGTTAAGTTCGTCAGCAGCGCGCAACAAACACGTGTGTGTGTGTGCGTGTGTGCGTGCGTGCGTGCGTGCGCGTCCAACTGACGCGAAGAAGGTGTTGGTACTGCCGTCGGCATCGCAGAAGTGGCAGAAAAAGTGGTCGACGCGCAAGTGCCGGAAGACGTGGTCGTCGTCCAGAAAACGGACGTCGCAGAACCGACACGCGGGGTGGCCTGAACGGAGAGCGGCGCTAGGATAATAATAATGTCAGCGGGCTCTAGTCTGGGGAGATACCCCCCCCCCGGAATTTTAGACCCCCTGTTACAATCTGTCAATTATACTCAAATTCCACGAAAAAAATGTAAAGTCAGCATTCAAGAATTTTCGCCGGCGGCGCACGGTTGTAGGCACGCATAACTTTGGAAAAGCGTTAATGGTCGACAAAATTCGACAGTTACCGTAGAAGTGCTGACGTTGGACGCACGTTTTGTGCCCGAAACGGGCCAGTGTCCAAAAAATGTTACAGGCTAGGTACATATAGGGCCTTTCTGCAAAATTGCGTATTTAATCGAAATCTCATTCTCCCGTCCGCGAAATGAATTCGGACGCCACTGGTAGGTGGTGCTAGGGCGTCCATATACGCTACTGACATCCGTACTGCATGCATGCACACAGGAGGCGCCCACCCCTGTGACTGCGGTCGTCCAAATCCCCGATGCGTCGGTGCCTGCCCAGTTCCTCCCTCGAGTAGATCTTGCGCTCCCAGGTGAACAACTTCAGGTGCTCCACGCACAGCTCGCAGTAGAACTTCTGGTGGGCGCGCTGCGTGTGCTGGCGCAGCTGCTTGAAGTCCCCGAACTCGGGTCTGGAGGGAGGGAACAAAGACTAGTAGAACGACACAAACGAATGAGGAAATTTTTAAGGGGGTATACGAGGGAGGGGGGGGGGGCCTCCCACCCCCCAGTGGCTCTAGCCAATCACGCTTTTTTGCGGGAGCAACCTCTTCCCCGGCCATCGCCATCCCGGATAAATTGCAGGAAACCCTCTCTCAATAATGAAACAAATTGGCGAAAGATGCGTTTTTGTTTCCTTTTCAGTGTAGTGTCTAACAGTCTAAAACAGCCAAACAGTCTAAAAAGTGCTACTCAAGCCTTACTTTGACCCATTTCGGACCAAAAAATACCCATTTACACGCTATTTGGGTGTGAAATCTTCCATTTCGACCCCCCCCCCAACTTCCTATCCGGACATTTTGCCAGGGATGACTCTAGACTCCCCCCCCCCTCAAAACCCCCAGAGCTTTTGACCCAATCTACACTTATGGCTTCCAGTCGAGATCGATCGCAATTTGGGCCCTTTTTTACACACATGTTTCACCAAGAATGCACCATCTTGAGTGAATAAACGGATATCATTAATACATCACGCGAATCTTGATTTACCCCCACCCCTGGAACAACATCTCTGACGGAACAAGACCATTAATAATGGCACCGTTTCTCGTTTAAATCGGGACTAAGTGGCAAAACTAAGAAAGTTGCAACGCACTCATCCTGGCAGAGGCAACAGACGTGCGCCAGAAGGTCTTTAAAGGCGTTGAAACAGTTCAAATTCTCGAAATTCAATCGAAATTTCCTGCTGACCGGATTCCACAAGCTGCGGTCAAAGTGGCGTCCATTGGTGGGTCGCGTTGTGATGAGACACTGAATTTTAATTTAACATTCATTAAAATTTGGCGCATAGCACGACTATAAAATACGGCAAAATAAAAATGTCACGATAGAAACGGACCGAACAAATAAAGCTAAGCAATAGGATCCAATGTGTGTGCGTGTGTGTGTCTGTGTGTGCGTGCGTGCGTGCGTCCGTATGTGTGTGTGTGCGTCCGCGTGCGTGTGTGTGTGTGTGTGTGTGTGTGTGTGTGTGTGTGTGCGTGCGTGTGTGTGTGTGTGCGCGCGTGCGCATGCGCACGCGTCTTTTTCACCCAATTACAATCAACAAGAACCGTGGATTGCTTCAACAAACCTTACTGAAATAGCGAGTATTGCGCGAAAAAGGTTTAGAAACCTGTTTCGCCTCGGCTCGACAGATGGAGCACTCCTGCTTCTCGCAGATCACTCTCATCCGAATGCCGCACTCGAAGCAAACCCAATGGCCGCAATCGCTTACGAAGAACAATTCGGGTTCGTGGCAACAGATGACACAGCAGGTTTCCTCTTGCAGCTGCTGACTTTCGGGCATTTTCTGCTGATTTTCCCGACTTTCCAAAAATTTTTGCGCCTTTTTCACGGTTTTATTGGCTTGTCTCGACTGAGCCGCATTCATGACTGGTTGGACAAGAGAGAAATTGACGCGAAATTCACAAAATTCTCAAAGCAAAACAACGTGAAATGACCAAGAGATATGAACGTGTGGATTATAGGATTGCGCAACTGCGTCTCTACTACCGTAATCGATTGAACAATTCTCTTGCACTGGCAATTTAGTCGAAACTGTAGACACTCAAATCTTTGCGCTGCGCTCAATTTACCGTTTCCTGTACTGTGCAATCAAGATTTCATTTTAGGTCCACAGGTATTCTATGCTCATCGTTCACACACTGTAGACAAATGCATAAAGGCAGCGAGGGCACAATTACAGTGGCATTACAATAACATAATAATATCTTGGTGCGAAGGTTTCACTCGGCAGTTTAGTCTGCTTGCCACATTCGTCAGTAGCCCGCGGGTCGAGCGGTGGAGGGGCGACGGCGGTCACTGACGGCGTGGAGGGTGGCGGCGTCTTCTCTCGGCCGCAGCACCGCCTGTGCGTTGCCGATGTAATAAGGGCGTTGTTTGAACTGCTGCCCACGCCGAGAGAGGGATTTTATAAATGCCTAAACAGGCTAGCGGATGAGGCAAGCCGGTGTTGCATCCCTCTTCATCCCCCCACGAAACCATCCGGCCGGATGTTTTGGGATATCCCAGTTCCTCCCCCCAGAGGAATTGGGATAGAAGACGTGCCATCCCAATTCCTCCCCCCTTATCCCAAAAACTCCCCCTATTTTATGTTCGGTTTGTAATCTCAATCAGGCAATCTCGATCTCTGTGGATGTTCTCCGCATGCATGGCTTGTCTCCGTTGGGCGCATGAGCTGTTTGACTGGCTGGAAATTTCACAGCTGTAGTAAAAGCTGGTGGGCTTGCTGGGCAAGCGCGTCTATCTCTTCGACAGCCTCCAGAAGACTGTCGTTAGCGCACCGCTGCGCTTGGAGCTGTTTGGATCCACGCGCGCAAGCGACCCACACGTGCTCGTGTGCCTCTGCAGCGGCAGCGCAACAGCAACGACTGTGGGCTGCGCGCGATTGCAGTCGCCTTCAACCTCAATTTTGATTTAATGATTGATTTAACGATTAATTTGGTTTATTGTCCTTCAAGGTCACTGGATGTCACTTTCGTTGACTTCTCCATTTGGGGCATCAAGGGAATCGTCTACGATCAGTCGCAAATTCTATTGAACAGCTGTAAGAAGCCATTGAGAATAAGTTTGCACACGACGCCTAGATGTAGAAATAGTTGAGAAAGTTACGACCAAATGTCAGAAGTTCGTGGTGGCTAAGCACTGCGTTCACGGCGCTCACACTGTCTGGCAGAGTTCACAATTTTTTACGGGGGATGTTTTGGGATAAGGGGGGAGGAAGTAGGATACCCTATTTTATCCTACTTCATCCGGCCGGATGGTCTGGGATATCCCAGTTTATCCGGGGGGATGTTTTGGGATGGGGGAGGAAGAGGGATACGACACCGGCACGCACGCACGCACGCACCTCAGGCTGTCCAGGCTCATACTCTGTGACGTGAGGCAGCCACTGGTTGTGCAGGCGCGGCTTATCGACCGCTTTCTTCAAAGACTCGTTGAAGAGAAGCGACCGCAGTATGACTGTCGCTGTTGCGGAAATAATCGATGAACCGCCGGAGGCGCCAACTGCAAGCTTTACCTAAACAACAGCTGGAATCAACGTTACAGGATGCGCTTGAAGGGGCAGCGGATGTCCTAGCGGTAAAGAATCGGCCTCTTGCGCCCAAGGCCCCGGGTTCGATTCTTGATGGATCCACTCGATCGCGGACTTCCCTCTCAATGGAATTTCTCGTGCCGTCGCTGCCCTAGATTACAGATGGGGTTCTTCTTGGGGGTCTTCGGCTGATTGTGCGGCTCTAAACGGGTGCAGCGAGTGAGGTTTTGGTGATGATTTGTTTCTCTTCGGCGTGGTAATCTACATGTACGGTAGCCTGTAGGTCCAGGGCAGGTTCCTACATCTCTTGTATCATTTGTATGCCTGACCTACATTGCCGGTGTCCTTATTGAAGACAACTGTGGGTATCATGGAGGACATTGGTCGCTTGTTTGGCTCGATAAAATTGGTGGGTGAGGGCGGATAGCCAAAGACGTTCGGAGCGTCGGGCTTGGAGAAGTCGTCCATCGTATCGTTCCAAATAATCCCAGTGGACTCGGAACGACGCTTGGCACCGAAACTGAAGAAAGTGTTTTTTTTGTCAAAAATGAGCCACAAATACGAATACGGTAATGCTCTAATAGTGCCCCTGCCTTCGACCGCGGCACTAAAGGTGGTGGGTGAGGGGGATATCCAAGGTTACTACGGATTCTTCAACGACACTGAAATCTGCAGGTGGAATGAATCTCTGACACATACCACAAACCCTCTAATTAGCCGCCTGGGGCTTAATTCAGTCGTTCGGGCCAGAGGAGGGGCCACTTGGGCTACTTAAAGGGCTAGGTACAATTGAAGGGGGCATGGCCCAAACGCAAGGCAACGCAAGCACGAGAAAAGAGCATAGCACGAATCCGCGAGCCCTCCCGCACTAGGTGTTCACGCTGGAGGTGATGGCGACGGCGTTGCCGTTCGAGTCGACGACGCTGATGTGCGAGGTGCCGTGGTCGTCGACGGCCATCTTGCCATCGCCCTCCGCGTACGCGGCCGCCGACGGCAAGGGCCGCGCCCCGATCCCGGCGGCCGTCGCACGCGCCCACGCCGCGGAAGAAATGCGACGGGCTAGCTGAAAACAAACTTTGGCAGTTTTGGAGGTACAGGTAGCGGGGTCCATCTCCCCAATGCCATCGATCTTCCAATTACCGCAAATCCTCCAATGAACTCCCTGGCCGTTCGTTTTTCAACCAATCCTCTACCCTGGGCGTTTATTGGAGGAGACGTTCTTTGGAGGATTTACGGTTTTAGCCTCCGAGGACGTGGGTAATTGAATCTTTGGTGGAGAGCTAAAAACTCCAAAGTTCTTATCAAAATGGAGCTTACTATCCACAGTGTGAAACCATGGGCAAAGTGCTTACAATTTTGGATGGCCTGTATATAGCTGGTAGAGGCGGCAACCTCTATCGCGCCTGACGAACGAATATTGCTACCGTAAATCCTCCAATAGTGCCCCCGGGGCACTATTTTTTCAACCTCTCCTTACCCGGGGGCATTATTGGAGGGGGGCTTCTATTATTTCAACCTAAAAATTTTGAATGATAATGCTAGTTTCGCTGTCAAAATTGCCGATTTTTCGGTGATTTTGATCACTTTTGCAACATTTATGGTTGATTTACCGTTAATAGTTGCTGAAACGCACTACTATTGGTTAGTAGTAGTGTGTATACACAATGTAAATGTACCTATGTACCACTATGTTTTTGCCCATAAAAGGCACATGGCACAACATACGGCAGCAGGGCACACTGGTAAAAGCGGAAACGCTCAACCAGCTGGGCCAGGTGCCTCCCTTCGGGGAGTGGGTGAAAGCCCCAACCGCTTTTTTGAAATGTGCATGGCAGTGACCAATAGGGCTGGTCGTGGCCTAGAGCCCGCGCCCTTTGGAAACTGTCGTGTACCTGCTGCCAACTGGCCGCGCAATTTCACCCACACGGGTGATGTTGTGCGGTCAGTTGACACCTGACGGCAGCAGGGCACACTGGTAAAAGCGGAAACGCTCAACCAGCTGGGCCAGGTGCCTCCCTTCGGGGAGTGGGTGAAAGGCCCAACCGCTTTTTTGAAATACCCCTTACCCCCGGGGGCACTGTTGGAGGGGGTGGGGCTTTATTATTTCAACCTTGCCATAGCCGGTGGGGCACTATTGGAGGGGGGTTGAATTGGATGATTTACGGTATGTATGATGCCAGAAACTCACGTCCATTGTTCGCCAAAGAGACAACTTCAACTGCGGAGTTCACACGTGCATTTTGGCTGAGCGTCTGGTCAAGGGTGGCGATCTGCTGTACGACGCTGAACCCACCGCTGCCAGCTGGAGGGAACACGCGTACCAGATGCTGTCCAGAGGCCTAACCCAACCGTCTGATCGACCAAGTTTGGCTAGGCCGGCGAACGGTGACGTTGCTGCCAGGGCGGCACCATCAGTGGCCTCCCCTGCAGGAACGCAACCGAACGAGGCCACTGCTGTTCAAACGGTCGTTCTCACCCAGGAGGAGCGACCATCTGAGGAGCTTTCGCTGGATAGTACTGCTGCTGGGAGAGAGGCTCAGACGGACAGGTCAGCCGAAAAGCAGGTGGAACAAACAACTATGGAAACCGCTTCGTCGGGGAAAAATGCAGGGCGGTTCTCAGTTGTGGACTGGCTTGATGGTGAACTCGAAGGATGGCAGTTGGCCGGCGCAGACTGGTCCCACTTTGAGGAAATCTGTCTGCAGCTGAGCTCCATCTTCAGTTGCCTGGCCCAGGGAAAAGTCGCTGACGCCTGCGCGACAGCGTCGTCATCTCAGCGCCCACGAACTGGAAACCGCAATGCTGACCTTCCTACCACGAGCTGCCCACCTGCTACTCTGGATAAGGCGACGCAGACGGGCCCTAACCGACAGGGCAAGGGCCGCCCCAAGCAGCGCCAGCCCCAGGGTACAGCAGGTCGGCAGGGCCAATTTGACAGGAAAGCGGCAAGCAGAATACAGCGACTTTACAATCGCAACCGAGCGGCGGCGATGCGTGTGGTGCTCAAGAAGGAGAAGGGGCAGTGCCAGCTGGGGGCTGAACAGTTGGAGCAGTACTTCCGCTCTCAGTTCGCTGCAAAGGCAGTGAACAGGGAAGCGCTAGACGGAGTAGCACCGGCTATCGAACCAGTCGCCGTGCCAGACGACTTCATGAAGGAGTTTGGCGCTGACGAGGTGGCAGCCGTAGTGCGCTCCATGCCCAACACAGCTCCAGGGCGCGACCGTCTCCAGTACCGAGACCTCAGACTCGCAGATCCGACGTTCGCTTGCCTCACAACAGTCTTCAACATCTGCATAAAGTTCCGTAGAGTGCCGCAGCATTGGAAGGAGTCTGAAACAATTTTGATCTACAAAAAGGGCGACTCGGAGGACCCGAGCAACTACAGGCCGATCAGCATCATGCTCACCACCTACAAGGTGTACGCAGCGCTGTGGGCCCGCAGGTTGGGCAGCCTCGAGGGCATATTGAGCGAGGAGCAGAAGGGCTTTACGCAGAGCGAGGGGTGCGTGGAGCACGTGTTCCTGCTGAGCAGCATCCTCTCGGAGGCTCGCTCACGCAAGAGGCCACTCGGCGTCGCCTGGATCGACCTGGCCAACGCCTTTGGCTCCGTGCCCCACAGCGTCATCTTCCTCATGCTGGAGAAGCTCGGCCTGCCTCCTCCGCTGATCGATATTGTTCGGGACATCTACACCAATGCCAGCACCGTCATCAAAGGCTCCAAAGGTGTTGTCACCAACCCGATTCAAATTAAAGCTGGCGTCAAGCAAGGGGATCCCCTGAGTCCATTGCTGTTCAACGCCGCTCTAGAATTCCTGATTCGAGCGTACAAGCAGCGTTTCGAGGGCCAGGGCTACCCGTGCTATGGCGAGCGGACGAACATCCTGGCGTACGCAGACGACATTGCGCTCGTCGCTGCTTCCGCTGTAGAATTGCAGAGTATGTTGGACTTTGCTGGTGAGATCGCCTCGAAAATGTGCCTCACTTTTAAACCCAAAAAATGCGCATCACTACTGTTAACGTCGTCGAAACAAAGGGTCAACAGCACGCGCAAGTTTTGCGTGCAGCAAGGAGAATTGCCGAGCTTAGACTGGGGCAGCGGGTACCAGTATCTGGGAACTCAGCTGGGTGTTGATGTCGAGGGGACGCTCACTGACAGTCTGAGGACCGGACTACTGGACCTGCAGAGCATCTACGAGTCTTTGCTTGCGCCATGGCAGAAGCTGGACGCGATCCGCACCTTCATTCTGCCCAGGTTCTCCTACGCAGTGCGCAACGACTTTCCGTGCAAACAAGACTTGAAGGAGTTTGACAGGGTAGTCACGTTGCTGACAAAAAAGATTTGCCACCTACCCCAAAGCGCGTCGAACCACTACATCTGTGGCTCTAGAAGCGGGGGCGGGTTGGGAATTCTTCCCGTCTGCGACGAGATGGACCTGCAGACCATAGGGCACGTCTTTAAATTCATGACGTCAACGGACAAAAGGGTACGCGGCTTCTTCTGGAGAATGTTGCGCGAGACGGTCTCCAAGTGGACGCAGCGGGAGCCAGACCAGGCTGGCCTGGAACGGTTCCTGAACGGCGACACCGACACGGAACCTCATGCCAACAATCCCAAGAACGGAGTAGTCGGGAACCTCTTTGTCAAGCTGCGTCAGTCGGTTAGGTCACTTCGCAAACGGTTCAATGAGCTCCGATTCCAAGTTAGCTCTGAGAATGGTGGCGTCGCCTCGCTAGTAGTCCAGCGTGGCGCCAGTTCAAACGCTTTGGGAATAACTGGCGCCAACCGCAAGTTGGTCTACAGCACGCTTCGCACCCACCTCCAACAGTGGCACTTGGACACGCTGACGAGTGACTACGTGAGCCAGGGAAGAGTCATGTCGTGCGTGGGCAGGGACCGCGTCTCGTCCCAGTTCAACGTCGACGGCAGACACATCTCCTTCGCGAGTTACCGCTTCGTGCACCGCGCTCGACTGAACCTGTTGCGCCTCAACGCCAGCGTCATGACCGCAGTAACAACCGACCGAACGAATGCAGGCGGTGCTGTGGCCCGAGCGAGACAGCAGCACACGTGCTGAGTTCTTGCCCGGCCCACCTCCACAATGGCATCCAACGCCGCCACGACGCGATCCTCAGCCACCTGGCGCGCGCCGTCAGAGGTGGCGAGGGCCGCAAATCGTGGGTGAGCTTGGCCATCAACAGGGGCAACCGCATCGCCGGCAATCGGGTGCGTCCGGACCTGGTCATGACAAACGAAAAGAAAAAGACCGTGGTCATCGCTGACGTCACGTGTCCCTACGAGTACGACGCCAACACGCTCGATCGCGCCCGGCAGCGAAAGCTGGCCAAGTACAAGCCCGAGGCTGACGCCTACGAGCGGCAGGGCTACAGCGTGCACCTGGGCGCGATCGTCGTGGGGGCCGTGGGCAGCTGGGATCCAAAGAACAACGCCTCGTTGCGTGCCCTTGGCATCCCAGAGCGCTACGCGGCCACCATGCGGCGCTACATCGTCGCGGACACGATCGACTACTCGCGCCGGATCTACTGGTCCCACATTGTCGGCGACAAGTATGGCCACTACTAATGACCACTCTCTCTCTCTCTTTCTTTCTCTTGGTGCTAACCTGGTCGCAGGAAGACAGCATTTTCTTTGTTCCAACTGTGCACTGAATCATACTCTCAGAGCTCCACTGAGCGAAGAGCGGGTATGACGCAGTGACAACAGTAGGTACGCTGAATCTGCTTACAGAAAATGGCGAAAAATACGCGGCAAGGCGAAGAGCTCGAGGCCGCAGTGCTGTGCGCCGACGGCTTGTCCGATGGAGTCAGCTGGGCCCGATTCCTCATAGCTCCTCCAATTGCTCGACGCCGTCCTCAACCCCACGAATGGCAAGACAATCGCCAAATCGTCTTGAGCAGCTGCGAACAGACGATCGAATGGCCGAACACGACGAGCACGGTGCTGACAGTCGGCGCCGTCTCCACTCGGCAATGGTGGAAACGGCAGCAGCCCACGTCAGTCACCTGATCGACGGCCGTCCGCGCCGAGGCGAAGGACGGCGGCGGTGGGCCCGTCTAGGCCCGAGCACGGAGCCATCCAACGGGAGGCTGCGGAGTCTGCCGACTTACACAGCCCAACTCCCGAGGTGGCCAGTGCCCGCCTGATCAGCCTGCACGACCACAGGTTTCGCGCGGTCTGACGGCGCCACGGCTGCGACGGCGACCGATGCCGCCGCCGCGACGCCTTCAAAATCGACGCCTACGCTCTGCTCAAGCCGGTCGGCGACCACGGCGTGCACACTGCCCCTCCCTCCGGCCGTGGGGCCTCTGGCGCACGATGGAGCGACGCCGCGGGCCCGCGAATTCGGCCATCCGGTTCGGTGAGGAGGCGAGGCGCGTCTCTACCGATGGCAAGGTGGGGGCGGCGCTGGCGCCGCCGCTGACGACGCCAATCCGAGGGCCACACCTGGCTGCAGCACCGAAGACGCGCAGGGCCACGACACGTCTGGAAGGGAGCAGTGAACATCGCCTATTACTTGCCGGTGGACGACGAGTCTCCATGCGACCCGTGACTTTGCATCACTTGATCTTGTGTTAAGGATATCTCGTTGCCTGTTTTCGCTTTACGTTGGATATCGATCGCTTCTGGTCTTGTGACCTAGCCGCAGTACCGTGTGTCGTGCCCGCTTTTGTCTACCAGCGCGCGACTCGCTGTTGGCCCAATAAAATTAACTCAACCAGCTGGGCCAGGTGCCTCCCTTCGGGGAGTGGGTGAAAGCCCCAACCGCTTTTTTGAAATGTGCATGGCAGTGACCAATAGGGCTGGTCGTGGCCTAGAGCCCGCGCCCTTTGGAAACTGTCGTGTACCTGCTGCCAACTGGCCGCGCAATTTCACCCACACGGGTGATGTTGTGCGGTCAGTTGACACCTGACAGCAGCAGGGCACACTGGTAAAAGCGGAAACGCTCAACCAGCTGGGCCAGGTGCCTCCCTTCGGGGAGTGGGTGAAAGCCCCAACTGCTTTTTTGAAATGTGCATGGCAGTGACCAATAGGGCTGGTCGTGGCCTAGAGCCCGCGCCCTTTGGAAACTGTCGTGTACCTGCTGCCAACTGGCCGCGCAATTTCACCCACACGGGTGATGTTGTGCAGTCAGTTGACACCTGACGGCAGCAGGGCACACTGGTAAAAGCGGAAACGCTCAACCAGCTGGGCCAGGTGCCTCCCTTCGGGGAGTGGGTGAAAGCCCCAACCGCTTTTTTGAAATGTGCATGGCAGTGACCAATAGGGCTGGTCGTGGCCTAGAGCCCGCGCCCTTTGGAAACTGTCGTGTACCTGCTGCCAACTGGCCGCGCAATTTCACCCACACGGGTGATGTTGTGCGGTCAGTTGACACCTGACGGCAGCAGGGCACACTGGTAAAAGCGGAAACGCTCAACCAGCTGGGCCAGGTGCCTCCCTTCGGGGAGTGGGTGAAAGCCCCAACCGCTTTTTTGAAATGTGCATGGCAGTGACCAATAGGGCTGGTCGTGGCCTAGAGCCCGCGCCCTTTGGAAACTGTCGTGTACCTGCTGCCAACTGGCCGCGCAATTTCACCCACACGGGTGATGTTGTGCGGTCAGTTGACACCTGACGGCAGCAGGGCACACTGGTAAAAGCGGAAACGCTCAACCAGCTGGGCCAGGTGCCTCCCTTCGGGGAGTGGGTGAAAGCCCCAACCGCTTTTTTGAAATGTGCATGGCAGTGACCAATAGGGCTGGTCGTGGCCTAGAGCCCGCGCCCTTTGGAAACTGTCGTGTACCTGCTGCCAACTGGCCGCGCAATTTCACCCACACGGGTGATGTTGTGCGGTCAGTTGACACCTGACGGCAGCAGGGCACACTGGTAAAAGCGGAAATGCTCAACCAGCTGGGCCAGGTGCCTCCCTTCGGGGAGTGGGTGAAAGCCCCAACCGCTTTTTTGAAATGTGCATGGCAGTGACCAATAGGGCTGGTCGTGGCCTAGAGCCCGCGCCCTTTGGAAACTGTCGTGTACCTGCTGCCAACTGGCCGCGCAATTTCACCCACACGGGTGATGTTGTGCGGTCAGTTGACACCTGACGGCAGCAGGGCACACTGGTAAAAGCGGAAACGCTCAACCAGCTGGGCCAGGTGCCTCCCTTCGGGGAGTGGGTGAAAGCCCCAACCGCTTTTTTGAAATACCCCTTACCCCCGGGGGCACTGTTGGAGGGGGTGGGGCTTTATTATTTCAACCTTGCCATAGCCGGGGGGCACTATTGGAGGGGGGTTGAATTGGATGATTTACGGTATGTATGATGCCAGAAACTCACGTCCATTGCGCCCTCGACGAAATCGGGGTCGCCCAATTTGCTGCGTTGCGCGTAAGCAAACTTCTCCGCTTCTATGTATCTGTGATAGCTGAGTTCCTCGCTCTCAAAACTCTCTGTAGAAATTTCGTTGCCAAAGTCTGAAAAAAATCAAAAAGGAATAGTTAAAAGACCAATTTGAAATTCACAATTACAGTACCCGCCAGAACACGAACGATGCCATGGAGAACGGCTGCAGATGAGGGCGGTGGCGGGCCACACATTGCGTACGGGGTGCCCTGAACACCAAAATATTACGTACCGTGCGTTATTTTTGTTATTTTCTCCTTTCCACCAATTAAAATTATGGTGACGGCGATTGCTCATAATTACGATTAGGTATTTATGCTTGCCCACTTGAATATCTGACCGAATGACGGCTTCTTCCGTCCGCACGACACTTTCGTACCCTTCGAAATCCGCTTCTGTCATTATTGATTCCGCTAGAATATAAAGAATTTGATAATTCTGGCCAGTTACCTACTGTAAGTGGACTGTAACGCGCCGATAACTTTTCTATAGGTAGGTGTACCTACCGATAAAACACTCAAAATGATTGTCGTAGAGTGAAGTGGTCCGTTATTTAAATGGATTCGAAAAGGCAAAAAAATGGACGCACCGTTCTTTCGGAATTCTCCCAACATTTCCCGCATCATCTGCTCTTTGTAGAAGAAACGAATTGGATCTGTAGCGTTTGCGAGTCTTGAAAAAGTCGCTTCAAATTTTGGCTGTTTCAAAATTTCGCCTGTTTTGTAAATCTTTCCCGTCTCTGGGTTGATGTAAATTCTGCAACGTTTTTTTTTTCAAAGTAAAAAGTACATGAGTTCACAAAACGCATTGCTGGGAGCGTACTGTAACGTAGGCTGTTTGTACACGTCCTTTTGTCGTGATTCAAGCGCGTGAGCCATGTGAGGTGACACGGGCAGGCCAACTTTTAGAAGCGAAAGCGTTGGTTCGACCAGTCGTCTCCAAGAAACCTTGCCGCTTCCAAATCGCTTGAACGCCGTGAACAAACCATGAATTTCACCAGGCACGGCGATGGCTGCCCAACCTACACTTCGCATATTGCGTGAGTGCGTGCGTGCGTGCGTGCATGCGTGCGTGCGTGTGTGCGTGCGTGCGTGCGTGCGTGCGTGCTTGCGTGCGTGCGTGCGGGTCCCACCATTGGTTGACGACACGTCGCTGTCGTTGAACATATCTCGGTGCGCCGCCAGTGGCGCTCGCTCTCTCGCGTCGATGACGTGGCACTTTTGCGTTTCTCTTAATTTTAAGTTTTTTCTCTGATATATGGCGTTTTTTTTAATTACCTATCGTAAATAGTCATAAAGTGTCCGCCGCCGATGCCGCAGCTTTCGGGGTCCGTGACGCCGGAGCACAGAGTTGACGCAATCGCTGCGTCCACAGCATTTCCTCCTTGCAGAAGAATGTCTCTAAACCAAATGTGTTATGCTGTCTTCATCTATTTACTTCTTTACGTAACACCTGCATGCGTGTTCGACGCAGTTGTTTACCTACATATACATATGGTAAACAATGGTCAATGTTAGCACCTGCCAATTTCGCTGCAGAGTACGTGATCGGCAGCGACCGCCGCCTTCTGATAAATCCCCAACGAACTGGTGGGATATTCCAGCCAATCCGCGCTCCTCTGATCCTTGTCGGATTTGTAGAGCGATAGGCCATAGAGCACTGATAGGGCGGTCACCACTGCGAGTAGAAAGGCGAGTAGAGGAATGGAGACTACCGTCCAAGTGGCAGAACAAGAGGGGCTGTCGCGTTTCTTGAGTATTCTGAAACGAAAATTGTGGGCGCACGCACGCACGCACGCACGCACGCACGCACGCACGCACGCACGCACGCACGCACGCACGCACGCACGCACGCACGCGCGCACGCGCGCACGCGCGCACGCACGCACGCACGCACGCACGCACGCACGCACGCACGCACGCACGCACGCCGCACGCACGCGCGCACGCCGCACGCACGCACGCACGCACGCACACGCACACACACAAAAGCACGCACGCACGTACGCACGCATTACACCACCCACTTATGGTTAGGGTCCATATCAATTGGCGTAGTTGTCATGCTTCCAGCCCTCCTGTGCGACTAGTCACTGCAATCTTAGGTACCAGGCAGCTAAAAAGTCAACATGTGTGCGCCAGAGATGCACCAACCACCATCTCTTTTCGCGGAACACAAACTGGCTTCTAAAGACACGTCACCACTCCCCCTATACCTATCTCCAATGTACCTACTTACATTGTAGGGAGGTGACACAGCTTGTACATACTGGTGATGGGCAGGGTCCAGTGACCCAGCAGATTTCCAGTTTCGAGCGGCGGATCCAATTTCGGAGTTGCAAAGTTCATGCACACTACTGAAAATCATTGATCTAGATTTGCCGGTTGGGAAGGGGAGGGGAATTGTGGGAAGGGTTGGGTGCGCTATTTCTAGGGAGGGGGCTAATTATGAAACGAGGCAATTGGTGTTTAGTTTGCTGCAGTTTTTTGGAGCAAGCGGAGTTGTTTTGAAAGCTTACGCTTAATTGTTAGCTCTCACATTGACAGCTCGCCTGCAACACGAGTACCAACGTCTGTTGGTACTGTAACTGTAAGAACAATAACGCGTCCCGTTCCTTGAATAATTCCGATTTTCAACTGCCGGACGTGAACGCGGACAAGCCCGAAACGGCCTAATGCTAGTGACGAAAACAGCGAGCTGCACGAACGCAGTAAAGCCCTCTCTCTCTGCCTGCACGAAGGCGCAAACAGACCAAGTCGACTATATGCAAAGATCCGGTCCGATTTGGGTGTAGATAAATATACACTATGGCGTACCTATACTTGTGGACGTTACGTCACGTCACGTGGAGTCACTGACATCCAGTGGCGTAGCCAGGGGGGGGGGGAAGCTCCCCATCCGAAATTCTCAAAAGATAAAAATTTTTAGCTTGGTACCCTCTGTTGCACTGTGCCAATATGGGCATTTTTCTCAATTTCAATGCAAATAATGATACAAACGACACTAAAGAGCCAAGTTTTCGCCTGCGGCGCATTGTTTTGCATAAAAGGCCCAGACCCAGTTTGCGGCCCCATCCCCGTCGCTTTTTGTAGACTGTGGTAACCATCGCGTGGTTTCCACTGTCTACGAAGCGGTGAGCTGCGCCAGGCGACTGCTGATGTACTTTTCCGCAGGGTCGTGTCGGTCGTGTCGGTGGCGCGATTTTGCGGTATCCACGATCTGGATAGTACAATCTACGACGTGGTTTCCACTGTCCACGAAGCGGTGAGCTGCGCCAGATGTACTTTTCCACAGGGTCGTGTCGGTCGTGTCGGTGGCACGATTTTGCGGTATCCACGATCTGGATAGTACAATCTACGACGTGGTTTCCACTGTCCACGAAGCGGTGAGCTGCGCCAGATGTACTTTTCCACAGGGTCGTGTCGGTCGTGTCGGTGGCACGATTTTGCGGTATCCACGATCTGGATAGTACAATCTACGACGTGGTTTCCACTGTCCACGAAGCGGTGAGCTGCGCCAGATGTACTTTTCCACAGGGTCGTGTCGGTCGTGTCGGTGGCACGATTTTGCGGTATCCACGATCTGGATAGTACAATCTACGACGTGGTTTCCACTGTCCACGAAGCGGTGAGCTGCGCCAGATGTACTTTTCCACAGGGTCGTGTCGGTCGTGTCGGTGGCACGATTTTGTGGTATCCACGATCTGGATAGTACAATCTACGACGTGGTTTCCACTGTCCACGAAGCGGTGAGCTGCGCCAGATGTACTTTTCCACAGGGTCGTGTCGGTCGTGTCGGTGGCACGATTTTGCGGTATCCACGATCTGGATAGTACAATCTACGACGTGGTTTCCACTGTCCACGAAGCGGTGAGCTGCGCCAGATGTACTTTTTCACAGGGTCGTGTCGGTCGTGTCGGTGGCACGATTTTGTGGTATCCACGATCTGGATAGTACAATCTACGACGTGGTTTCCACTGTCCACGAAGCGGTGAGCTGCGCCAGATGTACTTTTCCACAGGGTCGTGTCGGTCGTGTCGGTGGCACGATTTTGCGGTATCCACGATCTGGATAGTACAATCTACGACGTGGTTTCCACTGTCCACGAAGCGGTGAGCTGCGCCAGATGTACTTTTCCACAGGGTCGTGTCGGTCGTGTCGGTGGCACGATTTTGCGGTATCCACGATCTGGATAGTACAATCTACGACGTGGTTTCCACTGTCCACGAAGCGGTGAGCTGCGCCAGATGTACTTTTCCACAGGGTCGTGTCGGTCGTGTCGGTGGCACGATTTTGCGGTATCTACGATGTGGACAGTACAGTCTACGACGTGGACTACACTGTCTACGATTGGGCACGTAGTTTTCGACAGGGGGGGGGGTTAGTCCGGTTGGGCTTGCCGCGCTCGCGGGGAACGCAGGGGCGGCGAACTATGTACACGGAGTAAACAACTACACGGAGTTATTTACACTGATGCATGACACCTCGCTTAGTGTGAACCAGTCTTGGTTTGGCAGCCGCCAGAACACCTACAATAGTGCAAATTATGGTTATTTAGCTCATTTTGAAAAATTGCGTGCATTGTCTGTCTCTACTCGGCGATGACGTCAGCGAAAGTCGGTCAGTAGTGTGACGCGCCATCGTCATGGGCGCTCTATTCACTCTGGGCGTGGCCACGCCTCCGTCTCCGCAGCGCCGCTTGCTGATTGGTGCGCGTGCGTGCGTGCGTTCGCATCGCCCAGACAAAATGGTTGGGTGCAGTGTTGCTAGAACTGAATTGAACTTCAAATTACATGCAGGTAAAAAAAAAACAATTGAATTAATTACATAATTTAAATAAATCAGGGTGTACGCGTCAGCGTACAACCCTAATCAGGGTGTACGCGTCAGCGTACAACCCTAATATGTGACGACTTGCGCGCGCGAGAATTCGGATTTTTGATCGCCCATAACTTTTGATTGGCTGAACCGATTTCGGCGCGTTATGGGTCAAAAGAAGCGCACTCATCGGGGGACCGTACGTGCCACAGCGCGTTGCAGTATTGCTGCGCGTTAAGGGGGTACGCCCGAAAATGTTTCCGAAAAGTGTCTTTTTTTTCGTGTTCTCCTCCCAGTTTTTGGAGCGCCACTCGCTAGTGCCGTGGGCAATTGGAATGAAACTTGGCATGTGTAAGCGACCCATGATGGCAATTTTGCGTACCAAAGGAATCGTCTCTGCGTCCTACCAAACTCGAGATATCGTCGATTTTATGCGTTTTTTCGGACATAGTCGTTTTTTTGGGGTGGTTTCCACCAAGAGTAAATCTCGAAAAAGTGCCCAACTAACCCCCAATTTTTTTTTTTGATTTCCTTGAACAGTTTCTTATGGGAAGTCTATGCCATGTCACTGAACCTATTACTAGCCAAGAGTGATAGTAAACGGGGGTATTGTGAACTGTCTGTAATTTAACTCGTTGTTTGATACTGGAAGAGAGAGGTATCAAAAGTCGGCTCACGACACAACAGTGGCGTGACCTGCTGTGGATTCGGAACTCGAAACAGCAGACTTCCTCCTGCCCTGGCAGAACAAGGCCAAGGCCTGCTGGCAGCGGCTGCGTCGTCAGAAGAGGACACGCAGGCCAGCGCGTCAACAGCGGAAGAAGCGGCCGACGAGCAACTGAGCGAACGCGCCGAGCGAGCTAGGCGGCGGCAGCAGAAGAAAGGAAGGATGGCCGCGCAGATCGGCACGATCGAGCCTTTCGACTCCAAGGAGGAGGAGTGGCAACGATACGTCGCGCGGTTCGAACAGTTTCTGCTCGCCGACGAGATCGCCAGCTCCAAGAAGAAGACCGCGGTGCTGCTGACTGTCATGGGCCCGCAGACGTACAAGCTGCTGGAAGGACTCGCCTCTCCGAGAAAGGCCGCGGATCTGACGATGGAAGAAATCGTCGCTTGTCTGGCCGACCACTTCGAGCCGAAGCGAAGCGTCGTCGCCAACAGCTACCGTTTCCACAGAAGAGACCAGCGGTCAGATGAGACAATCGCCGAGTTTGTCGCTGAGTTGCGGAGGCTGGCCAGCTCCTGCGAATTCGCGACACAGCTCGACCGTTCCATCAGAGACCGACTGGTTTGTGGACTCCGGGCAGACGAGATCCGACGGCGCCTGCTGGCCGAGACTCAGCTGACGTTGAACAGGGCAGTTGAGATCGCCGAAACCATGGAGAGTGCGAATGCCCAGGCAGAGGAGATGGCGCGCAAGCCGAACAGAAACGGGGAAGACTTCAGAAGAGCAGAAGTCATGAACGTGACCCGCAGTCGACCAGAGACGAGCAGAAAAGACGCCAAGAAGAAGATTAGCCTGCATTGCCCGAGCTGTGGAAGTCGGCGTCGAAGTCACGACCGCCAGGACTGCTTTGCGAAGAAGTTGTCCTGCAACAAGTGCGGCAGCAAGGGCCACCTTCAGCGAGTCTGTGACAACGACGATTCGTTGAGCAGCGAAGACGACCAGGACAAGGGGCAGCGGAAACGGGACAAGAACAAGGTCTCGACTGTGAGCTGCCAAAAGAAGTCTTCAGTCGGCTGCTGCAACGACGACGACCTCGGCGAAGAAGACGTGGTGTAAAGGGCTAGTCAGGCTTCTTGGGGAAGAGGAGGAGTGTTGTGATTAGAACATTCCATGAATATAAGAACTGCGACTAGAAACTATTACTAGCCAAGAGTGATAGTAAACGGGGGTATTGTGAACTGTCTGTAATTGAACTCGTTGTTTGATACTGGAAGAGAGAGGTATCAAAAGTCGGCTCACGACACAACATAAACATATTGGACGAGAGAGTGTCTAAAGCTTCCCCAGCCGAAATGGCGCAATGTCCAAAAAATTCGACAGGGCCCACCTGTTGCAAAATTGAGAATTTGACCGAGAATTGGACTCCCCACCCCCCCCCCCCCCCCGAAATCAAGTCCTGGCTACGCCACTGCTGACATCGTCAATGCTTACTGGACCAAAGTTCCCTATTGTGAAGCGTCGCTTGCTTCATACACACTGAATTTTCGCAAACAAACAAGCTCGCTTCAAAAAGCACTTCACATGAATTTGTTGCCTTTCATTCGAAATTTCTGTGCTTCGGCACAGATTGGACGGGTGTGCACTTCCTGGAATTCTTTAGCAGTGCCGACCCAGGACCGTGCGCGCAAGAGGCCCATTCTCTACCACTGCACCGTAACTTTTGCCTCTCCTTGTCCGCAATTCGCCATTTGAGGTACTAAGGAACGGTTGAATACCGTACTCGGGGAAGATCTGCATCCCTATTTGCCAAAGCAAATGACTGGCTTCATTCGAAACTGCATGGCTTCGTCGTGCCTCGTGACGTGATGATAGTGATTGAGGGAAATTGATCCTTTGGCATTTGCGGGTTTCTTTGCTTTTGGAATGCGCACATTGCAAGCCGCTCCAATCCACAGTGTATGGCTTCATACCTATACCCCAAACTACAAAACCAAGTGAAGTTTGTTGATAGACCTCATTGATAGACCTCACCTCATTTGTTGCTGCGACCGCGAGAGTACAACTCTCGTTTGTACATCATTAACTTTGAGGAAACATGTCAGACTTTAAATGCGACAATAGTTTTTGTTGGCAAATGCTGGGCTCTATGGTCGCCTATGTTGTTTGTCTGCCATTCTACGCACTCTTTTTGTACTCGCTCTGGCAGGGAAGGAAGACAGACGAGCGACTAAAGGTGCTGACAATTTTTGGAGCGCGTTGCACCACAGACCTATTGTATGCAATACAGTATTCTACCGAACGAAGGCATTCATAGTGTCACACGCGCATGCGGAAAAAACTGCATAACCTGTGCGTTTATTAACACACGCGACTATATTACGGTGGGTTCTACCAACCAAAAGTTGACGACTAATGCACTGAATGATACGGTATGGGACTGTAAAACTAAGAACGTAGTGTACCTTATTACATGTAGGAAATGCGATTATCAGTATATTGGAGAAACGAGGCGATCCTTAGCGTGTAGATTTCGAGAACACAGACTGGCGATACTCAAAGATTCAAATTGTCAAAAGCTCTACACACATTTTAGAAAAGACGGACATACGGTGTCTGACATCAGCATCGAAATTTTGCAGAGCTTTAGCCATGCGGACGCGCATACGGATAAAACTAGACTTGAGGCTGAGCATTTCTGGATTAAACAAATGAATAGCCTATACCCCTGTGGCTTAAATACAAACTGTAAAGGTATTGGCAACGTACACAACGCGTTTGACATGCAAAACATTCCAAGTAATAAAAATCCGTACTTTAGCGCATTGAGAATGACACGGAAACGCAAAATTAACTTCACCAAAAAACACAAAGATCGTAAGCATAAGCACAAACCGACGGATACGGAAATAGAAAGCTACATAAGAGAATTTGAACAAATCCAAATTGGAGACCAAACACAAATGCTACAGAAGACCAGGAAAAAATACATACAGTACCTGTATTTTCGATGTATGGCTAAAGGCCTACAACAGCATACCTACGACAAAATTCTAGCCTATCTGCAGAGTACCTCACGAAGACACAACGCTGATGAAACACAGAAGCGACGGACAGTAAGGGTTACAGTAATACATACGAATCAAGTAGTGTCACGAATTGGAATTGCCAAATTATTGAAGGCAACAAGGATCGGTAAACTCATCAGCAAACCAACGGAAGCTGTTGACTGGACCGTTCAGGTGGTGTACAAAACAACGTCACCAGCATGGCTACAAGTCTGCAACTACACCAAAATACTGCGACAGCTTACAGCTGCACAGCTTAGAGAACATCTTTTGAGCATGGAACGCTGTAGATGCAACGAAATTTATAGAGACCGACAATTAGGACATGTGGTTACCGGTGACCTGAATATTGTAGAAAATACCGAACTTAGACAATTTATGAATCTCGGCACAAAATACAAAACTAACATAACAACTGACAAACATAAAATTGCTAATTCGATACTGACAGATCTGAATCGGTTCCTCAGCAGCCTAAGAGCTAAAAATGTACTCACAGAAAGTGACTGCACCAAATTAATAGGCAAATATCGAAAAATAATAGAAACTAGAATTGATCAAGAGATTTACAGTACTCCACAGAACCTAAGACTTTCAAATAAGGGGATACAGTACCTGGAAACGTTTCATAAACGGTACATAATTACAGTTACCGACAAAGTGCCAGGCAACTACTCCATCCTATGCAAAAATTATTATTTGAAAAAGCTCTGTGATGAATGTGGCATATATATTGAGAATGGCAGAATTACTGTACATGGAAATGCAGTCTTCACACCGACAAATGACACGGTGGATCAGATACTGGAAAAACACAAACGTCTCATGAGCACATACGGTGTAACACCTGAAAATAGAAACGTTCTGCCTATACTCTTTGCCAACCCGAAATTACACAAAAGACCACCAGCATTCAGAGCTATCGTGGCAGCCAGACAATCCAGTTTAAAACCACTTGAGAAACTGTGCAAACACTACCTAAGTCACTACGCTTTGCACTTTAAGCGGTACTGTGCGATGATAGCCAACAGAAATGGACAAACTCGATACGTCTCAGTAAAAAGCTCATTTGAGGTTGTCGAGCAGCTGCGCACAATGACCAACGTGAAGCGTATATACAGTGGTGATTTTTCAGCATTGTACCCCTCACTGAAACACGACACAATTATGAGTGGCATTAATGGTATAATTGACCTATGCCATAAAAATGCCAAAAGCGACTACCTGTACAAAAAGGGCGAACAAATACAATATGCTAGACAAGGTGCCGGCGCAAATACCCTACATAAAAACGAAATAAAACAGCTATGCAAGGAAATACTACAAAATTCGTACATGGTATTTGCTAACACCACGTTCAGAATAATAAAGGGATGCCCACAAGGTGGCGCTACCAGCTGTGACATGGCTGATCTCTGTTTGAGCTGGTTCGAATTTACATGGCTGAGTCGTAACAGACTACGCACAAACCAAGCGATTTTTCGGTACGTGGATGACCTACTAGTCATAAACATTGAAGACTTTCAGACGTTAGCTAAAGATATCTATCCTAATGAACTGCAATTAAACGACACAACGGTTTCAAACCAGCTGACACACTACCTTGATGTCACAGTGCACCTTAACAACTGCAGACTAAGCACTACAGTATACAATAAAACCGATGACTACACCTTCAAAATCACGCGATTTTTTAAAAGCTCGAGTAACGTACCCATGAACATGCCGTACGGTATACTTAAAGGTCAGATTATACGCATAATCCGACTAACTAGAGATGAGTCAGACTTTATTAGACGAGTACAATACATCATCGATGAGTACAAACACAACGGTTTTGAAGAAAATAGGATCCTGAAAACCACCATATCAGTGTTGCAGAATTATGAATATAAAATTAAATGCATGATACCAAACTTCAATAAGAAACGCATGATCAATTCTATGATTCGCAATTAGATTTTCATATACGTTAAATCAGCACATACAGTACTTATGGCATATACGGTACATACAGTACATACGGTACAAAGAATGCTCAAATTGCAACTGCAAGTTTAAGGCAACTCGCACCTACTGAATTTTGTCTCTAATTCCCGAAATCGATTCAGTATATCGAAATCATTCCAGAATATACCAGGTCGACTGAAAAAATTTTAGAAAATAAACAATGGCAGAAAACTCGACCACCGAAGCGGAATTTCAAGCGCGGATCGACGAAAAGGTGGTTTCCTCCTTCTCTCATTTTATGTGATCTGAAGATCCCTAGTCTACGGCTTGATTTCACGATGTAAAGGGGACGCATCGTTTCTGACGAGCCTCGTGCGTCTCGGGTGTCAAGCGGTGGAGGCGAAACACCCACAATTGCAGAAAGTACTACACAAAATTATAAATTTAATTTTTATCTGTAAAAATTATTTGTACATTTTCTTTAATTCACAAAAATACATAATAATTTCTATCAATTGATTCAATGTACAGATGGAGAGACTGATGGAATGGACGGACAAACGCACGCACGCACGCACGCACGCACGCACCAGTGGATCCTGTCGCGGCTGCGAATCATGGGACTTTTCACTGACTTCTTTGAGCTCTTCGATCCGGTGAGCGCGTGTCCGTCCACTAGGTAGGAACACGAACTTACGCCATTCTCTTGCGTTCTATCCTGTCGGCCACTGTTTGTATCGAGCTGCATGTACATGTACATGTACCTGCCAAGCGGTATACGCAACTTGATCATTGCGTGTGCATAGGTGGCGTCGACGCTGTCCATCACCGTGTCCGTGCAGATGTCGATCTCGCAGACGGTGGGCGTCCTCTTTATGGCACTGAACCGCTTCACGGCCATCTTCTTCTACAGCAAACACGAGTTTGTGAGTCGAGTCTCAACTATAAGAACGTTGCGGGGCTTTGAAAAGCATATAATTGCTTTCGCGCGCTCGTTGCAGCTGTGGCGCCGCTCGTACGGGCTGTGGGCGCTCGTGGTGCTCCAGTGGCTGGTGCCGGTGGTGGCGTTCGACGTTGGAGCCATTTGCCGCCATTGGAGCAGTATTGGGTCCATCCAGCCGACAAGCCGCCGAAGTGGGCTTCGTGGAAGACGCGCATCGACATGCTCTTCCGCCTGATGGACGCCGACCGCGCTCCGCAGAACAAGCTGACGGACGCGCAGAAGAACCAGCTCCTCTACGGCTACCTGGGTCCAGAGGCAGTGAGGAGATTCGAGGGGCACCCCAAGAGCCCGCTCTACGACTCCGTCACCTACGAAGACTACGGCAAGGCCGCCCAGGAGACGTTCGGAGAGAAGACGCTCCCGGCGCTCGCGTTCCACAAGTTTCGGTCGTGCAAGCAAGATCCGCACAAGCCGATCGACGACTTCGTCAGTCGCCTACGGGCGCTGCAGGCGGATTGCGACTACGCCAACTTCTCGCCCGACACGGACCTGGCGATCGTAATCGCGCAGAATTGCAGCAACCGTGATGGCCAGAAGAAGCTGCTGCAGATGCCCAAGGTGTCGCTGGACATGTACACTGCCCAGCTTCAGTCAGAAGAGATCGCCGAAGCCAGCACGAAGGCTTTGCGCGAGCCGAAGGCGGTCCGGGCAGTGTCAGCACGCGGCCGAGGCGTGCCGAGAGGACGAGGAGCCCCAACGGCAGCCACCAGCCGTCCAGCAGCGGCGACGTGCGGTCGGTGTGGGAAGGCCCAACACGCGGCCTGGAGCGACTGCCCAGCGACGGACGTCACTTGCCTGTCCTGTTCGAAAACGGGACACTTCGCGCGCTGCTGCCGCTCGGCGCCAAGCGGCCAACGAGGCGGTGGACGTGGCAGAGTGGCGAGGGGCCGAGGCCGAGGGCGCGGACGAGCGGTCGCCGACGTCGGCAAGAGCGACGACAACGGCCTCGACGACTTCACTGTGGATCGCGTGCAGGTGGTCAGTAGCGGCGACAGCGTCTTCCGCACCCAGTTGCTAGCAGAGGCGACCGACGGGAAGAAGGCGGTCCTGCACGGTCTGCTCGACACAGGGGCCGACGTCACTCTGATCCCGCAGCGCGACTACAACGAGCATTTCGTCAGCTCGCCGCTCCAGAAGAAATTCGCGCCCCTCCGCAACTTCGACGGCTCCATCATCCAAGGGATTGGCGGCCGAATCGAACTGACACTCCATCACCTGGACCGCAAGGCCAAAGCATTGGTCTACATCTGCAACCGCCCATTAGCCACTTTCGGTGCCGACGTCATCGAGAAGTTGGGCCTCCTGCAGAAGCGAATCGACGCCGTCGACGCCACCACAGTCGCTGAGCTGGAAGCCGACTACCCAAGGTTGTGCGCTGACGCGTTGGGCCAGGTCCCGAACTTCAGG
This sequence comes from Paralinhomoeus sp. GSCO2_6, assembly GCA_030248085.1. Taxonomy (NCBI): domain Eukaryota; kingdom Metazoa; phylum Nematoda; class Chromadorea; order Monhysterida; family Linhomoeidae; genus Paralinhomoeus; species Paralinhomoeus sp. GSCO2_6. The sequence goes on from JASAMY010002888.1 coordinate 83,852, forward strand.
CACAAGATCCGGCTGCAGCCAGAAGCTCCACCAGTGGCAAGAAAAGTGCAGTCAGTACCCATCGCGCTGCGAGACGATGTGGACCAGGAGATCAAGGAGATGGAGCAGAAGGGCATCTGGTCAAAGGTCAACAGTCCCTCCGAGTGGGCACACCCGCTCGTCGCCGTCCGCAAGGCTGATGGTGGTGTGAGGCTGACAACCGACCTCACGGCGCTCAACGCGCACGTCATCCCAGTCCGATACCCACTGCCCAAGATCCAGGATCTGTTCCTGCAGTTGAAAGGCGCCAAGGTCTTTTCGAGGCTGGATCTGACCAAGGCGTTCTACCACGTCAAGCTCGACGAGGCCAGTCGACCGCTGACGACCACGATAACGCCAGCAGGGCTGTTCCAGTACAACCGCCTGCCAATGGGCCTCACAGACTCCGCAGCAGTGTTCCAGATGGTCGTGGCCCAGGTGCTCGCCGACTGCGCAGGGTGCGCGGCCTACATCGACGATATCATCGTCTTCGGCGCCACCGTCGAGGAGCACGACAAGAACTTGCGTGCCATGCTGCAGGCGCTTCAGAGCAACGAGCTGACCCTGAACTTGAAGAAGTGCGTCATCAGGGTGCCTGAAATCGCGTGCCTGGGGCACACCGTCGGCAAGGACGGCATCAAGCCCAATCCGGACAACGTCAAGGCGATCCAGGATATGCCAAGGCCGACGAATATCAAGGAAATACGAAGCTTCTTGGGCATGGTCAACTACCACAAAGAGTTCGTTCCCGACCAGGCGACGCTGCTGGAGCCCCTGCAGGCACTCACGCGCGGCACTACTACGGGACGTCTGAAGTGGACCGCGGACTGCGATCGCGCTTTCAAGCTGATCAAGGCCGAAGTCGCCAAGAGGACACTGCTCAGCGTCTTCGACCCCGACTGCCCGACGTTTGTTACGACCGACGTTAGATAAACACTACAAGAATGCTTCCACATCACAAAAGGTCCCTGGAAAAAATTTTACAGCAACTTTTGGGAAATACTGCATAATTTAAAAATTTAATTCGAACATTTTGGCTAAGGCACTGGGCCGAATCCCCTAGGCAACCTCCCTGAGGGTAAGGCATTCGATTCTCACTACTGCACAACTTTTGCGTTTTTTTTTCGCTGGGATAGTGCTCCAACATTCTCAAAAAGTGAATGACTTTTAACCAAGCTTGACTGCAGCACGTCCAAACTCAATACAGCGACTACATATAGGCTCTTCGTTCAGTGCAAAATACCATTAATTCTCCAATTAGCCATTTGGTACGTATAGCTCGATATTTCGTTTGGGTTGTATGCAGGTGGTGGCCGGACAATCATACAAATTGAAGGGTGTAACAAATTGACACACAAGGAGGTAGGGAGGGGATTGTTTAATTTATTCTAGAAGGGGCTAGTTCAACTGGAGCTGGGGGGGGGGCTAATAAACTGAGAGGCCTTCAGAGTGGGGGGGCTAATTAGAGAGTCTGCGGTATGTACTTGATGAGCTACAACGTTTGCAATGTTGCTTGATGCTGCTTGTTTGCATCTATACATTGCATAGTGCGCTTTTAGTGTACTTAGAATGTACCATGGAATTTGTCGGCTGCGTGTCGCGTATTTAGACGCTGCCCAAACGTACAGCTAAAGAACAATAGTGCACTATGTGTAGATTGTCAGTTTAAGCGCTGACCGCTTTGGAAACGCTGACGCTGACGCTGGACCCTTAGTTTTGTTCTGGCATATAATTGTGGCGAGACTCTTAAGTTACAAAAATGTCTAAAAATGCATGAGAATTGTCAATTTTCAGCGAGGCTCGATACATGTAGGGGGCCCATAGAGACACAACGCAGATGTAAATTGGAAAGCCTGCTACTGATTTTAGGGAAGTTAATGGCGAAAAACCACGAAAAATGGCTAAAAATGAGGTTTTTCGGCCATAACTCTTGCGCAGATTGAATGCCAGGCATAAATTTTGGACCCCAGATAGGTCCATTCATACGCTATCGAATGAGACATAAAGCTCAAAAATCCATCGTGCGCAGGCAAATTTTCGGCCTTTTGTTCCTTCGCCATTTTGCACTCCGCCTGCCGCCAGCTGGGTGGACGTAATGGCGAATGCACGTGCTACCACCAAGTGGCAGGTGTCTACTATGTAGGCACATATGGGAACCTCCGATTCCGGTGAGCAAACGTGAGAAATGGGCCAAAGAATGGGGGCGCGTCCAAGGCCCCGAATTTTCGATGCAAACGTAAAAAAATTATACTTTAGACTTAAAACGGCTTTGAGCCAAACAAAATGTGGCATGCCACACAGTGCCTATGGGGGTACCTTTTGGGCACAATTTAAAAGAAATCTATTTTTTTATTTAAATCCGTGGTCGATTTTGCCATGGACTCTCATTGTAAGCTCTCACATTGACAGCTCGCCTGCAACACGAGACCAACGTCTGTTGGTACTGTAACTGTAAGAACAATAATGCGTCCCGTTCCTTGAATAATTCCGATTTTCAACTGCCGGACGTGAACGCGGACAAGCCCGAAACGGCCTAATGCTAGTGACGAAAACAGCGAGCTGCACGAACGCAGTAAAGCCCTCTCTCTCTGCCTGCACGAAGGCGCAAACAGACCAAGTCGACTATATGCAAATATCCGGTCCGATTTGGGTGTAGATAAATATACACTATGGCGTACCTATACTTGTGGACGTTACGTCACGTCACGTGGAGTCACTGACATCCAGTGGCGTAGCCAGGGGGAGGGGGGAAGCTCCCCATCCGAAATTCTCCAAAGATAAAAATTTTTAGCTTGGTACCCTCTGTTGCACTGTGCCAATATGGGCATTTTTCTCAATTTCAATGCAAATAATGATACAAACGACACTAAAGAGCCAAGTTTTCGCCTGCGGCGCATTGTTTTGCATAAAAGGCCCAGACCCAGTTTGCGGCCCCATCCCCGTCGCTTTTTGTAGACTGTGGTAACCATCGCGTGGTTTCCACTGTCTACGAAGCGGTGAGCTGCGCCAGGCGACTGCTGATGTACTTTTCCGCAGGGTCGTGTCGGTCGTGTCGGTGGCGCGATTTTGCGGTATCCACGATCTGGATAGTACAATCTACGACGTGGTTTCCACTGTCCACGAAGCGGTGAGCTGCGCCAGATGTACTTTTCCACAGGGTCGTGTCGGTCGTGTCGGTGGCACGATTTTGCGGTATCCACGATCTGGATAGTACAATCTACGACGTGGTTTCCACTGTCCACGAAGCGGTGAGCTGCGCCAGATGTACTTTTCCACAGGGTCGTGTCGGTCGTGTCGGTGGCACGATTTTGCGGTATCCACGATCTGGATAGTACAATCTACGACGTGGTTTCCACTGTCCACGAAGCGGTGAGCTGCGCCAGATGTACTTTTCCACAGGGTCGTGTCGGTCGTGTCGGTGGCACGATTTTGCGGTATCCACGATCTGGATAGTACAATCTACGACGTGGTTTCCACTGTCCACGAAGCGGTGAGCTGCGCCAGATGTACTTTTCCACAGGGTCGTGTCGGTCGTGTCGGTGGCACGATTTTGTGGTATCCACGATCTGGATAGTACAATCTACGACGTGGTTTCCACTGTCCACGAAGCGGTGAGCTGCGCCAGATGTACTTTTCCACAGGGTCGTGTCGGTCGTGTCGGTGGCACGATTTTGCGGTATCCACGATCTGGATAGTACAATCTACGACGTGGTTTCCACTGTCCACGAAGCGGTGAGCTGCGCCAGATGTACTTTTTCACAGGGTCGTGTCGGTCGTGTCGGTGGCACGATTTTGTGGTATCCACGATCTGGATAGTACAATCTACGACGTGGTTTCCACTGTCCACGAAGCGGTGAGCTGCGCCAGATGTACTTTTCCACAGGGTCGTGTCGGTCGTGTCGGTGGCACGATTTTGCGGTATCCACGATCTGGATAGTACAATCTACGACGTGGTTTCCACTGTCCACGAAGCGGTGAGCTGCGCCAGATGTACTTTTCCACAGGGTCGTGTCGGTCGTGTCGGTGGCACGATTTTGCGGTATCCACGATCTGGATAGTACAATCTACGACGTGGTTTCCACTGTCCACGAAGCGGTGAGCTGCGCCAGATGTACTTTTCCACAGGGTCGTGTCGGTCGTGTCGGTGGCACGATTTTGCGGTATCTACGATGTGGACAGTACAGTCTACGACGTGGACTACACTGTCTACGATTGGGCACGTAGTTTTCGACAGGGGGGGGGGGGTTAGTCCTGTTGGGCTTGCCGCGCTCGCGGGGAACGCAGGGGCGGCGAACTATGTACACGGAGTAAACAACTACACGGAGTTATTTACACTGATGCATGACACCTCGCTTAGTGTGAACCAGTCTTGGTTTGGCAGCCTCCAGAACACCTACAATAGTGCAAATTATGGTTATTTAGCTCATTTTGAAAAATTGCGTGCATTGTCTGTCTCTACTCGGCGATGACGTCAGCGAAAGTCGGTCAGTAGTGTGACGCGCCATCGTCATGGGCGCTCTATTCACTCTGGGCGTGGCCACGCCTCCGTCTCCGCAGCGCCGCTTGCTGATTGGTGCGCGTGCGTGCGTGCGTTCGCATCGCCCAGACAAAATGGTTGGGTGCAGTGTTGCTAGAACTGAATTGAACTTCAAATTACATGCAGGTAAAAAAAAACAATTAAATTAATTACATAATTTAAATAAATCAGGGTGTACGCGTCAGCGTACAACCCTAATCAGGGTGTACGCGTCAGCGTACAACCCTAATATGTGACGACTTGCGCGCGCGAGAATTCGGATTTTTGATCGCCCATAACTTTTGATTGGCTGAACCGATTTCGGCGCGTTATGGGTCAAAAGAAGCGCACTCATCGGGGGACCGTACGTGCCACAGCGCGTTGCAGTATTGCTGCGCGTTAAGGGGGTACGCCCGAAAATGTTTCCGAAAAGTGTCTTTTTTTTCGTGTTCTCCTCCCAGTTTTTGGAGCGCCACTCGCTAGTGCCGTGGGCAATTGGAATGAAACTTGGCATGTGTAAGCGACCCATGATGGCAATTTTGCGTACCAAAGGAATCGTCTCTGCGTCCTACCAAACTCGAGATATCGTCGATTTTATGCGTTTTTTCGGACATAGTCGTTTTTTTGGGGTGGTTTCCACCAAGAGTAAATCTCGAAAAAGTGCCCAATTAACCCCCAATTTTTTTTTTTGATTTCCTTGAACAGTTTCTTATGGGAAGTCTATGCCATGTCACTGAACCTAAAACTTCATCACCGATAATGAGTTATTAGCAATTAAAAATATCGGCCAAAAAGTTTGTGTTTAATAGGCGCGCTAACGGCTTACATATGGTACTGGCTCCATTCGTCATTTCCTTTTTGGCATTTACCCAATAACGCACTGCTCCTATACAACGTGTTTGCGTGCGTACGTGCGTGCGTGCGTGCGTGTGTTCGTGCGTGCTTGCGTGCGTGCGTGCGTGCGTGCGTCTGCATAGTGGTCCATGTGCAAGACCCTGCGGTCCTTCCTGCCTGTCTTGCAACCACGTGGCATTTAGTCATGCGGCATATGTGAATGCAGGGTGTTCCAGTCCAGTTATAGGTCCTATGATTGCCACTGCTCCTTTCTATGCACACAAACACAAATAAATGCCGAATATGTGACGTGGTGCTGCGTTTGGTTCGGTTTTTATACACAGTTTGTTCAAACTGAAGTTGATCAGCTGCAAAGCATAAGTGGCTATGCATAAATGAGGCATGCCTTAATTGATACCCCTCTTTTTCAAACTGGGCTCCAACAAAAGAGCGTCACATATTCACCTTTTTTGCAGCCGCCTGCAAATTTTTCCTTAATTAAATAAGTCTCAGCACTTTTTTAAAAATTAAAAATTAAATAAAAATGCTCGAGCCACGTTCGCGAAAATCCCATGTACACAAACAACAGGCATACTCATGCGTTTTGTTGTTGCAGAAAAGCGACAAAGACAAAACCGAACCAAATGTAGGCAGAAGATTAGGCTGCGCAAAAGACGCACCGAAAAGACCACTCAGAGGCAATAGGGAATGGGGTGGGGGAAGAGCGGGAGGGTGGCGATGCCTGGAGCTTAGTGTGCAGAAAGGTGCGCGATCAAAACACCCAAATGTAGGCAGAAGATTAGGCTGCGCAAAAGACGCACCGAAAAGACCACTCAGAGGCAATAGGGAATGGGGTGGGGGAAGAGCGGGAGGGTGGCTGTGTTGTGGTTTTTGTTGTTGTTGTTGGATTAGTGGCAATTGGAGGACGGCATCAACGGCCGATGTAGCATTCCCGTCTAGAGCCGTAAAATTACAAAAAACTGCGAAAAACCCCATGCATAATCTAGTGTAGTGGCAACTAACAATAACCATGTTTGGGCCGACGCAGCCTCGCCTGGCGCACCGTCGCCCATGGGCCAGGCTGAGCCGGAATCCTGGGCCAATCCTGCCTGCGGGCCCAGCCGCGCTGGGCATGTGTTTTGAGGGTGTGGGCCGAGCCAGCCTGGGCAAAACTGTCTAGTGGTTCAAGTCATGCTGAGATTTTTGGGCCCATGTTTATCCCTACTGGCACCATTAGACATTCGATGGATAGAAAAAGACTCTTTTTTAGTGGTCAGTCAAGAATCGAATGCAGGATCTTGCGCGTAAGAGCCGCTTTCTCTGCCACTATGGCATCGGCCGATCTTCACACATTGTCTGCCCACCTCACCAATAGGTATGGGTGAGCTGCCTCAGGAACAGGTCTATTCCGCATTTGGTTGTTGCAATTGTTGTGGTTGTAATTTGCTATGTTGCTATAAAGAGTGGTATTAGGTACATTAGGGATGAGCATGGGCCGAGCCGGCCCGGGCCGAAATTCCAGGCCCGTTTTGCGGGCCCTGGCCGGGCCGGGCCTGCGTTTTGAGGGTGCGGGCCGGGCCGGGCCGGGCCGGACGTTCTTGGCTGGCCAACGTACATAGATAGCTACTGTACCTATGTAATGCATTGTAAGTATCGGCGACTATTCTGCACCGTATTAGCAACTTTGTATTCTATGACGCGCGTCTTTCGCGCTCAAATGTTGCAAAGGCCGTAAAATGGTTGTGAACTGCGATTCTGAGAGGTGGATGCGCCATTCCGTTAAGTAAATCACGCGAATTGGCATACGGTATTTCAGAAAATTGTACACTGTAGTGACTGTACTTATTTCGTGTTGCGGGCCGGGCCGGACCGGGCCTGCGATATTGAGCAGTTGGACGGGCCGGGCCGGGCCGGGCCTAGATTTTGAGGGTGCGGGCCGGGCCGGGACGGGCCGGACTATCTGGCGGGCCGGGCCTGGCCGAGATGTGCAGGCCCGTGCTCATCCCTAGTAAGTGTGAATGCATTGTTTGTGAGTAACGTTTTGAAAAGAAATGGGGGTTGTACAGAATCGAGAATACTAGGGTACCTAGTAATTGAGGTTGTTGAGCGATTGCACTGGGTAGTGTGCTGCTGCACTCTAAGTTGTACACACAGTCAGTGGGCAACAGTGCGAGTGGGCAAAACAGCAGTGACATCTCTAACATTTCGGTGCAAGGTATGAACACTGTAGTGTTAACTACAGTACAAGTGTTGGAACTGGGCTATTTCTAATAGGGTTATGTAGACACAGCTGTATGTAGAAACAAGAGGCATTGGAGACATAGGTAAACCTACAACTCTGTAAACACCATTTGTTTGCTCACCACAAGTGCATGCGCAATCGTAGACAGTGGAAACCACGTCGTAGATTGTACTATCCACATCGTGGATACCGCAAAATCGTGCCACCGACACGACCGACACGACCCTGTGGAAAAGTACATCTGGCGCAGCTCACCGCTTCGTGGACAGTGGAAACCACGTCGTAGACTGTACTATCCAGATCGTGGATACCGCAAAATCGTGCCACCGACACGACCGACACGACCCTGTGGAAAAGTACATCTGGCGCAGCTCACTGCTTCGTGGACAGTGGAAACCACGTCGTAGACTGTACTATCCAGATCGTGGATACCGCAAAATCGTGCCACCGACACGACCGACACGACCCTGTGGAAAAGTACATCTGGCGCAGCTCGCCGCTTTGTGGACAGTGGAAACCACGTCGTAGACTGTACTATCCAGATCGTGGATACCCCAAAATCGTGCCACCGACACGACCGACACGACCCTGTGGAAAAGTACATCTGGCGCAGCTTGCCGCTTCGTGGACAGTGGAAACCACGTCGTAGATTGTACTATCCAGATCGTGGATACCGCAAAATCGTGCCACCGACACGACCGACACGACCCTGTGGAAAAGTACATCTGGCGCAGCTTGCCGCTTCGTGGACAGTGGAAACCACGTCGTAGATTGTACTATCCAGATCGTGGATACCACAAAATCGTGCCACCGACACGACCGACACGACCCTGCGGAAAAGTACATCTGGCGCAGCTCGCCGCTTCGTGGACAGTGGAAACCACGTCATAGACTGTACTATCCAGATCGTGGATACCGCAAAATCGTGCCACCGACACGACCGACACGACCCTGTGGAAAAGTACATCTGGCGCAGCTCACCGCTTCGTGGACAGTGGAAACCACGTCGTAGACTGTACTATCCAGATCGTGGATACCGCAAAATCGTGCCACCGACACGACCGACACGACCCTGTGGAAAAGTACATCTGGCGCAGCTCGCCGCTTCGTGGACAGTGGAAACCACGTCATAGACTGTACTATCCAGATCGTGGATACCGCAAAATCGTGCCACCGACACGACCGACACGACCCTGTGGAAAAGTACATCTGGCGCAGCTCGCCGCTTCGTGGACAGTGGAAACCACGTCGTAGATTGTACTATCCAGATCGTGGATACCGCAAAATCGTGCCACCGACACGACCGACATGACCCTGTGGAAAAGTACATCTGGCGCAGCTCGCCGCTTCGTGGACAGTGGAAACCACGTCGTAGACTGTACTATCCAGATCGTGGATACCGCAAAATCGTGCCACCGACACGACCGACACGACCCTGCGGAAAAGTACATCTGGCGCAGCTCGCCGCTTCGTGGACAGTGGAAACCACGTCGTAGACTGTACTATCCAGATCGTGGATACCGCAAAATCGTGCCACCGACACGACCGACACGACCCTGTGGAAAAGTACATCTGGCGCAGCTCGCCGCTTCGTGGACAGTGGAAACCACGTCGTAGACTGTACTATCCAGATCGTGGATACCGCAAAATGGTGCCACCGACACGACCGACACGACCCTGCGGAAAAGTACATCTGGCGCAGCTCGCCGCTTCGTGGACAGTGGAAACCACGTCGTAGACTGTACTATCCAGATCGTGGATACCGCAAAATCGTGCCACCGACACGACCGACACGACCCTGCGGAAAAGTACATCTGGCGCAGCTCGCCGCTTCGTGGACAGTGGAAACCACGTCGTAGACTGTACTATCCAGATCGCGGATACCGCAAAATGGTGCCACCGACACGACCGACACGACCCTGCGGAAAAGTACATCTGGCGCAGCTCGCCGCTTCGTGGACAGTGGAAACCACGTCGTAGACTGTACTATCCAGATCGTGGATACCGCAAAATCGTGCCACCGACACGACCGACACGACCCTGCGGAAAAGTACATCTGGCGCAGCTCGCCGCTTCGTGGACAGTGGAAACCACGTCGTAGACTGTACTATCCAGATCGTGGATACCGCAAAATGGTGCCACCGACACGACCGACACGACCCTGCGGAAAAGTACATCTGGCGCAGCTCGCCGCTTCGTGGACAGTGGAAACCACGTCGTAGACTGTACTATCCAGATCGTGGATACCGCAAAATCGTGCCACCGACACGACCGACACGACCCTGCGGAAAAGTACATCTGGCGCAGCTCGCCGCTTCGTGGACAGTGGAAACCACGTCGTAGACTGTACTATCCAGATCGTGGATACCGCAAAATGGTGCCACCGACACGACCGACACGACCCTGTGGAAAAGTACATCTGGCGCAGCTCGCCGCTTCGTGGACAGTGGAAACCACGTCGTAGACTGTACTATCCAGATCGTGGATACCGCAAAATCGTGCCACCGACACGACCGACACGACCCTGCGGAAAAGTACATCAGCAGTCGCCTGGCGCAGCTCAGCGCTTCGTAGACAGTGGAAACCACGTCGTAGACTGTACTATCCAGATCGTGGATACCGCAAAATCGTGCCACCGACACGACCGACACGACCCTGCGGAAAAGTACATCGGCAGTCGCCGAGTGCTGTTGAATGTTGATGTTTTCACAATTTTCAGAAGACACTTTTGATTTGATGGATACCATAGTCGATTTCTATCGATACCGTAGTCCATGAATATTCTTATGGGGCCACATGGGGCCGCAAACGACTCCTGAGTCGCATAAAAAAACGTGAAAGTTCGTTACGCTACTCTAAAAAATTTGCCTGCGGCGCTATTTTGAGCACTGAAATCGACCGTTTGGACAACATTGCTAACGTTTTAGTGTGAATGTAGTCAGACAAACGAGCGCAAAGCGTGTAAACATATTGTATGAGAGAGTGTCTAAAGCTTCCCCAGCCGAAATGGCGCAATGTCCAAAAAATTCGACAGGGTCCCACCTGTTGCAAAATTGAGAATTTGGCCGAGAATTGGACTCCCCCCCCCCCCCCGAAATCAAGTCCTGGCTACGCCACTGCTGACATCGTCAATGCTTACTGGACCAAAGTTCCCTATTGTGAAGCGTCGCTTGCTTCATACACACTGAATTTTCGCAAACAAACAAGCTCGCTTCAAAAAGCACTTCACATGAATTTGTTGCCTTTCATTCGAAATTTCTGTGCTTCGGCACAGATTGGACGGGTGTGCACTTCCTGGAATTCTTTAGCAGTGCCGACCCAGGACCGTGCGCGCAAGAGGCCCATTCTCTACCACTGCACCGTAACTTTTGCCTCTCCTTGTCCGCAATTCGCCATTTGAGGTACTAAGGAACGGTTGAATACCGTACTCGGGGAAGATCTGCATCCCTATTTGCCAAAGCAAATGACTGGCTTCATTCGAAACTGCATGGCTTCGTCGTGCCTCGTGACGTGATGATAGTGATTGAGGGAAATTGATCCTTTGGCATTTGCGGGTTTCTTTGCTTTTGGAATGCGCACATTGCAAGCCGCTCCACTCCACAGTGTATGGCTTCATCCTAATAATTTCCTAATACCCTAAACTACAAAACCAAGTGAAGTTTGTTGATAGACCTCATTGATAGACCTCACCTCATTTGTTGCTGCGACCGCGAGAGTACAACTCTCGTTTGTACATCATTAACTTTGAGGAAACATGTCAGACTTTAAATGCGACAATAGTTTTTGTTGGCAAATGCTGGGCTCTATGGTCGCCTATATTGTTTGTCTGCCATTCTACGCACTCTTTTTGTACTCGCTCTGGCAGGGAAGGAAGACAGACGAGCGACTAAAGGTGCTGACAATTTTTGGAGCGCGTTGCACCACAGACCTATTGTATGTACAGATGGAGAGACTGATGGAATGGACGGAGAAACGCACGCACGCACGCACGCACGCACGCACGCACGCACGCACGCACGCACAGGACGGACAGACGGACGGATGAATGGATGCGTCGTTCGGTGGTTCCTCAGGGCAGCTTCTTTACCATCTGTCTGTGGATGGGCTTGGCGGACTTTGAGTGCGCAGCGCACCAGTGGATCCTGTCGCGGCTGCGAATCATGGGACTTTTCACTGACTTCTTTGAGCTCTTCGATCCGGTGAGCGCGTGTCCAGTAGGTAGGAACACGAACTTACACCATTCTCTTGCGTTCTATCCTGTCGGCCACTGTTTGTATCGATTTGCATGTAAATGTACCTGCCAAACGGTGTACTCAATTTGATCATTGCGTGTAGGTGGCGTCGACGCTGTCCATCACCGTATCGGTGCAGATGTCGATCTCCCAGACGGTGGGCGTCCTCTTTATGGCACTGAACCGATTCACGGCCATCTTCTTCTACAGTAAACACGAGTTTGTGAGTCGGAGTTCAACTACATATAAGAACGTTGCGGGGCTTTGAAAAGCATATGTTGCTTTCACTCGCTCGTTGCAGCTGTGGCGCCGCTCGTACGGGCTGTGGGCGCTCGTGGTGCTCCAGTGGCTGGTGCCGGTGGTGGCGTTCGACGTGCTCTTCTACCCTTTCGTCGACATCCTCATCTACCGCGTGCCGAACAGCTCGGCGATGGCCGTCGCCTACCGGGAGCCGCACACGCTCGCCGTCTTCTTGGGCATGTCCCTGTTCACGGCCGCCTGCTCCGTCCTCATGATCGGCCTCTACGTCGCGATGGTGGCCCGCGTGCTCAGTCGCCGCGAGGACCAGCTCCAGATGGCCGAGGTCAAGCTCGCCCTCTCTGGGCTCGTGATCTTTCTGCAGGAGGGTCACGGACAGAGTCCATTGAATGCTCCACGAGGTGTATTGACGGGCTACAGCTGCAGCGCTGCAAAACTCCCGTGCTATGTTCAAGAGAAAACCTGTCGGCTTCTAAGAAAACCAATTTCCAGGCGCTGCTCGTCTCCTACTGCTGGCTCTACGTGACCACCAAGGGCGCGTTCGTGGACATCGCTTCGCTCTACTACTTCACGTTGGACACCCTCTCTCTGGTGGGCGCAACCGTGGTGGCCTCGTTTAGCAATTAATTCCACGTACAGCGGGTTTAGATCAATCCTTTTGTGATCGCAGCGCTGAGCACGCCTGTGCGTCAGCAGATCTTGGCGGTTCTGCGACTGGGCAAATCGACGCAGAAGCAAGAGGTCGTCATGGTGACCATTGTGGCGCCTCGCTCCAGCCAGCAGACGACGGCCAAAGGGACCTGGACCTCGACCGAATAGCGACTCAAGAAGACAACATCATCATCAGCCCACACTCTCGCCTACAAAAACTTGGGCACCGGTGTACATATTCTACACTGCACAGCATATGTATGTGTGGGCGGGCAGACTTAACGATTTTTGATTCTGCGCTGCAGGCGTTTGCAATAGCACCCAGGCTTGGGCAAAGTAAAAAAAAACTGGATTAGCTTAAAAAAACAACTAGAATTTAATTTCAAAAAAATGAATTTTTTACCCAAGCCCGACCGCACCTCATTGGACATCTTACTGTATGTAGGTAGATTTGCATCGGCCCCTTTTAGAAGGCACGGCCCCTTGACAATGCTCGAACAGACGTCCAATTCTGTATGGCTTCAACTGTCTCCATCCTTGTGTTTTCGTCATGTGTTTTGTTGTGTTGGTTTATGCCTGCATGTGTATACCTGTGCTGTGTGCGTCTGCATTCGCTCGGTTTCTGAATGCTACCTTGCAACAGTCGGAAGCAAACAAACACGCACCGAACGGAATCGTGACTGAGCTTCTTAGGGGAAGGAAGTCCCCCTAAGTATCTTGTGATTGCGGTGTCGCATTGGAAAACGGATGTAATATTCGTGATCAGCATGGTCGATTACATACCGTAAACCCTATAGTTATCCCCCAGGCCAATTGTTTCGTTCGAGCCATAGGAGGCTGCATAATTATAAGAGGGGGGGGGCTAATTATAGAGGGGGCTAATAAACTGGAAGGGTCGATGTGTGGTGTGGGGAACTTTGTAGCGAAGCGCGTGGAGGGGTTGTTTTTTAAAGGAAAAGTACACTGCGCACATGCGTGGGTACACACTAACACACTCTCACACCGTCTCACATACACATACATCGTAAATCGTCCAATAGAAGCCCCCCTCCAAAAGTGCCCCCCGGGGCAACAAGAAGTGCCATACGATTTGCGTTACACAGGGACACAAATCAAGCAGTAGTGATGTAGAAGTGGTGTGTACAACACAGCTATTGTAGGTACGCTCATTAATGAATGAATGGCATTTCGCTACTTTGAACTGTTAGTCACCTAAAAAACACAACAAATTTCAATACTGCCCCGGGTAGAACGAGGTTGAAAGTATGGGGCCAAAGGGGCACTATTGGAGGATTTGCGGCATGTGTATGTCGGTGGGTAATTATAGGGGGGGGGGGGCTAATAAACTGAATGTGGTCTAGGGAGGGTGTATAATAATAGGGAGGGGGGGGGTAATGCGGGCTCTTATATGGGTGTGTGTGTGCACGCGTACTTGAGAGTGTGTGAGGAGAGAGAGTGCACTGACGTGCGTGCGCAGTGTATTTTCATCTTGAAGCACCTCTCCGTGCGGTCTGCGACAACAAAGCATCCCAATCATCGATCGTTCCGATTATTAGTTCCCCCATAATTAGCTACCTCCTGGACTGGACTGTACGTTTTATTCGGACAACCCATGACATCCTACAGTCCGGATGAAACAATTTGCCCCCAGGGGCTCATTATAGGGTCAAGGGCACTTCGTGACTCCGGCTCGCTCAGTCGCCAACACAGCTTACGCTGCGTACATGGGAACCTATTTCTCGTCAAATAGGTACATATGTACTTTAGATGGACTTTGCGCACGACACCGAGAAATTGATTGGATCGGCTCGTCCCTTTGTGACTCTCTTGATTGTCTCTTCTCAAGCTCCATCGACCGCAGCTTCTAACCAATTATTTCGTACAGACCACGAAGCTAAAACCTGTTCCACACAGAGCAGACACCCATTGCTCAGAGCCACAAGTAACACGTACATTGCATATCTGTAACTGGGGGGGGGCATATCTGCAACCCAACATCCCCAGAATTTTCACAAGGGATTTTTACCCTGTCAAAAACGATAAAAGTGAGAAAACGTTGGTTTTTCAATGCTTTTCAGTATTATATGACCACAAAACAGATCAATAACACCCAGTTTAGACCCTCTTTTATACCCATTTTTGACCAAAAAGTACCATTTAAGTCAAAAATGGCCAGCTACTCCCACCTTTTGCTCTAGACTCCCCAAAAAATCGGCCGAACCCACCCCCACTCGCTCTGACCCGGTCACAGGTAAGATACATTTTACCTGAATCCGGATCTGGCCGAGTGGGGAGGTCCCGGGGGGTGGGAGGGAGATGCAAAAAATAGAAATTTCATCAAAAAAATTCACTTTTCGGTCGACAAACTAGGGTCTCGGTTGAACTAGGGTCTTAGGAAATGGCGTTATTTAGCGGTTTTATGGTCACACATCACTAGAGTTGTTAAGGTTTTTTTTTAACCAGTTTTATTTTAAAAAAGTTCGGTTTTATTTTAAAAAAAAACTTGGCTCTCGGTCTTTTTTCTGTGAAAAAAAACCTCTATTTTTTTCTTTTTGGTTACTTTTTGTTACTTTCTCAAACATTATAGCAATGTTTGCCTGTAACTATACGCCCGTTTAACATGCTTCCTCTGTCCCCACTCCCTTTTGCCTCTCTTGGATTATTTGACTTCGAGCGCGAATGATTTGAAAAGTTTCTGCAAGTGGCAAGTTTGGCGTTGGCGACGCGGGGCGGGTAGGGGGTGCCCCCAATTTGTTGGCGAGCCGAGGTGTCTTACTTTTGGCGAAAGAAGAAGCTGCCGCGACGCGATGATGTCTCTGTCGACATTTTTGGTTGCTGGTTCTATCATTCAAGGTCGGGATGAATTTCTTTTTAATAATTTTAATACGTCAAAATTTCATTTACGGTAAAATCGGTTGAAGGAGTGAAAATGGTGTATTCCCGTCTCTTTATTGACTCGAAAAATATTCTCATGCCGCAGCCAGGCAGCATCGATGATTCTGCCGGATTTGACAGTCATACGTTGCTCTTATAAGCGCACCCTGCCCTCTGAATTTATCGCCCTCCCCCTGTTTCCAAGCCTCCCGCCCCCTGCCCTGGGCCCTGGCGCTTTTTTAATTAAATTAATTTAATAATATTAAAATACCGATTTACCGTCCGTATGCATAGCATGACATGAGATTGAGAATGGGTGTGGTGTGGTGACCGCGGAAATTGGTCAGGGGAGGGATGAATGCCAATTTTTTGTTGAAGAGGTGGGAAGAGGATATATGGGGATTTTCGGGATGGAGCGTTATGCGTCGAAATTTCACATCTGTTCACAATCATTGACATTTGAAGTTCAATGCTGCACGGGTTACCTTTGCAGCGTTCCCAACTTCCCACCGATGATTTTTAGGTGACATTTTGATGCATAAAGTTCCGTCCGTGCAGTGTTGTATGCTTGTGCGTGGCCTGCGTGCGTGCGTGCGTGAATTCGGGCTGTGCAATGTTGTATGCTTGTGCGTGCGTGCGTGGCGTACGTGCATGCGTGCGTGAATTCAGGTTCAGAGACGAACCCCCCCCCCCCCCATCACTACAAATGCGCTTTCGTTCAGCAACACATCTTGGTGGTCAGCTCAGCTGCTTGCGACCGCCACCCCTCACTGTTGTGGCAACTCATTTCTACGTTGGTTTGCCGCTCGCTGACCGCCCACGAACTCCACGGAGAAGGCCCTCTTCTTCCCAGTGGCGCGCATCCTGCTCGCCCTGCCAGCCAGCGCTGCCGCTGCCGAGCGAGTCGCGTCTCCAAGACCATTTTCGTCAAGCATAACCTGCCCTTACTCGACAAAACCAAGGGCCGAACAGCTTCCTACGGTCAGAATAAGTCTGGTTCTTTGCGTCGTGCGTGCGTGCGTGCGTGCGCGTGCTCGAAAGGGGCGGGGGCGGCCTTGTGTGCGTGCGTGCGTGCGTGCGTGAGCGTGCTCGAACGGGGCGGGGCTTCCTTGTGTGCGTGCGTGCGTGCGTGCGCGTGCTTGATGGGGGCGGGGGCGGCCTAGTGTGCGTGCGTGCAAGCGTGCGTGCGTGCGTGCGTGCGCGTGCTCGAAAGGGGCGGGGGCGGCCTTGTGTGCGTGCGTGCGTGCGTGCGTGAGCGAGCTCGAACGGGGCGGGGCTTCCTTGTGTGCGTGCGTGCGTGCGTGCGCGTGCTTGCTGGGGGCGGGCGCGGCCTTGTGTGCGTGCGTGCGTGAGTGAGTGCGTGCGTGCGTGGGTGGGTGCGTGCGTGCGCGTGCTCGAAAGGGGCGGGGGCGGCCTTGTGTGCGTGCGTGCGTGCGTGCGTGCGGGAGCGTGCTCGAACGGGGCGGGGCTTCCTTGTGTGCGTGCGTGCGTGCGTGCGCATGCTTGAAGGGGGCGGGGGCGGCCTTGTGTGCGTGCGTGAGAGGGTGCGTGCGCGTGCTCGAAAGGGGCGGGGGCGGCCTTGTGTGCGTGTGTGTGTGTGGGTGGGGGGGGTGGGGTTTGTTTCCGCATGTGTGGGTGCGTAGCAGGACGTAGCGGGACGTAGGCTGTGTGTTCAGTGCAGTCTCAGAGGAAGGTCGTCAGGAAGGCGGAGCAAGCAGCGCTGACGGCGGTGTCCGAGACCCTCGTCGTGGACGACAGCGTCATGGCGGTCGCCGACCAGCTGAAAATCGCCAGCGACGACGAAGGCGAATTTTGACTGCCCTACGTGATCTCTGGTTTTGCGCCCATGGTTTATTCTGTGTTTGTGATTCTGAAAGCTTGTTTTGAATGCTTAAGGGTATGAAATCATGCAAGAGTGCTCCTGCTGTGCCTACTTATGCGTCCCACACATGTTAAAATACCCTCTACTTGGTCCAGATAACGTTCTGAGGTGCTTTTGAAAAAGTTCAAAATAAAACGTACTAATTTAAAATAAAACGGTTTTATTTTATAAAAAAACCACCCGAGTTTGCCATTTGGTTTTTTTTACAACTCTACACATCACTCAAATATGGTCATAGATCATTCAAATATAATTGTAAGCAAAATACATTGTCAATAGCGCACTATGGCTACTATTTGGTCGATTTTTTGCTAAAGAAAACACCGCACAAAACGCAACACACAAAACGTCTGTGCAGGAGGAGTTCCCAAAAATTGTCCCCGTCGAACCCCCCCCCCCCCCCCCAGCCCGGTTACAGGTATGACGTCACAGGTTTGAAAACCGGAAGAATGGCGTCTCTAGCAATTGACGATCTCTGCGTGGGCGTCGGGTTCATCTTGGTGGTCTTGCCCGCCATCTGTCTCTACGCGCCATTTTGCAAGGCGCTCTGGAGACTGGCGAAGGAGCAGCCGACATTTCTGCTCTTTTTCTTCAGCTCACTGGCTGACGTCCTACTCCTGGCGGTCTATATCCTCATCGGCGTCAACATTCTCTGGCCGACGCTCAGGGTGCCGGGCTGGTTGAGCAGCTTTTGGATAGAGACCGCCTGGTAGGCTGTTTTCGACGGGTTTTTGGCATTGATGTTTACCAAATTGAAAGGAGAGTGTATTATTCTCCTCGAGCACACAATCTGAGAAACCATTTCCCGTTAGTTCTTTTAGTTTGGCACTGTTCTGAGAAGCTTTCTTACGTTGCACAACTGAGGTTGCATGCCAAACGAAGTTGCTTGCAGGTACGCGCTGTCGTTCCACTACACCCTGATCGGGGTGAACCGCGCTTGCGCCGTGTTCTTCTACAATCGCAAAATCGAGCGCCTCTTCCCGCGACGCGTCAGTGTCACTTGCTCTATCGCTGGTGAGGGAGTGCGCAAATATTGCCGTGTCATTCTCTCATTTTGTTTCAAGTTCTCTCCCAAATTCTCTCTTGCCTCAACGAACAGCGGAATTGGTTTGCAAACCCTATAGTTAGCCTAATTGTTTCATTCGGGCCATAGGGGGGGGGGTGGCTACTGTGAACGAGAGGGCTAGTAGCGACTAGGATTTCATTAGATGCCGATGCAATTGCACGATCGCTGCAACAAAACTGTTGCATTGATTTCAGCTTGGTCGGTCGCAGTCGTCATATCCGCCTACGAATGCTGGCTCTGTTCCGGCACGTCGATCGTGATCATTCCCGAGTTCTACGGCGTGGGGACGAATGTGACTCTGTACGAGGAGAGCGGCGCCGCTCTTCTGGCGGTCTCAATGGCTGTCGCGGCCTTCACTTCCATGACCGCCATCTACGGCACGTTGCTCCTCGCCATCTGCTGCTCGAAGAAGCTGCGCGGCCTGTTCGCTGGTAGGAAGACCATTTGTGCTGACTACTGCAAGCTCTCCAATTAGCCCACTCCTAGCGCTGATCATTTTGCTCCGGGATTAGGAAGGGCGGAGCCATAGCGAGTAGCTTAGTCTACCTACTTAAATGGAAAATAGGTAAATGTGTTTTGTACAGTGCTTTTGAGCAAAAAATTGACCAAAAAGTACCTACCGTAAACCCTATATTTAGCCCCTCCCCTATAATTATCCCCCTTATGATTATACACCCTCCCTCCCTCAAGAATACTTTAAGTTTGTAAGCCCCCCTCTATAATTACGCCCCCTCCCCAAGTGTGTCTTATTTGGTGCGAATGTCAGAGCCATATCTCAGCGATAACCGGAACGTTTAGGCGGCGGCGGCAAGACGCGAGGCCATTTCTCCACTATGCAGTCGCGCATCTTGCTGATCTGTGGCACTAATGGCGCATTCTTCATGGTGATCAATGTGCTCTACTTAGTGCCGAGCCTGATCACGACCAAGTGGCACATGCTGGGCTTCGGCTGCCTCTTCATCGCCAACTCCATCTCCAACGGTCTCCTACTGGCCGTGTTCAGTAGCGTCGTCAGAAATGAGGTAGTCAGTCTCCAGTCCCTCCTGAACATACCTGTAAGGGTGGATCTACACTTCGTTTTGTAGCGGCAACACGAAACAGGGTACGCCATAACCGTTGCGACCGTTACGTCGCGGCCATAATTGTCTCGTGTTTCGCTGTTACCGTATTCCACGTTTCGCAACAGAGACACTCATTTTTTCTGTGGTTTCAAAGTCAAAGTTTGTTGCTGTTTTCATGCGATATTTCTGTAGAAAGCAAAAGTTGGTGAGACTGTTGACTCTATCAGAGCTTCCAAGTGCTTGCTGAAGCGAGTGCGGAGTGCTGAACCGTAACAAAACGAGCGAAACTGTTTCGCGTGACAAAACGAAACGAAGCATAAATCCGCCCTAACCGGGTCAGAGCGAGTGGGGGGGGGGGTCGACCGATTTTTTTGGGGTCCTACTAGTGTTATTTAGCTGTTCTATTGTCATATAACTCTGCAAAGCACTGAAACGCACCAACATTTTCTCACTTTTATCATTTTAGACAGGGTGAAAATCCCTTGGGAAAATTCTGGGACGGGGGGGGGGGGGGTGGGTTGGGGGAGGGGGGGGGGGTGTTGGAAAAATAGTGGAGACACTCAAAGCTCCCCCCAGTTACAGGTATGCTCCTCAGCTCAGTGCCTGCTCCTTGTTATTCTATGCGCGCCAACCTACAATACGCCAACGCCAACAAAGCCACAATAGCGCATACCTAGGGTCCATAAGTCATTTACCGCTATATGTGGTGGGTTACAGCTATGTGCCCTTAGAAGGTCGGAGGTTAAGATTGTAGTACCCTCCTCCAACGGTGCCCCCCCCCCATCCAAATAAGTAGTACCCCGGTTACGGGGAGGTTAGCGATAGTGCCCCCAGGACTAGAAGCACTCCTGAGTATTTACTGTATGTGAAATTCTGAAATAAACTGAAATCTGAATCTAGCTGAGGTTCTATTTGTATTGAGCATTATGCTAATTGGAATCAGCTTTCCTTTGTTACAGGTTCTGCAAACCATGGGATGTGTGGCGCCAGCTCAGAATTGAAGCGATCAATACGTTGAAGCTGATTCAAGTGTAGTGTAGTGATTGAGTGTTGTTGATTCAAGTGTAGTGTAGTGGTTGAGTGATTGAGATTCAAACCGAGTTCCAAATCGCAAGTTGTCCGACTAATTAGGTTCACCATAGCCAGGCGGCGTTGTGGAGAGCTCGAACCTATAGCTTCTCTATAGGCAGTTGACGAGATACCGTAAATCCTCCAATACAGCCCCCCAATAGTGCCCCCGGGTACGGCAAGGTTGAAATAATAGAGCCCCCCCCCCCTCCAATAGTGCCCCCGGGGGTAAGGGGTATGTTGTGCCATGTGCCTTTTATGGGCAAAAATATAGTGGTAGGTACATTTATATCGTGTATACGCACTACTACTAACCAATAATAGTACGTTTCAGCAACTATTAGCGGTAAATCAACCATTAAATGTGGCAAAAGTGATCAAAATCATCGAAAAATCGGCAATTTTGACAGCGAAACTAGCATTACCATTCAAAATTTTTAGGTTGAAATAATAGAAGCCCCCCCCTCCAATAGTGCCCCCCCCCCCCCCTCCAATAGTGCCCCCGGGTAAGGAGAGGTTGAAAAAATAGTGCCCCGGGGGCACTGTTGGAGGATTTACGGTATCGAAAAAAGTGTGTGTACGTGAGTAGTATGCCCCCCCCGGTGCAAATGGTGACGAGCGTCACTTTGCTGGCGTTGCTGCTGCATTCTCGGCCGGATCGCGCAGACGGCTGACTCGCTCGCCGCGAATGGTGGCAGCCGTTGCAGCGGCGCTCTCTTCAGCCTGCAGGACGGAGAGGAACTGCTCCAAGTTCACGGTCGTCGCTTTGAGCAGCTGCCGCGCTGTGTCGCCTTGTTGCGACAGCCCACACGCAGTTGGTGCGCCCAGGAAATGGCTCTTTTCTCCCTTGAAGTCGCAGTAGGCGGCTAGTGCGCGCAATCCTGTCAGACAGTCGAGGGCCGATTCGCCAGCGACTTGCTCTCGCTTGGCAAACTCGTAGTGCGCCTTGACGGCATCAATTTCAGCTCAATCCATCCAGCACAACTCTCTGCGCTGCGTTGCACACAGACAGACATTGTGCTTTAGTAATACTAGCCGCTTCGAACTCAGGACTCCTGCTTGCAAAGTGCTCCAAAGTGGTTCAACATCAATTTGTCTCATGAAATAAAATAATGTTGAGAATACTCAGTTGTACAATGATAAATCACTGCAATGATAAAACTGCAAAGTGTTGGAATGCAGGTCAACCAAAGCCAATGCATGTCAACCAACGCATTTGCCGTGGAGCTGAAGTTGGCGCTCGCGGTGCTCTACGCCGAGCTGATGACCTACGCTGCAGCCCTGCTTGTCGCGCTGTCGCCTGCGGGTTCTCTCCAGCTATAATCAACAGCAACACCAGACCAGAGTACCATAGTGTTTGAAAAAGAGCGTGATTGTTGTCCTTGATTTGGCTCACTAGACACAGGTGCTGGGTCTCTTTCGTTGAGCATCGCACGAAAGAATAGTTTAAAACTCAAATGTTCAAAGTCTCGACAAATTGTTCAACTCGTTCGAATCCTTTGTAAAAACCCACACAATTGCCAGAAGTTTAGTGTGACTATGTACATATAGTCGATCGAGTAGCACTCTCTTATCGGAGAACGGCTGCAGTTACTTGTACCACCCCGTCCCCCCCCCCGACTCTGCACTCAGCATAATTGATCAAAGGCGACGAATATAGGCACATATTCCACCTGCCTGGTTTTCGACAACTGATGGAAATATGGTTGCCGATCAAATGGGGTAGCGCACCAAATCTCACGTCAAATCATTGCAGTGCTCGCCTCCGCACACTCAGTCAGGCAGGTGCAATAAAAATTGGTCGACTCGCCCGTTCGCACGTTTCTTACAGTAGTGCGACGACGTCGACAGAATTGGTTCAAAAAAGCAACCACTCTCATTCGAAAAATCGCACTTGCCATCTCTACACACAACACAACCCCAAGACAGGAATTCCAAAATCCGATAATTGAGAAAATACCGAGAAAATGTCCTGTGGTACTCCTCTGAGCTGTTATACATGCCGTTTTCGTTGGCCCTTGGCGTCGTGTCGATGACCTTTTACGCCTTCTTTCTCTACGCCCTCTGGAGAGGCAGAAAGCGTGACGCTCCTCCTTCTTTACGCTCTGCTTCTTTATGGGCGCAGCGGACTTTGAAGTGGCAGCGCATCAGGTGCGCAAACTGCATGCAACTAAATGTTACAAATTAATTAATGCACATAGTATGCAGAATTTAGTGGATCATATGATATCCAGGCCTCGGCTGAATGGCTTCTTCTTTGATTTCTACGCATATTTCGATCCCATGCGTTATTTTTTTGTATGCCTAGGGAAACGTTGTATGTACCACGTTGTTTGTATCGAAAAGCGCAGCGCCTTGCGAAATTCTACACGTGATGGGAGTGGGACACACACCATTAGAGGGGTTCACGAAAACTCATCGTTGCACATTGCAACACACCTGGCCACTCCACCACACTTGTCATGCAGTTCCTGTTTTAGTTGTCATTTGCCGCTTTCAAACGAATTGCAGAGTACTGTATCTTCTAACTGATAGCATGATACCAAACTTCAAGAAGAAGCGCATGATTAATTCTATGTTGAACAACTAAGTTCATATGACGGTTAAATCGGCAAATACAGTACATACGATGCAAAGAACGCACAGAACTACAACGACACGTCTAATGCAAGTGCACGATTTAATAATTCATGGTTTTAAATTCAACAATTCGCTACAAGTTTATAGAAATATTCATAGAATATCGCAAGCTACAGGAAATATTTCAAAAATTAAATTATGGCAGAAAATACGACTACTGACGCGGAATTTCAAGCGCGGTTTGTTGACAAGGTGGTTTCTTTTTCTCACTTTATGTGGTCTGAAGACCCATGATGAGTCTACGAAATAATTGCACGATATAAAGGGGACGCGTCGTTTCTGACGAGCCTCGCGCGTCTCTCGGGTGTCAAGCGGTGGAGGCGAAACACCCACATTTGCAGACAGTACCATACAAAAATAAAAATTTAATTTTTCTGTAAATAAATCTGTACATTTTCCTTGAATTTACAAAAATACATATAATTTCTATCAATCGATTCAATCTCCATGCCGTGCTCTACTCATAACCCAGGTTACCGCGGTAGTCCAGGCTGGCGAGGGAAAGGCGTGGGTTAGCAGGATTCATTTGAGCGTGCCTTCCAAAAGCGATGTGGTAAGTGCTGTGAAGCAGTTGCAAAACGGGTTCGCAGCATCGCTAACGTGTGAACTCACATACACGACGTTCCACGATTCCACGATATAAGAACTCTCACTACGGTTGCTCGTCAAACGATACTGGCAGCCAGCACCTCTGTATGCGGTTCAGACGCCTAGGTTACTTCTTGAAAGAACAGTTTAATTGAGCTTCAATGTGATAAGCGTTGTGAAACAATGGCAAAACGGGTTTTCATCATCTCCACTAGTCGTTGTACTACGCACGATTTCGACAAAGAACTCGGGATCAGTATTCCATCAGCTTTATCGATTTCCCGACAGCACTCGTCATTGTGCTCGCCATGCTCAAACCTGCTCAACCAATGTTGCAATTCGCCTTCTGCGTATATATAGTAGTGTTTTAAAAGCAACGATGCACTACCGTGCGGAAAAGTTAACTCCCATCCCTGCGCATTCGGGGTTGGTGCAGCTGGTTTGGGGTTCCAGCACCTCGGCTCTCGGGCTGAGCACGTCCTCCCCTCCGCTTCGGCCTGTGAAAAGGTGCCCGGGGGAGACGTCTTCGGACGGATTCCCTTGCCTGAGGGGGAGGGCAGAGGTGCTTCGTGCTGTCTCTGCAACTTCTGCGCGGTGGTCACTGTTTTGTGAATACGCATCGCATTCTACTGAGCAGAGAGAGCTCAGACAGGTCGCTTTTACACAATGCGAAATTTTTGACGTCAGCAGCTGCACCTGCCTGTATTAAACTTTTTTTGGAATTGGGGAAACGACCAGGGGGAGGGGGGGCCAACGGCAGTGGGAAACGTCCAGGGGGGAGAACTGGTAAGGAGGAACGACCGGTTACAGAAGTAGTGTTATAGAGGTGGTGACTGGAACAAGTAGTTGGTTTAGATGAGAAAGAAGTAGTAGTAGTAGTAGAAGCAAGAAAAAGTACGGTAGTAGTAGTAGTAGTTGCAAAATTTTAAAACTTTCCTGCGGATTACCACCTCCTCAAAGTCCGTGTCGTACGAGGACTGCCAGAGAGCGTGTGACGCGCTCTACACCGTAAGAGCGTTTTGCGCATTGTTTTTTGCCGCGCTGACGAGCACCTGTGTCTGGGAGGGAGGGGCACTTATCATACATGGGGTGGGGGGGGGGGTGGCGATCATCATGTGGAGTAGGGGCTTATCATAGGTTTAACGGTAGTTGTATTTGCGTAGCAATGCTCATACTGTAGAAGAGGCGCCCATTTAATTTACTGTACAGTTATCGGTTCTTTCAATTTAGACCTAATTTCCAACCCATTGTTTACAAAAAAGTACCACTCAATCGTTCCTCCCATTCTGGACTACATGCACGTTTGGGAGGAATATTCGAGCATCTTCTCTTAGAGGCATAGAGTCTAAAGGCTGGAAGATGTGTAGGGGCGGGCCGGTGTACTGCTGGGTTCAAAATGGAGCAAGAGGGAAGCCGATTCAGGTAGGCTGCAGATCGATGAGCTACCTCGCCAACATCACCACTTGCTAGGTATGTACCATTACTCGGAAGGGCAAAACCCTTCGTTCAGCGTCGGCTACACTTATTCAATGGGTGAGACGTACAGTACATTACAGTAGTAGCGCCCACTTGGTATGCATGAATAAAGCGACGACGATGTATAGGTAGGGTATCTATCGCGTTCTTGCAGACATCGATGAACAATATTCAGTCGCTCCGCTACAACGGCTTGTTGACTACATTTTAATTCCACCGCCGCACTGTACCTACATACCATATGAGCGGGTGACAAGTGACAACCTGAAACACAGCATTAAATTCCAGTCAAACCGAGGCACGCATCAATGAGCATCAAGAAGCAGGGCGCATTATCGGAAACGATCTTGACGCTCCCTTTGCCGCAACAGAGCAACAGTGCCAGCGCCGTTGCGAGCTCAATTATGAGGTGACCGTCTTACAGTACATAGTTGGTGATTACCGAATGATCAATCTATGCACCATAAAACTTATGAAAACACATTGGTCACTTACACACAACACAGCAACACGCACGCACGCCCGCGCGCCCCCCCCCCCCCCCCCCCCCCCCCACCCCCCCGCACGCACGCCCGCACGCACGCACGCACGCACGCACGCACGCACGCACGCACGCACGCACGCACGCACGCACGCACGCACGCACGCACGCACGCACGCACGCACGCACGCACGCACGCACGCACGCACGCACGCACGCACGCACGACCTCGACTTACTCGACCTTTGGGGGCCTCTGGACAGGGTAAACTATTTTCGGGCTCTCCCATTCCCTCCGCCGCCCCCTCCCCCCTGCATCGGACTCAGACAGCGGATTTTCAATTCTCGTAAATTCTCGCAATTACAAGCAAAAACTTTAAGTAAACCTTGCGCCGTTTGATGGATCGGCTTCAGAATTTAACCGCATGTACAAGAACACTCGGAGGAAAAGAGTTCTGCAAGATTGACCGTAGGTACGTAACCGGTGGTGCAGATGGCAATTCCAAGCATTTTCCCAAACTTGTGCGAATACTTTACTGGTTGCTACGGATTGACCGATTTAATCCGATCTTCAACAAACTTTCAGGGAAAGAAAGCAACCGGACAAATGCGCCAAAGGTACATGGTGATCCGAGGGCTTACGTTGTTGAAGCAGTGGCTCAGTGGTTTGCTGGCCTCATTTCCACTGCTGGCTCAGTGGTCTACTAAGGCGTCGTGTCGGCGCGCTCGCGGTCGGGGACTCAACGCTCATCACGCTCATCCAAACACACCACGGTGTGTTTGGATTGCCCCTAATACCGTAACTGTTCTAATAGTACCCCCGGGATACTATTGGTTCAACCCTCGGCTACCCCAGGAGCACTATTAGAGAGGGGCTACTGTAGTTTCAACCTCAAAATTTGATTATGAAAGCAAAGTTTGCAGTCAAAATGCAGTCTTTTTGGTACTGTTCTCCATTTATAATTGATTTACCATTGGTAGTCACTGGAACGTCAATCATTAATGGTAGTGCGAAAATGTTCAAACTTGAATTTGCCTGCAGAAACCACACCACACCACACACACCGGGCTCGTCTGCTATGTATCGGACAATGATGGTGCTCATCATAAGGTGATGAACGTAATGATGAACATACCGGCACAGCCCAACAAACAACTGAATTATTCAACAAGACAACACACAGCACATCTCATCGCTTCTCTCATAGCGGCCAAGTTATAACAGCAGCGACGAACCCACCCACAAGGGTCAACCTAACCCCGCGTTCAGTGCACAAGCCCATTTTTGTCAGACTGTCGCATTAGACGTCGCGCGGCAGAAATGGCCGTCGTGGAGCTGAAGTTGGCGCTCGCGGTGCTCTACGCCGAGCTGATGACCTACGCTGCAGCCCTGCTTGTCGCGCTGTCGCCTGCGGGTTCTCTCCAGCTATAATCAACAGCAACACCAGACCAGAGTACCATAGTGTTTGAAAAAGAGCGTGATTGTTGTCCTTGATTTGGCTCACTAGACACAGGTGCTGGGTCTCTTTCGTTGAGCATCGCACGAAAGAATAGTTTAAAACTCAAATGTTCAAAGTCTCGACAAATTGTTCAACCCGTTAGAATCCTTTGTAAAAACCCACGCAATTGCCAGAAGTTTAGTGTGACTATGTACATACGTTTACTTAATCGATCGAGCAGCACTCTCTTATCGGAGAACGGCTGCAGTTACTTGTACCAGCCCGTCCCCCCCCCCGACTCTGCACTCAGCATAATTGATCAAAGGCGACGAATATATAGGCACATATTCCACCTGCCTGGTTTTCGACAACTGATGGAAATATGGTTGCTGAACAAATGGGGTAGCGCAAATGATCTCGACGTCAAATCATTGCAGTCCTCGCCTCCGCACACTCAGTCAGGCAGGTGCAATAAAAATTGGTCAATTCGCCGTTCGCACGTTTCTTACAGTAGTGCGACGACTCGACAGAATTGGTTCAAAAAAGCAACCACTCTCATTCGAAAAATCGCACTTGCCATCTCTACACACAACACAACCCCAAGACAGGAATTCCAAAATCCGATAATTGAGAAAATACAGAGAAAATGTCCTGTGGTACTCCTCTGAGCTGTTATACATGCCGTTTTCGTTGGCCCTTGGCGTCGTGTCGATGACCTTTTACGCCTTCTTTCTCTACGCCCTCTGGAGAGGCAGAAAGCGTGACGAGAAGCGTGACGCTCCTCCTTCTTTACGCTCTGCTTCTTCATGGGCGCAGCGGACTTTGAAGTGGCAGCGCATCAGGTGCGCAAACTGCATGCAACTAAATGTTACAAATTAATTAATGCACATAGTATGCAGAATTTAGTGGATCCTTTTCATAGTTTATGATATCCAGGCCTCGGCTGAATGGCTTCTTCTTTGATTTCTACGCATATTTCGATCCCATGCGTTATTTTTTTGTATGCCTAGGGAAACGTTGTATGTACCACGTTGTTTGTATCGAAAAGCGCAGCGCCTTGCGAAATTCTACACGTGATGGGAGTGGGACACACACCATTAGAGGGGTTCACGAAAACTCATCGTTGCACATTGCAACACATCTGGCCACTCCACCACACTTGTCATGCGGTTCCTGTTTTAGTTGGCATTTGCCGCTTTCAAACGAATTGCAGAGTACTGTATCTCCATGCCGTGCTCTACTCTTAACCCAGGTTACCGCGGTAGTCCAGGCTGGCGAGGGAAAGGCGTGGGTTAGCAGGATTCATTTGAGCGTGCCTTCCAAAAGCGATGTGGTAAGTGCTGTGAAACAGTTGCAAAACGGGTTCGCAGCATCGCTAACGTGTGAACTCACATACACGACGTTCCACGATTCCACGATATAACAACTCTCACTACGGTTGCTCGTCAAAACGATACTGGCAGCCAGCACCTCTGTATACGGTTCAGACGCCTAGGTTACTTCTTGAAAGAACAGTTTAATTGAGCTTCAATGTGATAAGCGTTGTGAAACAATGGCAAAACGGGTTTTCATCATCTCCACTAGTCGTTGTACTACGCACGATTTCGACAAAGAACTCGGGATCAATATTCCATCAGCTTTATCGATTTCCCGACAGCACTCGTCATTGTGCTCGCCATGCTCAAACCTGCTCAACCAATGTTGCAATTCGCCTTCTGCGTATATATAGTAGTGTTTTAAAAGCAACGATGCACTACCGTGCGGAAAAGTTAACTCCCATCCCTGCGCATTCGGGGTTGGTGCAGCTGGTTTGGGGTTCCAGCACCTCGGCTCTCGGGCTGAGCACGTCCTCCCCTCCGCTTCGGCCTGTGAAAAGGTGCCCGGGGGAGACGTCTTCGGACGGATTCCCTTGCCTGAGGGGGAGGGCAGAGGTGCTTCGTGCTGTCTCTGCAACTTCCGCGCGGTGGTCACTGTTTTGTGAATACGCATCGCATTCTGCTGAGCAGAGAGAGCTCAGACAGGTCGCTTTTACACAATGCGAAATTTTTGATGTCAGCAGCTGCACCTGCCTATATTAAACTTTTTTTTGGCATTGGGGAAACGACCAGGGGGGGGGGGGCAAACGGCAGTGGGAAACGTCCAGGGGGAACTGGTAAGGGGGAACGACCGGTTACAGAAGTAGTGTTATAGAGGTGGTGACTGGAACAAGTAGTTTGTTTAGATGAGAAAGAAGTAGTAGTAGTAGTAGAAGCAAGAAAAAAAGTACGGTAGTAGTAGTAGTAGTAGTAGTAGTTGCAAATTTTTAAAACTTTCCTGCGGATTGCCACCTCCTCAAAGTCCGTGTCGTACGAGGACTGCCAGAGAGCGTGTGACGCGCTCTACACCGTAAGAGCGTTTTGCGCATTGTTTTTTGCCGCGCTGACGAGCAACGAGTGTCACCTGTGTCTGGGAGGGAGGGGCACTTATCATACATGGGGGAGAGGGGTGGCGATCATCATGTGGAGTAGGGGCTTATCATAGGTTTAACGGTAGTTGTATTTGCGTAGCAATGCTCATACTGTAGAAGAGGCGCCCATTTAATTTACTGTACAGTTATCGGTTCTTTCAATTTGGACCTAATTTCCAACCCATTGTTTACAAAAAAGTACCACTCAATCGTTCCTCCCATTCTGGACTACATGCACGTTTGGGAGGAATATTCGAGCATCTTCTCTTAGAGGCATAGAGTCTAAAGGCTGGAAGATGTGTAGGGGCGGGCCGGTGTACTGCTGGGTTCAAAATGGAGCAAGAGGGAAGCCGATTCAGGTAGGCTGCAGATCGATGAGCTACCTCGCCAACATCAGCACTTGCTAGGTATGTACCATTACTCGGAAGGGCAAAACCCTTCGTACAGCGTCGGCTACACTTATTCAATGGGTGAGACGTACAGTACATTACAGTAGTAGCGCGCCACTTGGTATGCATGAATAAAGCGACGACGATGTAGGTAGGGTATCTATCGCGTTCTTGCAGACATCGATGAACAGTATTCAGTCGCTCCGCTACAACGGCTTGTTGACTACATTTTCATTCCACCGCCGCACTGTACCTACATACCATAGGAGCGGGTGACAACCTGAAACACAGCATTAAATTCCAGTCAAACCGAGGCACGCATCAAGAAGCATCAAGAAGCAGGGCGCATTATCGGAAACGATCTTGACGCTCCCTTTGCCGCAACAGAGCAACAGTGCCAGCGCCGTTGCGAGCTCAATTATGAGGTGACCGTCTTACAGTACATAGTTGGTGATTACCGAATGATCAATCTATGCACCATAAAACTTATGAAAACACATTTGTCACTTACACACAACACAGCAACACGCACGCACGAACGCGCGCACGCACGCACGCGCGCACGCACGCGCGCGCGCACGCACGCACGCACGCACGCACGCACGCACGCACGCACGCACGCACCACGACCTCGACTTACTCGACCTTTGGGGGCCTCTGGGCTGGGTAAACTATTTTCGGGCTCTCCCATTCCCTCCGCCGCCCCCTCCCCCCTGCATCGGACTCAGACAGCGGATTTTCAATTCTCGTAAATTCTCGCAATTACAAGCAAAAACTTTAAGTAAACCTTGCGCCGTTTGATGGATCGGCTTCAGAATTTAACCGCATGTACAAGAACACTCGGAGGAAAAGAGTTCTGCAAGATTGACCGTAGGTACGTAACCGGTGGTGCAGATGGCAAATTCCAAGCATTTTCCCAAACTTGTGCGAATACTTTACTGGTTGCTACGGATTGACCGATTTAATCCGATGTTCAACAAACTTTGAGGGAAAGCAACCGGACAAATGCGCCAAAGGTACATACATGGTGATCCGAGGGCTTACGTTGTTGAAGCAGTGGCTCAGTGGTTTGCTGGCCTCATTTCCACTGCTGGCTCAGTGGTCTACTAAGGCGTCGTGTCGGCGCGCTCGCGGTCGGGGACTCAACGCTCATCACGCTCATCCAAACACACCACGGTGTGTTTGGATTGCACCTAATACCGTAACTTTTCTAATAGTACCCCGGGATACTATTGGTTCAACCCTCGGCTACCCCAGGAGCACTATTAGAGAGGGGCTACTGTAGTTTCAACCTCAAAATTTGATTATGAAAGCAAAGTTTGCAGTCAAAATGCAGTCTTTTTGGTACTGTTCTCCATTTATAATTGATTTACCATTGGTAGTCACTGGAACGTCAATCATTAATGGTAGTGCGAAAATGTTCAAACTTGAATTTGCCTGCAGAAACCACACCACACCACACACACCGGGCTCGTCTGCTATGTATCGGACAATGATGGTGCTCATCATAAGGTGATGAACGTAATGATGAACATACCGGCACAGCCCAACAAACAACTGAATTATTCAACAAGACAACACACAGCACATCTCATCGCTTCTCTCATAGCGGCCAAGTTATAACAGCAGCGACGAACCCACCCACAAGGGTCAACCTAACCCCGCGTTCAGTGCACAAGCCCATTTTTGTCAGACTGTCGCATTAGACGTCGCGCGGCAGAAATGGCCGTCGTGGAGCTGAAGTTGGCGCTCGCGGTGCTCTACGCCGAGTTGATGACCTACGCTGCAGCCCTGCTTGTCGCGCTGTCGCCTGCGGGTTCTCTCCAGCTCCCATAATCAACAGCAACACCAGACCAGAGTACCATAGTGTTTGAAAAAGAGCGTGATTGTTGTCCTTGATTTGGCTCACTAGACACAGGTGCTGGGTCTCTTTAGTTGAGCATCGCACGAAAGAATAGTTTACAAACTCAACTGTTCAAAGTCTCGACAAATTGTTCAACTCGTTCGAATCCTTTGTAAAAACCCACACAATTGCCAGAAGTTTAGTGTGACTATGTACATACGTTTTAGTCGATCGAGTAGCACTCTCTTATCGGAGAACGGCTGCAGTTACTTGTACCACCCCGGCCCCCCCCCGACTCTCCACTCAGCCTCATTGATCAAAGGCGACGAATAGGCACATATTCCACCTGCCCGGTTTTCGACAACTGACGGAAATATGGTTGCTGATGAAATGGGGTAGCGCACCTTATCTCACGTCAAATCATTGCAGTCCTCGCCTCCGCACACTCAGTCAGGCAGGTGCAATAAAAATTGGTCAAGTCGCCGTTCGCACGTTTCTTACAGTAGTGCGACGACGTCGACAGAATTGGTTCAAAAAAGCAACCACTCTCATTCGAAAAATCGCACTTGCCATCTCTACACACAACACAACCCCAAGACAGGAATTCCAAAATCCGATAATTGAGAAAATACAGAGAAAATGTCCTGTGGTACTCCTCTGAGCTGTTATACATGCCGTTTTCGTTGGCCCTTGGCGTCGTGTCGATGACCTTTTACGCCTTCTTTCTCTACGCCCTCTGGAGAGGCAGAAAGCGTGACGAGAAGCGTGACGCTCCTCCTTCTTTACGCTCTGCTTCTTCATGGGCGCAGCGGACTTTGAAGTGGCAGCGCATCAGGTGCGCAAACTGCATGCAACTAAATGTTACAAATTAATTAATGCACATAGTATGCAGAATTTAGTGGATCATATGATATCCAGGCCTCGGCTGAATGGCTTCTTCTTTGATTTCTACGCATATTTCGATCCCATGCGTTATTTTTTTGTATGCCTAGGGAAACGTTGTATGTACCACGTTGTTTGTATCGAAAAGCGCAGCGCCTTGCGAAATTCTACACGTGATGGGAGTGGGACACACACCATTAGAGGGGTTCACGAAAACTCATCGTTGCACATTGCAACACATCTGGCCACTCCACCACACTTGTCATGCGGTTCCTGTTTTAGTTGGCATTTGCCGCTTTCAAACGAATTGCAGAGTACTGTATCTCCATGCCGTGCTCTACTCTTAACCCAGGTTACCGCGGTAGTCCAGGCTGGCGAGGGAAAGGCGTGGGTTAGCAGGATTCATTTGAGCGTGCCTTCCAAAAGCGATGTGGTAAGTGCTGTGAAACAGTTGCAAAACGGGTTCGCAGCATCGCTAACGTGTGAACTCACATACACGACGTTCCACGATTCCACGATATAACAACTCTCACTACGGTTGCTCGTCAAAACGATACTGGCAGCCAGCACCTCTGTATACGGTTCAGACGCCTAGGTTACTTCTTGAAAGAACAGTTTAATTGAGCTTCAATGTGATAAGCGTTGTGAAACAATGGCAAAACGGGTTTTCATCATCTCCACTAGTCGTTGTACTACGCACGATTTCGACAAAGAACTCGGGATCAATATTCCATCAGCTTTATCGATTTCCCGACAGCACTCGTCATTGTGCTCGCCATGCTCAAACCTGCTCAACCAATGTTGCAATTCGCCTTCTGCGTATATATAGTAGTGTTTTAAAAGCAACGATGCACTACCGTGCGGAAAAGTTAACTCCCATCCCTGCGCATTCGGGGTTGGTGCAGCTGGTTTGGGGTTCCAGCACCTCGGCTCTCGGGCTGAGCACGTCCTCCCCTCCGCTTCGGCCTGTGAAAAGGTGCCCGGGGGAGACGTCTTCGGACGGATTCCCTTGCCTGAGGGGGAGGGCAGAGGTGCTTCGTGCTGTCTCTGCAACTTCCGCGCGGTGGTCACTGTTTTGTGAATACGCATCGCATTCTGCTGAGCAGAGAGAGCTCAGACAGGTCGCTTTTACAAAACAATGCGAAATTTTTGATGTCAGCAGCTGCACCTGCCTATATTAAACTTTTTTTGGCATTGGGGAAACGACCAGGGGGGGGGGGGGGGCGCCAACGGGCTGGGGGAAACGTCCAGGGGGGAGAACTGGTAAGGGGGAACGACCGGTTACAGAAGTAGTGTTATAGAGGTGGTGACTGGAACAAGTAGTTGGTTTAGATGAGAAAGAAGTAGTAGTAGTAGTAGTAGAAGCAAGAAAAAAAGTACGGTAGTAGTAGTAGTAGTAGTAGTAGTTGCAAATTTTTAAAACTTTCCTGCGGATTACCACCTCCTCAAAGTCCGTGTCGTACGAGGACTGCCAGAGAGCGTGTGACGCGCTCTACACCGTAAGAGCGTTTTGCGCATTGTTTTTTGCCGCGCTGACGAGCAACGAGTGTCACCTGTGTCTGGGCGGGAGGGGCACTGATCATACCGGGGGTGGGGGGGGGGGGGGGGGTGGCGATCATCATGTGGAGTAGGGGCTTATCATAGGTTTAACGGTAGTTGTATTTGCGTAGCAATGCTCATGCTGTAGAAGAGGCGCCCATTTAATTTACTGTACGGTTATCAGTTCTTTCAATTTGGACCTAATTTCCAACCCATTGTTTACAAAAAAGTACCACTCAATCGTTCCTCCCATTCTGGACTACATGCACGTGGGGGAGGAATATTCGAGCATCTTCTCTTAGAGGCATAGAGTCTAAAGGCTGGAAGATGTGTAGGGGCGGGCCGGTGTACTGCTGGGTTCAAAATGCAGCAAGAGGGAAGCCGTTTCAGGTAGGCTGCAGATCGATGAGCTACCTCGCCAACATCAGCACTTGCTAGGTATGTACCATTAAGGAAAAATTTGCAGGTGGCTGCAAAAAAAGGTGAATATGTGACGCTATTTTGATAAGTCCAGTTTGAAAAAGAGGGGTATTAATTAAGGCATGCCTTATTGATATATAGCCACCTACACTTTGCAGCTGATCAACTTCAGTTTGAACAAACCGAGTATAAAAACTGAACCAAAACGCAGCAACACGTCACATATTCGGCATTTTTTGTGTTCGCAGCCATATTTTCCCACTCCCAATTAATTGTAATTTTTTTGTGTTCGCGTGCATAGGAAGGTGCAGTGGCAATTTGTAGGACGTAACTAGACTGGAACACAGTGCATTCACATATGCCGCATGACTGAATGCCACATGGTTGCGAGACAGGCAGGAAGGACCCCATGATCTTGTACATGGAACACGATGCAGGCGCACGTACATACGCACGCGCGCAGGCACGCATGCACGCATACACACACGTAAGCACTCACAAGATGTAAAATGGTGCAAACGTTGTAGAAGCAGTTCATCATTGGTTGAAATGCCAAATGGAGACTGACGAATGGAGCCAGTACAGTATGTATGCATGCACATCACTAACTGTAGTGGCAACCCACATGTCACAAATGTTAGCAGGGTGCCGATTATTTAACCAGGAAATTTGGCTGTGCCAGGTCCATGGTAATGGCCAATGGCAACGCATTGTCAGAGAGAGATGAGATGTGAAAGGATTGCTGTTGCGTTTTGGCTGAATGAGGATGGCTCACACAACAAATGCCGAATATGTGACGTGTTGCTGCGTTTGGTTCAGTTTTTATACACGGTTTGTTCAAACTGAAGTTGATCAGCTGCAAAGTGTAGGTGGCTATATATCAATGAGGCATGCCTTAATTAATACCCTCTTTTTCAAAACTGGACTTTAACAAAATAGCGTCACATATTCACCTTTTTTTGCAGCCACCTGCAAATTTTTCCTTAATCACTGATTTTAGCGCAACGGTCAGCCTTCAAAATTCAAAATTCGCCTTAAAAATTCGTTGCTCAGTAGAGCCAGTCCTAGCTGGTTTTGGCATTCGATGGGGACGATCGCTGACCGAGCCAGTTTCTTCAAATGGCTTAACAGTCGCCATAACAGTTTTCCTGGTTGGTAGCTTTGTTGAGGGAAATTCCTCTTCAAAACGACGAATTGTTTCTTTTTCGTTCTCCATCTTATAGAACTGTTTAACAAGAAAGACGCGCTGGTCCAAAGTAAATTCTACATAACATCTATAACATAACAACATAACACAAAAAAAACATCTACAACATAAAATCCGAACCAAACGCAGCAACAACTCACATATTCGGCGTTTTTTGTGTGAGCCATCTCACTCAGTCAGCCAAGCCAGAACCCTCTCACGTGTTGCCATTGACCTGATACAGCCAAAGCTCTTGCCTGACCAATTGGTGCCTTGCTAAAATTTGTGATATGTGGGTTGTGGGTTGTTGAGGATGTACAGTTGGTGATGTGTACATAGGTGAGGCGCACATACGTACTACAATCCATTCCCTTCTGGCATTCCTCCCAATGACGCTGTTCGTGGTACATTTGTAAGTGCCTCCAGTCCAGCCATTTGTGTAGTGCCCTAATGCGTGTGTGACTGCAGCGCGCGTGCGTGCGTTCGTGCGTGCTTGCATGGGTACGTGAGTGACTGCATACATGCGAGCGTGAGTGCGTGCGTGCGTGTGCATGGGGTCATTTTCAGTTGCCACAATTTTCGCTGCACGTTTTCTTCCATTGTGAGCGAACACAAAAAAACGCCGAATATGTGAGTTGTTGCTGCGTTTGGTTCGGATTTTATACATGATTTATTCAAACTGAAGTAGATCAGCTGCAATGCAAAAGTGGCTAGAAATCAGTGGGGAATGCCTTAATACCACTCCTTTTCAAACTGGACTTCAACACAAGAGCGTCACATATTCGCCTTTTTTGCAGCACCTGCAAATTTTTCCCTAATATGTAATTACATGGCTGGAATTTCAAAAGTCTGGAAAGCGTCCTAGACATACGTGCGTGTGTGCCTGCGTTTTGGTACGTACGTGCATCCATGCACTCCAGTGCGTGCGTTTCGGTGCGTGCGTGCGTGCGTGCGTGCGTGCGTGCGAGCGTGCGAGCGTTTCGGTGCGTGCTTGCGTGCGTGCGTGCGTGCTTTTCGGTGCGTGCGTGCGTGCGTGCGAGCGTTTCGGTGCGTGCGTGCGTGCGTGCGAGCGTTTCGGTGCGTGCGTGATCCATGTATTGTATACAATGTATTGTATACATGTATTGTATCCAATCCATGATTGTTCGGTTCGGATTGGTTTGGACCACCGCTCGCTAGAGCCCCAACCAATCGGGATGAAACTTGGTGTGCCTACCCAGTCTCAACAACTTTGCACTCTAAAGGATTAGTATGTACGTCTTACTGATCAGGAGATATTGCGGATTTTTACCAATTATCGATTTTTTACCTTGGACATAGCCGTTTTTTCGGGTGGTTTCACCAAGAGTAAAACTCGAAAAAAAGCCGAGTAAACCCCCAAATGTTTTTTGATTTTCGTGAACAGTTTTACAAGGCAAGTCTAGGACGCTTTCCAGACATTTGAAATACCAGCCATGTAATTAGATATTGGCAATTAAGACTCACTTTTTGTAAGAACCAAGCTTTGAAGATTCAAGGTGGCCAAATCCCCGAAATATTTTTTGATTTCCACAAAAATTTGCAGATATCGACTCTCTTTGGTGCTCATTACGAATCTGTGTTTCGAATAAAAAATAATAATTTTGGTCATGAATTAAGGTAAATCGAATTTTTCTGGTAGGTTATTTCACTTTTTTGACCATAACTTTGCAACCGTACATCTAATCGCGATTCTAAAAACATTTTCGAAATCCTCGTCAAATTCTGCATATGATACAGTCACATCCGGGGATCCGTTGACTTTGCTTCATAAAAAACCTCGCAGTTCAAAAATTTGACTGCACTCATTTTTGGGTTTTCTGAGGATTACTCGAATTTGAAGAACTTGCACACTTAGCTCTATAGTGTCCACATAACTTCGACATAGTCCCCACACAATCCATAGAAAAGCGGCGAAATTCAGGTTGCCGGAACCAGATTTTTTCGCGGCCAAAGTCGCCAGGTGCAGTGCTGTAGTCACATAAGTGCACACACAGAAAGCGGTCCAACTACACATTCTGCAGTCCAATCGAAATTCTAAAAACACTTTCGGAATCGTTGTCAAATTCTGCATAAGGTGGAGCTCATTCCTTCACCTCAACAGAAACATCCAAATGTTGAGAACGTAATGTACATTTATGAAATTACTGTAGGCGTTTGATCGGTACTGGTGGATTCAAATTTCACAGTAACCTTCCTGTGGCAGATTTTGAAAAGCATAATCTGAGATTTCAAAGTGACTTTTCGTCGCATGCATGTTTTCAAGGATTATATTGTTGGTAGGGTGGGGGGGGGGGCTGTGGGAGTGGGTTGTGCGCTTTGTTTTTTTTTTAGAAGAAACGACGAAGTTATGAGAACAACGAAATCTGTGTTTGTTCGCCTATACACAGCTGAGGCAGGATGCGCCTTTGAGGGGGGGGGGGGGGGAGTGGTTGTTGGGGGGGGGGGGGGTGGGGGCGCATACATGTAACCGATTTTTTACGTGGGGGCAGGGTTGGAGACCATGTGCTGTGTGTGTGGGGTGTGTGGGGGGAGGTCATTTTGGAAGGGGTTGATGTGTGTCAGAATACAGATTCTATTTTTAATTGAAGACATGTTGTTTACTTTAGAAAGATTCTGGGGTGAGGGTTGGGGTGGCATACCTGTAACTGGGGTGGGGTTTGGGGGGGGGGGGGGGGTGCCCCTCCCCCCCAGGTGCTAGGTTTGACCCTACCCACACCCTCCCCAACCCTCCCCCCCAGGTCTCTCCTGAACCCCCACCCAACCCCCCCCCCCCAGAATTTTCAAAGACTTTCTACTCTTTACTTTAATGAAAAATAAATGTGTTTTGTACAGTGTTTTTTGAGCAAAAATCGACCAAAAAGTACCAATATTGCATTATATACAGTGTATTTTGACTTAAAAAAGTACCTATTTTCGGGTTTTTACGAGGCGTCTTTTTGACTAAAAATTGACCAAAAGTTGCCTAAATTTTCCTTCCCAGACCCCCCCCTCCTCCAGATTTCCACCCCACCCACCACCCCCCCCCCAGAAAGTGCTCGAACCCTCCCCCCAGGTTTAATTCCCGGTTACAGGTATGGTTGGGTGTGGCAGGGGGAGAGTAAACTTTCGACTACAGGTGGCAACTATAGGTGTAGATTGGGTCATTGGGTGGGGGTTTCCTCCCCCCAGGTGCTGGGTTTTACCCTACCCACACCTCCCCCAACCCTCCCCCCAGGTCTTTCTGAACCCCCACCCAAACCCCCCCCCCCCCCAAAAAAAAAACCAAAAAAAAACTCAAAATTTTGAACTGTGAGGTTATTTATGAAGCTGGGTCAATAGATTCCCAAATGCAATCGTATCAGATGCAGAATTTGACAAGGATTCCGAAAGTGTTTTTAGAATCTCGATTGGACTGCAGACTGTGTAGTTAGAGCGCTTTCTGTGTGTGCACTTATGTGACTACAGCACTGCACCTGGCGACTTTGGTCGCGAGAAAATCTGGTTCCGGCAACCTGAATTTCGCCGCTTTTCTATGGATTGTGTGGGGACTATGTCGAAGTTATGTGGACACTATAGAGCTAAGTGTGCAAGTTCTTCAAATTCGAGTAATC
Source organism: Paralinhomoeus sp. GSCO2_6 (assembly GCA_030248085.1). Lineage (NCBI taxonomy): Eukaryota > Metazoa > Nematoda > Chromadorea > Monhysterida > Linhomoeidae > Paralinhomoeus > Paralinhomoeus sp. GSCO2_6. Next base: position 123,493 of record JASAMY010002888.1, read on the forward strand.
CTCAGAAAACCCAAAAAATGAGTGCAGTCAAATTTTTGAGCTGGGAAGTTTTTTATGAAGCAAAGTCAACGGATCCCCGAATGTAACCGTATCATATGCAGAATTTGACGAGGATTCCGAAAATGTTTTTAGAATGGCGATTGGACGTACGGTTGCAAAGTTATGGTCAAAAAAGTGAAATGACCTACCAGAAAAATTCGATTTACCATAATTCATGACCAAAATTATTATTTTTTATTCGAAACACAGATTCGTAATGAGCACCAAACAGAGTCGAAATCTGCAAATTTTTGTGCAAATCAAAAAATATTTCGGGGATTTGGCCACCCAATGCTTGGTTTTTAGAAAAAGTGAGTCTTAAAATTTCGCAAATTTGCGCCCAAAAAGTTTGTCAGCTATAGGTGCTTCACATGTTCATTGCAGAGCTGTGCTGCAATGATGAAAGTTGATCGTCCTGACCTGGAATAGTACCCTTTCGACAAATTCGATGGCTCCGATGCGCATGTCTCACTCGTCAGTCGTCAAACCACCTCAATTTTTGGGATTTTGAGCTGAAAGTTTGTCAGCTATAGGCGCTTCACACGTTCATCGCAGAGCTGTGCTGCAATGATGAAAGTTGACCGTCAGGACCTGGAATAGTACCCTTTCAACAAATCGGGCGGCTCCGACGTCTATGTCTCGATGCTCGACCCTCCTGGCGCACCCACAATTCAGGTGACAGTTGAAATTTTGATCACCTTTAACTTTTGCTTGCTTTAAAAGATTTTGGCGAGTAACAGTTCAAAAGAAGCGCCTTCCAAAGGGGAATCGATCAAGTCATAACACGTGCCCTATTCGCGGCCGTTGATGCGAAATTATTTTTGAAAATGTTCAAACATCGACTTGGACTACAAATCGAGAGGTCGCGGGTTCGAATCCCGCACGCGCGTCTGCTGTGTGGTGCATCCCCTTATGAAAAAGATAAATTCTACGTCACTCTGCTGTCCCTCCACCTTGCTCTGCAGTTGAAACCCTGGATCTGGTCACGTTGGAAATTTTCTTTCAAGGTACGGTAACTTAACTTTGCCTTCGATTGACTTTTTTAGCTTTTTTTTGGCGCATCAGAATGACATTTGTATGGCTGACATCATCAAAAATAAAATGGGAACATTTAGTGAATTTATATTTTAGCACTGCAGGCAGGACATTGCTGGCAGTGTCAGGTTCATGGTAATGAGCAATAATAACGTCTTGTTAGAGAAGAGATATCAGTTGATGGACGTTTGTGCTTTGGCTTGACTGAGTGACATGGCTCACACAAAAAACGCCAAATATGTGACGTGTTGCTGCGTTTGGTTCGGATTGTATACATGGTTTGTTCAAACTGAAGTTGATCAGCTACAATTTTGAAGTGGCCAGAAATCAGAGGGGCATGCCTTAATGTTCTATATTGTTGGACTTGTGAGCGTACGTTATCTCCTTGATAATTCCGGTACTTAAAAATTACGGTAATCTCCCTTTATAATCAGGCTGCACACTTTGAGACTGTGTAGCTTTAAGTTTTCTTGACCAAACGCAATTTCGCTTGGCACACATCTAAATTTAAGTATTTTCAACATATATTCCAAGTTTCAGCTCGATCGAAGCACTGTAGCAATTGTGGCGGCAAAACAAAGAGCGTCCATCATCCGTGGGCCACCCTGTATCACGTCAAATTTGAGGGTCTAGTCTTGGGTCAGCCACCCGACCGCCCACCGATTCAGTAGGTGTTCTTGAGGAGCATTCGCAAAGTTAAACTATTTTGTTTCTGTAGACGTCCAGTCCAATGGACTACAATGTAGACAAGGCTACGAATATCTCGTCAGAGACGCAGCGGACAAAGAAATGATCTTCTTGCCAACATCAATACAACAACGAATCAAATTTGACCGCCGCAAACGTAAACAATGGCCACGTTAGCCTACTTGTATCTGCAAAATGTTTCAGTTTGCACGAATCCATTTTTTGACTCCACAAATTTTAGCTTAGGTAGGTAACCTAGTAGGTAACGGCAAAATCTAGGTAGGTAGGTTAGGTACAGGTAGCTCGATTTTCGCGCTAGGTAGGTTAGGTTAGGTTACCTAGGCCGAAAAAAGGCTAGGTAACCTACTAGGTAGGTAACCTAGCTAGGTAGGTTGCCATCACTAGATGCCACCACTTGCTCTAGAGCTGTACATTGCCAAAGGGCATTATTCTTTGTCTCACCGAAATGGCTATGTGGACGTTTGCTCCTCCTCTTTTGCGACGACCGGCTTGGGCGTGGCCCATTGCGCGCAGTGGCCGACCCGAAGACGCAGCGTATCACGGTATTCGATCCATTGTGGAGCTGTGATGACGCGTTATCCATTGCGCGTGACCCATCATCGACCATTGCGCACAGTGGCCCATTGCTGAGTTGGGGGTTACCGTAACGTTGGTGTACTCGATGTAAACCTACGTCTTGAATGCGCTCTTGAACAGCATCGCAATCCTTGGTCTGAACTCGCTCGAAACGCACTCGAGTCTTTGCTGGAACTAATCGCTTGCGGCTCATTTCCCAAGCTGCTTTGCGAGTTTACTTGCGTTGGCATGTTGCGTAGAATTGAGTAGAATTTACATACGCCAGCCACTTCGCCCCTAAAATCTCAGCAAATTCCCAACAGCGGTCAAGCTTTGCATGTCTGCGCTTTTGGGGGGAGGGCAGTGCGTGCGATGATGAGAGCGAACGCCTATCTACGCGCCGCCAGAATGGGTGAAGCGCACAATTGTGTGGGTTGCGCTCTCCTTCAGCCAACACAAGCTATCGTACACCTCTCTACATGTACATGATGGAGTGCAAAGCAAAAAGTTGCGGGGGACAGTCCAGAAATTAGGGGGGAGGGGCAGTCCATCCCTCCCTGCCCCTACGTAGCGCCGCCACTGATATTAACCTATACGTCTTTCGTTAATACGCGCTTGAACAGCATCGCGATCCTTGGTCTAAACTCACTCGAAACGCACTCGATGGTCTTTGCTGGAACTAATCGCTAGCGGCTCATTTCCCAAGCTGCTTAGCGAGTCTAGTACTTGTGTTGACATGTTGTTCGCTCGTTCGCAAGTTCACTCGATACGAGCCCTCCCTCCTAGAGTGTCACGCAAACGAAAAAGATAAAGACCACAAGTTCACATGGAATGATGGCAGCTCATTCAGGACCTAGGTAAATCCATTGGGCGCTATCTCCCCCCAATCCTTAGGCACTCCGATAAGCCGCGCATCCAGCCAAACAACTGAACGTAAAAGAGCCAGCTCGTCTGCAAACCCTCACTTCAACCTAAACTACAACTGAAAAGGGAGAAAGAAGAAGGAAGTGAGCAAATCGAAGATGAAGATGCTAATGGTGGCACTCCTGGCGGGGGCGCTGACGTCTGCGTGGGCCTTCGACCTCGAAATATTGCAGTCAGTGCTGGCACTGTCAGGCAGACAGTTGTCGCAATCCAGGCTGTCACTGCCGGGCGCGAAGATACTGTCATTATCAGGCAGAAAGCCCTCAAAGCATCTATGCGAATCCTGTGTGAAGATACTCAAAGAAACTCTTGAGAACCCTCCGTCTGAGGAGAAAATTGAGAAACAGATCAAGCGGGCGCAGCAAAAGACCTGCCCGCAGCTCGGCGACCTGCAGTCGTTGTGCGTGCGTCTCGTGCCCAAGATCTTCGGGGTGCTAAAGCGCTTCCTCTACCAAGGCAAGCCGGCCGAGCAGCTCTGCGCCAAGCTCCGGCACTGCGAGTGCTCCGAGCCGTCCTGCGAGTCGCCGATCGTGAGTTCTCCTCGTCGGCTCGGACAATGGGCTGCAACGCCGCGCTCGCGAGCTCGATCCAGGCCGAGGGCGCGCACTGCGGCGTCTGCGTGGCGACCGTCGAGAAGGTCCGCGAGAAGCCGAGGAAGGAGCGCATGGAGGAGGCGACGGAGCCGGCGCGCAAGAAGTGCGCCAACATCAAGAAGTTCAGGCAGCGCATGAACTGCCTCTTCAGCGAGTTGCACGACGCATTCCTGTAGGCGGCATGGCTTCTGGGTCCCACTCTGCCTATGTTGCGTTCTTTCGTGTCTCTTCAGGGTCTACGCAATCACCTACGACACGAACACGCCCAAAGAGGCCTGCGGCAACGTCCGACTCTGCTGACCGCTTCGTCTCCGCGAGGAAGAACAGAAGAAGCGAGTGAAACACTACTCAATATATCTAGGCCAATTGATGTTGTTCATGGAAGACACGCACGCGCACGCATGGCTATAACTGTCTCATCCTTGTGTGTTTCACCCATATTTGGAAATAAACCTCACTTTGCCGATTTGCCGATTTGCTGAAGTCGAAAATATTAGAGTTGAAAAAAAAAAATTGGTCAGGCACGGTAACGAACATCTTTTAATATTAACATCTTAACATCCGAATGGTAACATCCAAAAGTTCTGAAGAGCGACGTCATTGGTCATTTCACGGTGTTCGGAGAGAACGAAGTTTAAACCCACCTTTAGGTCAAGGACTGGTTGCACGAAACATTCGCTGATCGCTGGTTAGGTCGCGGAGAGGGCCATTTGACTGATCGCCTAGATCGCCAGACCTCACTCCAGTTGACTTCTCGGTTTGGGGCATTGTCAACGGCAAAGGGAACAACAAACGAACAAAGCGAGGCCCAACGACTGTGGAATCACGAAAAAGAATGAGGGAAGCTATGAAATGTGTTTGTGTTGCTGTTTCCGTCCTGTTGCCCGCTTCTGGATTTCTGGATCCCCCTCTGGATCCGCTAGTGGGTGCTATACGGGTCATTGACGGCCTCCCAGCGTTGTCCCTAGTGCAACAACAGCACCTTGACCGCGCAGGAGCAGATCGACGTCTTCTCTTGCGCAGCATCCCGTTTCGGTACTGCATTCCGTTCAGACATTCGGCCGTGGCATACCAGGAAAGAGCGTTGTCAGTGCTTCTGGCTGCATTCAGTGGCACCAGTACGGCACGACGTCAATCAGCGGGCGTGGTACATGACAGATACAGTGCCACGACTGCGAAAACATGTCTAAAACCACACGGACCGTTGTGCTTGAAAAATCAAAATAGACTCCTCGTGTGCCATGCACGGTGCACCGCGAGTTTGGTTCTGCGCCTGCGCATCTGTGCATACAGCACTCGCTTTAGACGTCCACGCACAAGCCAGCCTATAGCTGGATGTAACATGTATTTAGCCTGATTGCGTGATGCGAGGACGACGCGTGTCTCTCTGAACGGGTTCTACAATACAGTCGCGCAAACGGCTCGAGCTGACCGACAATCAATATGATGGCATCAATCGTCAGCGCCACCCTTCTGCTCATGCTGTTCTCTGTCCAACAGACGACGAGCGACCTCGCGAAGAACTGCTGGATCTACCAAGCCCAACACCGGTAAGTCGGTGCACAGGCGCTCTCGTCAGCCTGAAGACGGTGAGATCCTGCTTCGAGTTTTCCGTCATCGCCACGGGCAGAGCGGCCCCTGTCGTCAGAAAATGACTCTTTTTGTCGTCGACGGACTCGTCCGTCGGCGGCTAGGGCGCGCAGTGCTGTCGGATTGTCAAAGGCCGGGCCCAATTCACTGATTTGACTTGACGTTGACACCGAACCGAAGTTTGACGACTTCGCGAAACTCTGAGTGGGGCGCGCTGGGCATCTGGTGACCTAGTAGTAGAGAATCGGCTTACCACATATTGAAGAGTAATGGAAAACAACGGCGATTGCAGTGCTGGAATTGAAACCCAGGTTTGAAATTTGGCCCCCACAGCCTGTTTCTTTGGCCTTCTTAGGCACTTTTACTGGTTGATTTTGATTCTCGTTCAGAAAAATTAAAAGCAATGCCGAGTCCGTGGACCCGAGCGAAGTGGAAACGACCTGCCTCCGAGCGGATGCCAAGCCAATCGGCGGTTTCAATCTCGAGAATCCGCGCAGCAATTTCGAGACGCCCCTCTGCAAAGCCGGCGGCAACAACAACAGAAACAACTGCAAATGTGAGAGCAAGCGTGTTGTTTTTAACATAGAGATAGTATACCTAAGTGATACAGGGTGTTTTTTTTTGTTTTACACAGCAAAATGCTAATAACTTTTGACCGCTTCATAGCGATGTCACCAAAAATAAAAATTTAATTAATTAAATAATTCAAAATAATATTTTAAGTGCATTAAAAAACAAAAATTGTTAAAAAAATAATTCTGTTATGCAGAATTTTTTATTAAAAATTAAATAAATAATTATTTGGACTTTTTTAAAAGTTAAAAATTAAATAAATAATTCTCTGCAATATTTTTTTAACAATTTTTTAATTACACGCTTAAAAAATTGATTTTTTAACAGACTTTTCAAGTAGTTCATGGCAAGTTTGTCTTTTCCCATCGATTAGTGGTGTTCATTTTGTCTACCTCTACAACCATATCATCATTGGCATTTTGTTGTCATCAAATTTATTGTCTTTCCTTTCAGTCCTGTCACACTCAGTGGAGGGTGTGTTCATTTGTAATCATTTCAGTAGGTTTTAGAATGGACTCATCCATTGCAAACATTGGAATGGAAGGAAGTGGTGTTCTTAGCACATGACATATGCCGCTGTACATTGAAATTAGTTGGGTATAATGAAGTAATCTGTGTGCTGGACAGTAAGTGTGAGTGAGTGTGGGAGAGTGTGCGCAACATTGTGCGCATAAGTAGCCACAAAAACTCTCTATCACAAATCCTAAGTCCCCATCTCACACTCAGCCTCGTCTTACAGCTCAATTGACACATTGGTAAATTCAAAGTTCGCTCGGCAGTTTAATTCAAGGGTCTACTTCATTGAGACGTGACATGCATAGTGCATTGCCATGCGCGCACCGCATCAGATACTTCTCTTCTCTTCAATGTGTAGGAGTCCACTTCATATGAAGATTTGCTTGCTCTTGAAGAAGGTGTACTGGGGTCATCCACCTTACAGTAGATGACCTCACAGGAGCCCCAAGGTGACTTGCATGGATTTGTTGCATTCTTGCATGCATGCATGCTACCACAGAAGTATGTACATGCAGCCCAAATGCACACTTTAAAAATACCCAGTTAAAAAATTAGTTAATTAAATAATTTAAATAATTCTTGAGAATTCTTTAACTTTTAAAAATTAAATAAAAAATCATTTCGAATATTTTAATAATTAAAAATTTAATAAAAAATTATTTGGAATTTTTTAATAGTTAAAAATTAAAAAAATAATTCATCATCAATTTTTGGTGACATCGCTACCGCTTCACCAAATGTTACCAAATTTTGAACTTTTATGGACAACAATGCCGGGCGACATATAATGTGCCAGAGTTTCACACCTTTCCGATACCTCTACTATGAGTTACACAGCATCAACTTTGGGGTCGAATTTCGTCTCTTAAAATTGAGACTGTTGAGTGATTGTGCTCATGTTTGATGATACCAAACACAGCCCATAGTTGATCCATAATCCATGCTGCATTGGGCATTAACTTCATCTGTTTTCGACCCTGGTGTCTCATTCATTATTGGAATTTAATTGAATCTGCGTCCGTCATGGTCGTTTGTCGGAATTTCCAAAAATTGGAAATCAATCCGTTTCTGCAAATGCTGCTATTTGGCTTTGGAACAGAGTTGGAAATGTGCTATTGCACATCAAAAAGTGAATTTTGGAGTGCTGCTGGAGGGATTGTTTAAGCGTGTGTGCAACATAACTAATCGTATTCTTTTACTGGAATAGTCACTAAAATTTGACCCTAAGTTGATGTTGTGTATCGCATGGTAGGGGTAACGTAGAAGTCTGAAACTTTAGCACAACATGTCGCCCAGTGTTTGCTATAAGCATTTAAAATTTCGTTGGATTCGGTAAAGCAGTCAAAAGGTTATTGGCATTTTGCACTGTGTGAAACAAAAAAACACCCTGTACTACCTACTGTAGAAGGCGATAAATATACCTAGGTTTTTTCTGCAGCGCTTTGCGGATTCATTATTAATGCTTTTCAACTGAGATTTGTCAGCAAATTTCTACGAGACATTGTGCTGATGGTGAGTCACTTTCGAGCACAAGACAATAATGTTGACAGACTGAACAACTGTTGAGCACTTTGCAGCAGGTGCCCTGAGTCGCAGCGGCTAGTCTATAAATATAACTAACGTTTAAAGCAATCATTAATAAGGGCACCAAGACAGTAAAATGGGCCTTCCGCTAAATAGAATCAGTCTAGGTGTGTAATTACATGCAGAACCGCTCAACTTGTCGAACAACACTGCAGCGCGTGCATGAAGCCGCCTCTAGGGTCTAGGTACATACCTCTAGGTACACTGCACGCGTGCCACGCGTGTTCTAGACGATCCTGCCAATGACGACATCATGAAGGCGTATCATGAAGCCCAGACGATCATTGCGAAGGCCAAACCGTTCCGCAAGGAGCTTTACCTGACGGTGCCGTGCGGCTCCAACGTGGTGCACATCTGCGCGGACGAGGATGCAAACGCGCTCAAAGGATGTCCCAAGTAAAAGGAAAGAACAAACAAGAAACAAGAAAAGTCTCTTTCGAAAGTACTGCGATTCATAAACTACCTTAGGATGACCCACTGCTCACGGTTTCCTGGCGCTGGTACACAATTGCATTTTTTTTTTGTATTCGCGAAGAAGACATTGTACTGACGACAGCTACCGTAAGTCCTCCAATAGTTCCCCGGGGCACTATACTTTCAACCTTGCCTTATCCAGGGGCACTATTGGGGGGAGGGGCTCTGTATTTTCAACCTAAAGATTTTGAATGGCAATGCCAATTTCGCTGTCAAAAATTGACATGTTTTTTGGTGATTCGAGATATTGTTGGAGCGGGGCACTATTGGAGGGAGGGAGGGGCTCTATCGGGAGGATTTACGGCAAAAATATACAACTTGTATGGGCTGCTCTTCTAGCCCGAGTTTCGTCTTTGTCTTATCTGTCGTTAGCCCCCCGCCTCTATCGTTTACGACCGGGTGCAGTCAGCTCGTTCCTTGTGCTACCGGTCGTTCCATTATTTATCTGTCTTGCACACCGCCTTTGGAGAGCGCAGGACTGCACTGTATGCGCATCAGTTGTACATTTGCTACTGAGCAAAGACTATAGGAACTATAGGTACAAGCACCAACCAAAAATGCCTTCACCTCTAACAGCATGGCTTTTGATCGCGCTACTCGGCTGCTGCAGACTCGCGGTGAGCTTCAGGGACTGAACACATCCTGGCTTGTGCTATGTACAGGGTGTATCAAAACTATATGCACCCACCCTAGGGAAATACTGGTTGGACGGATTTAGCTGAAATTTAACATAGATATAGGACCAACAAAAATACATGACCAAATTAAATTTCGTGAAAAACGAACAACCGAGCGTCGAGATATGAGCAATCATCCAAGGTACAGCGAGAAATCTTGGCAGTTTGCGATTTCGATTTGCTGTCACCACTTCACCCGTTTCTTGGCGAACCAGCAGTTGTCGGCCGGCGTCGGATCGGTCAGTGATGGCCAAGTCATGCAGCTCTCCATTCCAGTGCTCGGTGATCCAACGTTTCGATCGCTTCAGCTTCTGAGCCACCCATTTTCTGGTGATGAACTGTGCACCTGGGTCGCGTGCCATTCGGAAAGTTCATCGATGAGACAGACGCACTTGGTCAGTATTGTTAACCTTTTGTAAGCGCGACATGGCCCCGACACTCGCTTAAAATAATTCTTTATCATTCAGCGAGAAATTGTTGCCATAAAACACGCAGTGATGGTTTTTACGCAAACTGACAAGGATTTTTTACTGTACCTTGGATGATTGCTCATATCTCGATGCTCGGTTGTTCATTTTTCATGAAATTTAATTTGGTCATGTATTTTTGTTGGTCCTACATCTATGCTAAATTTCAGCTAAATCCGTCCAACCAATATTTCCCTAGGGGGGGTGCATATAGTTTTGATACACCCTGTACAGTGCAAATTGCTCGACTATAAATGCGCCTACCGTAAACCCTATAATTAGCCCCCCTATATTTTCCCCCCCCCCTACAATTATACACCCTCCTAAGACCACTTTGAGTTTATTAGCCCCCCCCCCCTATAATTACGCCCCCTCCCTAAATGGACCATCGTCTGAAAGGCAAAATTTTCTAAGTCTGGGTGCATGTATGGCCGCGTATGTGTATGTATGTATATGTATGTGCATGTGAGACTGTGTGAGAGTGTGTTAGAGGCTACCAACGTGTGTGCGCAGCGTCTTTTTCCCTTAAAAATCACCTCCACGCGCCTTTTTTCCACCAAAGCTTCCCACACCTCGACCCTTCCAGTTTATTAGCCCCCCCTATAATTAGCCCCCCCCCTACAATTATACACCCTCCTAGCGCTCGATTGAAAAAATTACCCCCCGGGGGGCTAATTATAGGGTTTACGGTATTCTAGCGGGCGGCTTGCGCGAGTGCGACCTCGACGCGGGCAACAAGGGGCAGTGGCTGTCGGTGGAGGTGCTGGAGGGGGTGGGTCCCGCCCAGGTCGCCTACCAGGGCCCTCAGCAGGGCTCCAACGTCTGCCACGGACCCACCACCGAAGGCTCGAGCATGATCCACGTCTACACCGAGCCCCAGTGCGACGCCGGTCGCAAACTGGCCACGGAGAAACGAGAGCCCAACTGTCAAGATTATGGTCGGCGCACGCAAGCGCACGCACGCACGCACGCACGCACGCACGCACGCACGCACGCACGCACGCACGCACGCACGCACGCACGCACGCACGCACGCACGCACGCACGCACGAACGCCACGCACGCACGCACGCACGCACTCACGCACGCACGCACGCACGCACGCACGCACGCACGCACGCACGCACGCACGCACGCACGCACGCACGCACGCACGCACGCACGCCAAGCACGCACGCACGCACATTCAGACAACAAGGTGGCCTACTGCATGGACACTCGCTTGCGCGCGCTACTGAAACTGGTTTCGAAAGTCGCCAAGACGGCGCACGAAATGGCTCGACTGCTGAAGTTTACCATTGGAGAAAGGAGTATGGCTATTTACGTCGTCAAGGTTGGTCGGAAATTCTTAGGATCCCTTACTTATGGACTGTAGCTCTGATACTGATAATCCCTAGCAGTTTTGTGCAATCCCAGTCACTAGTTCATGAAGCGGGACGCTTGCTAAGCTGAAATTGTGTGCACGGTCGACAGTCGTACAGGCGGAGGGATTTGGCGACGTGATGCTGAAGAACCTGTACAGCGATCCCGACATCTGTTACATGGACTCAGAAGGCCATGGTGACGATTGGTGGGTGGTCGTCATCGCCAAAGTGGCGCCGCTGCCCCCACGCGGCGAGCGTGCAGCGAAGGCGCTGCTAGAACAGCAGCCCGCTGCAGCGAAATCGGTCATGTCAGAAGGTGCGTTCTGCGTATGCCTGCAGCTTGACGAGAAGTTTTTGTCTTTCTACATACATACCTACTTTTCTTCTACATACAGTCTTTCTACATACATACCTACTCCGATTTGTGAATTCTGAGATCGGTGAAGTTTGATGGGGTCGATGAGTTTTTTGTGCGTTCGGCATGATTGCGTATGTGCCAAAACTTGACAACCACAGAATTACCGTACACCCTCTAATTTCCCCCTAATTGTACGCACAATGCACATACAAAAGTCTTTCCGAGCGGCAACACATTCTATCGACTTTGCAAAAGTGTCAAATTGTCTCCTAGGTCCCTTATATTTTAAGAATAAATGTGCAATGTTTGCCACAAGTGCTAATTAAATTGTGTTTAATGAGCCGTAGTCTGTTTCGTTCGCGCAGTCCTATTTCTCTAGGTGTACCTATGTACTAGCTTGCCCCCACCACTCACCAGCATACACTGTAGATATCATCTTATTATTTACATTGTTTACTAGCCAATTATTCTATCTTCGTCGTACCAACTCAATAGTCGTCGAGCTCGTCAAAACCTCAAATTGTAGCCACACTGCAAACCTCTATTGCCCGAGCGGCCCCAAAACTGCAGGTATTTGCGAGAGGGAGGCTATGAGAGTGTACGGTACCCATACATGTTTGTGTTGAGTTCGCTGCCTATAGGACAAGTTTGCACTCTGCTGAACAGCTGAGCACTAGTTTTTCATCTCGAGTCTATAGACACTCACATCAAAGAAACTGAAGTGGGTAGTCTACATAGCTTGGCGCTTCGATTTTGGGTGTTGGGTGCCTTGCCCCCCCCCCCCTTCTGTTTGCACACAATCAAGAAAGGGTCGCACTGTCGGTAAGGTACATGTACATTGTCCTTCTCTTGGTGTTGGTTGGCGCACTTGTTAAAACCGAAGCTAGTATTCTAGCCTGCTACTATGTAGGTACCTATGCATAGTATGTAAGAGTTTTAACTGGTCCTGGAATGTTGAGCTTGCCAATTGTGCTGGGGCACCCTAGCCAGTTTCAGCCTGTTTCAAGTTACAGAGCACATGTACACATGCGTGTGCAGGTCTGTGTATCCATAACAGTGAGGGACTGAGGTCGTCTATGGGAAAACGCCAGCCGTTCATTCATTGAGTCAGCCCTGTTCCCTCCCCTGTCCAGCCTCTTCCTTTTAATAGTGGGGTTAACGGGGCGTGAGAATGGACAATTGAGGTTGTCCTTACCTGAATATAGATGCCCTGTAGGCTATAACGAGCAAATCATAGGTACATGTAGTGACATATTAGACACAAGGAACTACTTCAGGCGACCCATTAAGCAATGGTCAATCTGCAATCCTCGATCCGCGTCGGCGTGCAGGTCTACAGCGGCGTGGCGCGTATGGCAGAGTGTGTCGCCGGCGCCTCGGACCTTCTGGAAGCTTCCGAATGTCCCGGAATCAACGTGTCGGAGAAACTGCTGGGATTCGCTCTGAGATTCTCTGGGATCAAGCATGGCATTGTGCCGCTGAACTTTGACGACGAGAACTTTGGCTCGTTCGATGACTTGACGGGGGAGTGGACGGGTGAGGACGAGTACGGTAACCTCTCCAACTGTGATCCCGCCAGTAGCGTAAACTCAATCAGGTTTGAATACGGTTCACCACTAAGGCATTGTTCAACTGCCGTCTCAGTGTGAGCCTAATACATTTTAGGTATTCTACGTTACCTGGCGAATGGTACGGTCGACATTCTCGGAGACGCCTACTATCTGACGATACCTCAACGCCTGCAACACTTTCAGTTCAGCATGCCAGTGGTGGAGGCGCCAGTTCATTTCATCGGCAGCAAACCTGGCAATTTTCTTTATTACTAAAATCCTCTGGTTCTGCAGTGTACGTATACCTATAGTTGCGGTCTCCGCTTACACGCGGCACTCTTTGGAAAGGCTTGGACAACAATTGTTGACATTTCGGTGTGGTATTTTGAAACTATTGAGTCGGCTGGATGAGGCTGTAACTGTCGTAGGCTGAGGTGAATTTAGTAATGATGCAGAAAAGCGTGGTGTAGGTGGTAACACCTCAAAGCAAAAAACACTCAAGAAAGAAAACTGCCACAACTGCAGCTGTTTCTCGACTCAGGGCCACTCTACTGCCCGTCACCATATTTGAGTGGAGAGTGTACGCCGCGATTCTGGGCATTGCACAAATTGTCGTTCTCTTGGTGTTCCTGGAATCACGTCTCTTGCGTTCCGCGTCATTTGTAAAGCGAACCAAGGTGAACATCAACTTTTTCTGGTGAGTAGTGGAGTGGTTGACTTTGAGGCCGCCATGCACCTTAAATCGTCCAATAGTGCCCCTGGGGCACTATACTTGCAACCTCTCTTTACCCGGGGGCACTGTAGTTGTATTGCGTGGTGATTAACAGTTTAAAGTAGCGGAAATGGCATGCATTAATGGGTGTAGCTGTGTGCACAGCACTTTATGTAACTACAGACTGCTTGATTTGTGTCGATGTATAACGCAAATCCCATGGCACATCTTTATTGGAGGGCAGTATTGGAGAGGGGGCACTATTGGAGGATTTACGGTATCTCATGTACACTGTGCTTACGGTCGCTTTAGCGAATCCGTCAAAGCATCCGCCCCCAGCCACCTGTCCATTGTTCTCTGCCTTTTGCTGTTGACGTTCGCGCAGGGCATGTATCAGGGCAAGCTGTTGACCAATCTGCTGCTCGAACCCCGCGTGGAGCAGGTGGAGTCGAGGGAGCAGCTCATACGAAAGTTTTCGAAAAACGAACTGATTCTGGTAACGAAGAACGATCAGTGGGCCTTTTTCGAGGAACTCAGGGAAGCGGACACGCCGTTCTACAGGTGAGAGATTTTTCAATTGGTAAAATTTTAAAGTGAAAATTGAAACACTTTCAGCCAGCTGCGCGAGGCAATGAAAGACAATCCATGGCAACGACACTGCGTCGACAACAACGCTTCGGAGTGCATCTACAACGTTTTGGCGGGTGACAAGCGTTTCGTCACGGCCCGTCAGTATCCTGCCGGAATGAGGCAGCTGAAGACGCGCTGCGACCTAGAAACACTGCCAGTGACCGCTAGCAGAGGCTTTGCCGAAACTGGCTTCATTATGAGCAAGAACTTCTCCGTGCGAGTCAGACAAAAGCTAAACGAGGCTCTTGTTGCAGCGAGGGGCGTGGCAGAGCTGGTGAGTCAGGAGCGCGAGCGCAGGCACGCACGCACGCACGCACGCACGCACGCACGCACGCACGCACGCACGCACGCACGCACGCACGCACGCACGCACGCACGCACGCACGCACGCACGCACGCACGCACGCACGCACGCACGCACGCACGCACGCACGCACGCACGCACGCACGCACGCACGCACGCACGCCAGCACGCACGCACGTCAGCACGCACGCACGCGCGCACGCACGCGCGCACGCACGCACGCACGCACGCACGCTTCTAGGAGTCACGCCAACTGGCTTCTCGTCGTTGCGAGCCCCTTTCGTCAATGGTCGGCTACACACCTCTTGGCTTGCAGCAGACCGTGGGCATTTTCGCGTTGCTTGTCGTTGGCTGTCTCGGCGGAGTGTGGCTGATGGCGGTCGAAGTGTGCTTGTCCAGCTCTATGCGGTGGAAAATGATCTGTTGATATGGCAAGTAAATCGCATTTGCAAACGTCGCTTTTCGTATACAGGGTGGCCCGTTCTAAATTTCGTGCAAATATAGACCAATGGCTGGAAAAAGATCTGCTGCTCACACTAATTCGCAGCATTACATAGGTCCTCTCCTGCCGCTCGGAACGAATTAGCTTTGCCATAATTAGCTTTGAATTAGCTCTGCGACGTGTCTTGCTCTCGACACAATTTATGGACAATTTTGCAGCTTTTTTTTTCGAAAACAATTGTCACCAAAAGAAAGCCACAGTACGTCAATTGCGCGCATTTTCAAATAGGTACTAATTGTCACTGTTGTCGCCTCGACTGCGGTGCGGACCCGGTCCATCGGGGCCGAGCCCAGTGTTGATCCGGGTTGATCAACAAACGCCCCTCATTGTTTGGAGTTGTTGTTGTTGTTGTTGTTGTTGTTGTTGTCGTTGTTGTTGTCGTTGCTTGGAGAACCGCACTGCTTGGTCTGACGACAAGTCAGAGAACTTTTTGTAGTCTGACGTCACGTCATCCAGTGGGATTCGGACCGACACTGCGCAGCGCGTGAGACACGCAACAGAGCGAGCAATATGGAGCATTTTTTTTCAGATGTAAAATTTTGGCTGGTTTGGCTTGAACGGCAGTGTTACACTTACCCAGAGCTCCGTTGCATTTTACCGAACCAAATTCGAGAGCATGTGGGCATTCGACAAGCATTGTTTTTGCAACTTGCATTAGAGATTTTTAGTGAAATCACTCTGAATTTTTTACTTTGTGAAACGGCTGATTCAGAAGAGTCTCAACGTTCAGTGCTGTGTGTGATGACGTGGACAGCTCGGCAATGAAATGTTTCCAATTCGGACTCAGTCGTCCCCGTTTAGCTTTTCTTCACACACCCAAAACAAACAGCGCGCCTAATCATCATGGAAGACGGATTTGTGCAGCGCTGAACTAATAGACCTTTTAAACAAACACTCGCCTAAAACTGGAAATTGTGTTTGCGCAAGCAGTGAATCTTTCGGCGTAAAAGCCAAGCCAACGGATCGAGGATTCACATTGTGACGTTGAAAAAAAAGTTTGAAAAAACGTTCCGTTGAGACGAATGAGTAACATGGCTGCGGTTGCTCTGCTCTGCTTGGCAGCTGTGGTGCGTTGAGTCAACATTCCATGAGCTTGCCTTGCCACAGTCTGGCTTAGGTTAGGCTCAGTCTCTGTTATATTTGACAGAACGTATTGTTAGTCTGTTCTGTTTTTGTGCTTTGTGGTGATTAAATTGTGGTTAGTCTGTAAATCAAATGCTTTACTTCAATTTTGATTTTGGTTAAGCTGCGGTTTGCAGTAATTGTTGCCAGTGGCGTAGCCAAGGGGGGGGGAGGGGGAAGCTTCCCCCCCCCGAAATTCTCTGAAGCTAAATTTTTTTTAACTTGGTACCCTCGGTTGCAAAAGTGCCAATCTGGGCATTTTTCTCAATTTCAATGCAAATAATGATGAAAACGACACTAAGGAGCCAAATTTTCGCCTGCGGCGCATTGTTTTGCATTAAAAACCGTGAAAGTTCGTTACCCTACTCTAAAAAATTTGCCTGCGGCGCTATTTTGAGCACGGAACTCGACCGTTTTGACAACATTGCTAACGTTTTGGTGTGAATGTAGTCAGACAAACGAGCGCAAAGCGTGTAAACAGATTGGATGAGAGAGTGTCTAAAGCTTCCACAGCCGAAATGGCACAATGTCCAAAAAATTCGACAGGGTCCCCCTTTTGCAAAATTTAAAATTTGGCCGAAATTGGAATTCCCCCCCCCCCCCCGAAATCAAGTCCTGGCTACGCCACTGATTGTTGCATACTTAATGATTACATTACAAACAATTTTATTACCCAACTTTCTGTAGATTCAAGCGACGTCCGCTCAGCGACTGCCTGTGTGCCAATGCTCCACCTACAAGGAGTGTCAACAGAGGAATGCGGCTGCTCTCCAGGCGTCGTATCCAAGCTGCGAAAAACGGTTGTTTGCGTTTCTTGTAATGTTGTTGCTGTTGGATTAGAGGCAACGCTAGGAGGCCGTCAATGCTCGTATGGCATACCCACGTCCATGACGCCTTCCCGCCTACAGCCGCACAAACACTTAAATTCTGTACCACTAGGCCACCCCTTTCTTGCAATAGAAAAAACGATAGGAAAAGCCAATCTTAATCGAACAAATGCTGCACTTAAACATGACCCACATAAACACTAGCAAAAATCTGGTCCAGCGAAAACGCAACGCAGTGAATCGATCGTGAGCATGTGCATGTAATACCTTCATACACTGTACGTGTGCAACGAGGCGTTGGCTTTTCCGTCTTTTTTCAAGTGGAGAGGGGGTGCGTTTTGCTTGGCGAACCCATAGAGAACGCGCCATTCAGGTGCAACACCGAAGCGCCAGTGCGCAGTATGCCCTCTCAAAAGGCGTACGCTTGTTTCGTCGGGGACCTCGTGGCGCAGGCGATGGCAGTCGAGGCCGCCTGTCAAAAGCTGGAGCTCGACAAGAGGTTCGTGCTTCGATAGAGTCACTGTAAACCCTATGATTAGCCCTCTTTTTGCTTTTTTTGCATTGTATGTAGCTCCCAAGCACGTTATAATTTCACGCCCTCCCCAGACCACTTGCAGTTGATTTGACCCCCCCCCCCCCTATGCTTACACCCCCTCCTCTCCTACTGCTCAAATATGTAAAACAATTAGCCCCCAGGATGATAATTGCACCTGGATTTTATTTTTTGAATTTTAGTTGTGACACCCGGCCAACGTCTCCTCGCTTCTACGGCTCGTCGCGCACGAAACGGTAGTTACAGACGTGACAAATTATTTATTTACGCATATTTGTCATTATTTGTTTCATTCAAGCACCCCCGAGAAACAGCTAGAGATCAACCGTCTCTTCAAGAGTCAGCTGCCGCGCGACGCTCAAGACAATATGGAATGCATGAGAAGCTGCCAGACTGAACGGTAACACAAACACAACGTACCCATAGGGTAATTAAGGAAAAATTTGCAGGCGGCTGCAAAAAAAGGTGAATATGTGACGCTCTTTTGTTGGAGCCCAGTTTGAAAAAGAGGGGTATCAATTAAGGCATGCCTCATTTATGTATAGCCACTTATGCTTTGCAGCTGATCAACTTCAGTTTGAACAAACTGTGTATAAAAACCGAACCAAACGCAGCAACACGTCACATATTCGGCATTTTTTTGTGTTTGTGTGCATAGAAAGGAGCAGTGGCAATCATAGGACCTATAACTGGACTGGAACACCCTGCATTCACATATGCCGCATGACTAAATGCCACGTGGTTGCAAGACAGGCAGGAAGGACCGCATGGTCTTGCACATGGACCACTATGCAGACGTACGCACGCACGCACGCACGCACGCAAGCACGCACGAACACACGCACGCACGCACGCACGTACGCACGCAAACACGTTGTATAGGAGCAGTGCGTTATTGGGTAAATGCCAAAAAGGAAATGACGAATGGAGCCAGTACCATATGTATACCTACACATCACTAACTGAACTGTAGTGGCAATCCACATCTCACAAATGTTAGCAAGGTGCCAATTATTTATGTAGGAACTTTGGCTGTGCCAGGTCGATGGTAATGACCAGTAGCGATGTCACCAAAAATAAAAATTTAATTAATTAAATAATTCAAAATAATATTTTAAGTACATTAAAAAACAAACATTGTTAAAAAAATAATTCTGTCATGCAAATTTTTTAATTAAAAATTAAATAAATAATTATTTGGAATTTTTCAAAAGTTAAAAATTAAATAAATAATTCTCTGCAATATTTTTTTAACAATTTTTTAACCACACGCTTAAAAAATTGATTTTTTAACAGACTTTTCAAGTAGTTCATGGCAAGTTTGTCTTTTCCTATTGATCTTTGTTGTTCATTTTGTCTACCTCTACCACCATATCATCATTGGCATTTTGTTGCCATCAAATTTATTGTCTTTCCTTTCAGTCCTGTCACGCTCAGTGGAGGGTGTGTTCATTTGTAATCATTTCAGTAGGTTTTAGAGTGGACTTATCCATTGCAAGCATTGGAATGGAGGGAAGTGGTGTTTTCAGCACATGACATATGACGCTGTACATTGAAATTAATCGATGATAATGAAGTAATCTGTGTGCTGGACGGTAAGTGTGAGTGAGTGTGTAAGAGTGTGTGCAACACTGTGCGCGTAAGTAGGCACAAAAACCCTCCATCACAAATCTTAAGTCCCCCACCCCACACTCAGCCCCGTCTTACAGCCCAATTGACAAACTGATGAATTCAAAGTTCGCTCGGTAGTTTAATTCAAGGGTCTACTTTATTGAGGCGTGGCATGCATAGTGCATTACCATGCGCGCACCACATCAGATACTCTTCTCTTCAATGTGTAGGAGTCCACTTCATATGAAGACTTGCTTGCACTTAAAGAAGGTGTACTGGGGTCCTCCACCTTACAGTAGATGATCTCATAGGAGCCCCAAGGTGATGGGCATGGATTTGTTGCAGTCTTGCATGCATGCATGCTACCACAGAAGTATGTACATGCATCCCCAATGCACACTTTAAAAATACCCAGTTAAAAAATTAGTTAATTAAATAATTTAAATAATTCTTCAGAATTCTTTAACTTTTAAAAATTAAATAAAAGGTTATTTCGAATATTTTAATAATTAAAAATTAATTAAAAAATTATTTGGAATTTTTTAATAGTTAAAAATTAAAAAAATAATTCATAAGCAATTTTTGGTGACATCGCTAATGACCAGAGATAGATGAGATGTGAAAGGATTGCTGTTGCACTTTGGGTGAGTGAGATAGCTCACACAAAAAAATGCCGAATATGTGACGTGTTGCTGCGTTTGGTTCGATTTTTATACACAGTTTGTTCAAACTGAAGTTGATCAGCTGCAAAGCATAAGTGGCTATACATAAATGAGGCATGCCTTAATTGATACCCCTCTTTTTCAAACTGGGCTCCAACAAAAGAGCGTCACATATTCACCTTTTTTTGCAGCCGCCTGCAAATTTTTCCTTAATACAGTGTTTTTTTGTAAGACAAACATCGATGCGTAAAACCTATACAGGCACCCGCATGCACGCACGCACGCAGGCACGCACGCACACATGCACGCACGTACGCACGCACGCATGCACGACATATGTACCATGTATGACATATGTAGCATGCTTGGTAGAATCCCCTGAGTGCAGTAGGAGACACTCATTGTATAGAATGTGAGCATGTGGTTTGAAAATATGTACGCATGTATTTTTCATTGACCAAAGTTGTGCACAACTAATTGTCATGCAAATGATACAAAGCAGGATGACCTATCAGCAAATGGCACAGCATGCAGAGAAACTACAAACAGAAGCCACTGCGGATAATTGTGTGTGTGCGTGCGTGCGTGCGTGCGTGTGCAGCTGTGCTATATTGCTGCATCGTAGCATAGTGATGTAAAGAATCAAAATGATCGCTATAACTAGGCGGTCAACTTTTGTGTTTTAGCCGAAGTGATGCGACGTACTCACATCGAGTTTTTTGTGAAGCAGCCGATTTGATGGTGTGCGTGCGTGCGTGCACATCTGCAGTGCCATATTGGTTCGTCGGAGCGTAGCAGTGTAAAGAATCAAAATAATCTACACGTGCAGGCGGTCAACTTCCGTGTTTTAGCCAAAGTGATCCGACCTACCCATATCAATATTTATCGATTATTCCGGATGTGAAAATATTTTGGTGCGTCGGATCATGTTGACTTCAAGGAATGAAATGTTCGCCATCGAAGGGCAATCAACTTTATTATTGACGTTAATGCCCTCCGACGTAACCACACCAAAATATAGCCATTTTTCGTTTTCGGTATAATGGGGAGAGGCATTTTGGTGCGTTCAATTTGGTCCAATTGTCAAAAGGGGTCTATTCCAGGTCATGCCGAACAACTTTTTCCTTTATAGCAAAGCTCTGTGATAAGCCGTTAGCGCGCCTATTAAACACAAACTTTTTGGCCGATATTTTTAATTGCTAATAACTCATTATCGGTGATGAAGTTTTAGGTTCAGTGACTTGGCATAGACTTCCCATAAGAAACTGTTCAAGGAAATCAAAAAAAATTGGGGGTTAATTGGGCACTTTTTCGAGATTTACTCTTGGTGGAAACCACCCCAAAAAAACGACTATGTCCGAAAAAACGCATAAAATCGACGATATCTCGAGTTTGGTAGGACGCAGAGACGATTCCTTTGGTACGCAAAATTGCCATCATGGGTCGCTTACACATGCCAAGTTTCATTCCAATTGCCCACGGCACTAGCGAGTGGCGCTCCAAAAACTGGGAGGAGAACACGAAAAAAAAAAGAAGACACTTTTCGGAAACATTTTCGGGCGTACCCCCTTAACGCGCAGCAATACTGCAACGCGCTGTGGCACGTACGGTCCCCCGATGAGTGCGCTTCTTTTGACCCATAACGCGCCGAAATCGGTTCAGCCAATCAAAAGTTATGGGCGATCAAAAATCCGAATTCTCGCGCGCGCAAGTCGTCACATATTAGGGTTGTACGCTGACGCGTACACCCTGATAAGTTGTCCCGCATATGCGAGGCTTTTTCATCAGAGCATGGAAACGGCCCCGCAAATATACCTAGGTACCCAAATTAAAATTTCAAACAAAAAAAAATCCAGCCAGCACCTTCTTCACGTTGGTGTGCCATCTCGCCGAGCGTTTAGCACCGGAATTCCAGTCGGGCGCGACTTGCAGTTGGATTTGGGCTGCTCCAAAGACTGTCGGCTGCGTCAAAATTGGGAACAGATCTACGGGAAATGCGTAGAGCGCGTGCCCGTCGCACGGCGCTACCGCGCCTTTATGCAGCTGTGCGACTGCATGAACGGGGTCGGCGCCAGGTAATCACGCAAAGTTGCAAAACACGTAAACTGCTTGCAGCGGAACAATTTATTGCGGGCTCATTATAGTTTGCGAAGTCTGTGCTAGTTTGCACTCGCTCGAAAATCAACGTCAAGCTCTTGACTCAATCGGGCAGCGTGTGGCCTATTGGTAGAGAATCGACCTCTTGCGCGCACGGTTCTGGGTTCGATTCTTGATGGATCCACTAGATAGAGCACTTCCCTTTCGTTGGATTTTCTCGTGCTGTCGCTGCCCTAGATTACAGTTGGCGTTCTTCCGTTCTTCCGAATGTCTTTGGCTAATCATGCGGCTCGCGGGCTCGGGACGGGAAAGCGTCATGGAGATGGGTATGCTACCTATGTGGGCCATTGACGGACTCCTAGCGTTGCCCCTAATCCAACAACATTGACTCAATCAGTCATGACTCGAAACTTCAGCATCAACTGCGACGAAATCGGCCAGCGAATCCTCAACAGTGATTAGCGACCCTTGAAAGCCGAAGCAAGAACCCAATTTTACATTTAGAGGTCCAAATTTCCTTCACAATGTCTTTCTAGATATATTGTCGGTGACTCGTTAATGAGCCTTTAAGAGTCGACTTCTGTAAATAAGAGTCACACAATTTGCAAAACAAGTTGACACTTCTTTCCTCGCATCTCACGTATTCCTCTGAAAATTTTATGATGAAACCTCGTACACCCAACACATCACTTTTTTTTCTATTGGAAATGTGTCACAAATCCACCATTGTAGCGCTAAAATTAAAAAGTTGTTTTGCGTTTAAAGCTGATTTGCACACAAACGCAGATGGACATCGCAAGTGAAGTAAACGTTCATAGGGCAACTATGTATCTGGGGTGTGTGGTAGAACTACCGACATGGGGTGGGACCCCCGTCACATGTACATATGGCCCGAAGTACCCTCTCTACATACCAGAAAAATATGGCGACTTCCAAAGCGTGAACCTGGAAATTTGGAAATATGGACTTGAAGGACTCCGGTGTAGAGAGATGGCGTATGGAGAGGGAACTCGCGAACCAAAAACTTCTTCACTTCTCAGCCAAATAATCTAATTTTTGGATATGATATATAGGGTATGATTGCACATGTTTGATGCAAATTTCAGCGAAATCCAGGCTTTGTGGCCGAAAAGGCGCGTGAAGGCGATTTTTAAGGTAAAAAGACGCTGTACGCACATGTACAGGGTGTATCAAAACTATATGCTCCCCCCTAGGGAAATACTGGTTGGACGGATTTAGCTGAAATTTAACATAGATGTAGGCCGAACAAAAATACATGACCGAATTAAGGCCGGTTTATACTTCGTTAGCAGCGAACAGTGGACAAAAGCCAGCTAGCATGTTAGAATCTAGCAGTGTTAGTTTGACCGTGCTCTTTACAGTAATCGATCAAACTACTACAGTAACGATCTAATAGCAAAGTGCTCGCCCGATTTTTTTTGCTAGAAATTTCGCGCTGGTGTCGAAGCCTTGTTAAAGTGAGATTGCTCACGAAAAAAGCAAAAATTGAAGTGAGGAATAGTTACATTGGAGCTGCTAAAAAGCGTGGAAAGGTGACAGCGTCGTTGGTACGTTCGTCTTTACGGCAGAACCGCGTTATCGACGGCATTTTCTCGAGGTCAACTCCTGTCGATGAAGTATTGGACGCTGAGGTTAATCAAAACTACTATCGGATGAGCCGCGACAAGATTGACGAGCTGCTGGACAAAATCCGCTCTCATATTAAAAGCAAGCCGACACTTGAGTCACCGATCACTTCCGAGGAGCGGCTGTGGAGTCGATTACGCTGCGGGTTTATCTTTATTTATTCTTAAATTAATTTATTATGCTGCGAGTAACTGAACTGACTGTTGTATCCGTTTCAGATTTCTCACTTCTGGCGACATGCAGTCGTCCGTGGCGCACAGTCAAGCGTGTCGAAGCCCAGCATGAGCAACATCGTCAAGGAGACGTGTGACGTAATTTTTTTCAACAGTGTCGACTTTTGTCGAGCCCACTCGCACGACGACCGCCGACTGGACGTCGCTGGCCCAGGACTTTGAAGACAGATGGGGACAGACAGACAGCCCCCCAGATGACCACGGAAAAATTACAGTACAAATTTCTGGGTGGGTGGGGTGTGTGGGTATGGTCAAACCCAGTACCTGGGGGGAGGGACCCCCCCCCCAGTTACAGGTATGAGTGGGGGGGGGGGGAGGTTTGAGGGCCACACAGGTCGTCCAACGAAGTTGTTTGCAGGTCGCAGCCCTACCCGGAAAGGCAATCGGCAACAGTGAGGACTCCTGAGGATGACTCCTCCTGACTCCTCACTGAGGAGAGGAGAATTTACAACTACAGGCTGTCACGAGCACCGCGCGTCGCCGAGAACGCTTTGGAACTCTCGCCTCCAAGTGGCGGATTTTCCGCAAGCCCATGGAGGCACCCTGACACCATCGACAAGATCTTCAAGACATTCTGTGTGTCGCGTTCGCGTGCATACCTGTAACGTGGGTGGGGTTTGGGTGGTT
The DNA here is from genome assembly GCA_030248085.1 of Paralinhomoeus sp. GSCO2_6. Classification (NCBI taxonomy): domain Eukaryota; kingdom Metazoa; phylum Nematoda; class Chromadorea; order Monhysterida; family Linhomoeidae; genus Paralinhomoeus; species Paralinhomoeus sp. GSCO2_6. The sequence goes on from JASAMY010002888.1 coordinate 148,027, forward strand.
TTCCTCCCCCCTTTGGTTCTGGGTTTGACCCTACACGTCACACACCCTCCCCCCAGGTTTGTGTCAACCCCCCTACCCCCCCCCCCCCTTCAGAATTTTTTGGGGAACTTTCTACTATAAAATCGACCTAACAGTGCATATTTTTCCTCCCAGACCCCCCCTTTTCCCTCCCCCCAGAAAGTGCTCAAACCCTCGCCCAAAATGGTCCAATTCCCGGTTACAGGTTTGTTCACTCGTATATTCTGTGCGAGCAAAATTGCGAAGTATGAATAGAGACGCTCGTTTTATTCTACCAACTCTTCAACGTGTGTGGTGTCGAGCATGTAGTTGATGTCGCGTATCACCAATCGCCTGTGCAGCTCACTCTTCAAATCCCGCGTCGGTCGGCCACGTGCAAGCCTCAAAACGGAAATGGGCATAACTACAGTGCTGCAGGCTTGAACATTAGGAAATCATTGCCTTCAGGGGGGGGGGCTTCCGAAAGTCTCAGGATGGCGTCTGACAGGGGGTGGGGTGGGGTGGGGTGTATGCTGCTGCTTCTGACCGCTACTTGGGGGGGGGGGGGTCGCTACTCCACCCGAAATCGCATTTTACCCATTTTCATGCGTTATATTTCCCCCTGAGGATTGTGTCCGCCATGAGGGGGTCCACCATTGAGCAAAAATGGGTTAGATTTTAAAAGAATTTGAATTACAGTGCACACACACACCCAAAAATAATTTCAAAAAAACGCACGTTTGAGCGGCGGAGTTTCCCTCGAGGGACTTCATCATCTCGAAATGCTTCCAAACTAGCTGCTTAGAGGCAGTGGATCCATTCCGCTTCTTTTGTCGATTTTGCCAATCAGGAACGCGTCGCTCAGCGACTTCCAGTCTCTGCAGTAGTTGGCTGAAATGCGGTCGCCACAGTAAAAAAAGCGGAGAAAAGCAGAAAAGTTTCGAGCTGTACCGGCTCTGGTGCCAAATATCTCCATTTCGGCAAAAAGAACTTCCGATTTCGGCTTCGCGAACTTTGTAGAGAGTGTGGCCCTTGTCCCACAGCGCCGGGTTCAGCTGCACTGCTTCGATAAGCTCCTCTTTCCATTCGTCCGTCTGCTTTTGATCCGATATTATAGCTCCTATGAAAAAATAGGGAAAAAATGCGCGCGCGAACAAACTGCTAGTTCAACTTTTTGAACTTACAAATTACATGCTCCGCAAACACTTTTTTGTTCGCTGGGATTTGTTATCTTGGTGTTCTCTAAAAATAAGTATAAATTGCAATCCGCGAACATGTCCGCAGAGCATGTAATTTTCTAACAAATAACATGAAATAACAGAAGTATAAACCGGCCTTTAAATTTCACGCGAATCGAACAAGCGAGCGTCGAGATAGAAGCAATCATCCAAGGTACAGTGAGAAAAAAAGTTGGTTTTGCGTATAAACATTACGGTGTGTTTTATGGCAACAATATCTCATTGAATGGTAAACAATTGTTTTAAGCGAGTGTCGAGGGCCATGTCGCGCTTACGAAAGGTCAACGACACTGACCAAGTGCGTCTCGTCGATGAAGCGGCTGCAGTCACTTTCCAAATGCACGTGACGCAGGTGCACAGTTCATCACCAGAAATTGGGTGGCTCAGGCCTCAGAAGCTGTAGCGATCGGAACGATGGGTCACCGAGCACTCGAACAGAGAGCTGCATGACTTGGCCATCCCCGACCGCTCTGACGTCGGCCTACCACTGCTGATTCTCCAAGAAACGGGTGAAGTGGTGACAACAGCAAGATTTTTTTCACTGCACTTTGGATGATTGCCCCTATCTCGACGCTCGGTTACGTGTTTGATCGAATTTGAGAATGCAGTGTCATATTTGCTTGGGACATATGTAATCGGCAATGCTGATCACGAATATCACATCCATTTTCCAAAGCGATACTATAATACTCACAAGATACAACACATTGAAGCTGATACAATATGATACAAATGCGATTGATATTTAGGGTATGCTTATTATTACCGTACTCCCTTCAGTAATACTACAAGACTTAACACAACTGTTGCCCAGTGTTGTCTGTGAACGTTCCAAATGTGGAACATAGCATTCGTTCCAGCAATCAAAATCATATTAGCATTTTTTCAATACCCTCGCATGAACACCGATTGTGGAGGAAGATTGAAAAACAAACCCCCAGCACGTGCATTGGGGATACGGTAGGCCATGTTTGCGTTGCACTGTCGCTTGCGCGCACGTAGTCAACGCCAACGGTAGGGCAATAAGAACTCAACAGTTTCCCAAAAAAAAACACGACAGATCGGCACAACAGCTGGCGAAGAAACGACGACACAAACTGCAACAAAGACGCGCGATTGATCGACGAATCACCGCAAAGAACGTCTCCCTAATCGCTCGCAACCTCGGTTCTTTTCCTTGTGTTTTTCTTTTCGTATTTTTACACAGAACACTGATTTTCATGTAGGAATTAAGTCTTGAGATGAAAAAATTGCTTAGACAAATAAATACCACCAGACCTCGTCTATCTCACTGAACTTTGTATGCCAGGTTGGCTTTGGGCCGTAAAACTTGTCCGAACTATTGTAGTTATGTTGAATGCGCTGCATGGTGGCCCAGTAGGTCTAAACACAGGTAAAGTCTTCTTTTATTCAAAAGCTTGCAATTAAACGACCATTTTATTAATACATTTATAGTACCAAGTGAAAGAGTACGTTAGCGTAACTCCCTAGAAAACACTTACGCCCATGCAGACGCACTGGCCAGAGGCGGGATAACGCTTCACGCTGACGACGCCCGCCTGAAAAGAGTGCATAGCGTACATCTTCAAGCAAATGAATATACCTACAATAAAATGCACTCACATAGCGGGAGCAGCTTAGGACGCACTCGCGCAGGCTAAGCTTTAGATCGTTCAGTGGGTGGTACAGGATGTTTCGCGATTTAGGCTGGTCGATGACAGGGTCGAGGGCGTAGACTTGCAGCGCTGTTCTTTGGGACATCTTGAAGTCTGCAAGCGCTGCGGGCGGGTCTGGTGGGACAGACGAGTACAGTACATACATGCCGAAAGCGCCAGGACGCACCACGCACTACGCCTCGTGCACCCACGCACCACGCACCTACCGCCGTAAACCCTATGATTAGCCCCACCATAACCTATAGGTACACCCTCCCATTTAGCCTTCCCATACACCCTCCCAAGACTACTTTGAGTTTATAAGACCCCCCCCCCTATAATTACACCCCCTCCTAAATGGACCATCGTCTGAAAGGCAAGATTTTCCATTTTTTTGGTCGCGTATGTGTATGTATGTAAATTTATGTGCATGTGAGACTGTGGGAGAGTGTGTTCGAGTGTGCCAACGTGTGTCCACAGCGTCCTTTTCCCTTTTCGCCCACAAAGCTTCCCACACGTCGACACTTCCAGTTTATAAGCCCCCTATAATTAGCCCCCCCCCCTAGGATAATACACCCTCCTAGAGCTCGAACGAAACAATTAGCCCCCTGGAGGGGCTAATTCTAAGGTTTTCGGTATGCGCACCACGCACACTAGCGGATCCAGACGGGGGGGAGAGGGGGGTCTCCCCCTCCTGTCAGCTCAGATTTGGGGGGGAAGGAGGGGGAGAGATTAGGGGGAGAAGTAGGAAAGAAGGGCGAGCACAAGGGGAAACTTTACGTTTTCCTACGTTTTCCTTGGATTAAGGCACTCAAAACCGCAAAATTTTTGCCTGCGGCGCTGTGGTTCTCTTCCAACTAACGTTTGACTCGTAAGGGAGCTAAAAATCCCGACATTTTTATTTATTCCATAGTATTGTAGTTTGTGTGGTGAAAAAGTTTGACCTTCTCCCCCCCTCTGTCAGCAAATCCTAGATCCGCCAGTGACCACGCATCACACACAGGCCCGCAGACGCACCAAAAGAGCAAAGCGCGCCGTATCCTTGTTGGCCATCGCGGCACGGAACGTGCGTTAGCCGAATAGGGGTGGTCAAGTTGTTCGAGCGCTGTGCTTCCAACACGAGACAGCCTCCAGCATCTCGCTCGTTTGCAATGAAGCTCGTCATGTTGGGGTGGAGAATAGTGCGGTTGGGCGCGCCCTGGCGGTCAAACCAAAAATATCGCTGCTTTTCAAAATCGTACTTGGCGCTGATCCAAACTTTCTTGTTGGGGTGCTGAAAGCGGGGGCAGTGCGTGCGTGCGTGCAAGCATTCCCCTGATCAGGATGCTCAGGATCCCCAAAACCTTCACCAAAAGCGTCACTCACCTTCCTAAACAGGTAGGCCATGATTTGAGTCCAATCCGTGCCGGTGTTGTAGATCTTGGCGAGAAAGATGCCGTCCTTGACGCAGGACGCGGGCCTGCGGTCCATGTTTGAGCAAAACTTTTGGGCCTCTCCGTAGCCCTTGAACGAGCCATCAAACACCACGTAGCAGTGCCGGTTTATAAAGGTTCCGCGCAATTTGTCGCAGGCCTCCGCCTCCTTGTCGTAGCCCTTGATTGTGTCTGAAACAGTGTGCTAATTGACACGCCATCGAGTGCCGAAAATAAAGAAAACGGTGAAGTACCGTAAATGTCCAATAGTAGCTGGGGAACTATTATTCCAACCTTTGGCGACCTGGGGCACTATTGGAGAGGGCATTATTGGAGCGCAACAAAATTGAGGGGGAAACTACAGTCTCAACATAAAAAGTTGTGTGTGTGTGTGTGTGTGTGTGTGTGTGTGTGTGTGTGTGTGTGTGTGTGTGTGTGTGTGTGTGTGTGTGTGTGTGTGTGTGTGTGTGTGTGTGTGTGTGTGTGTGTGTGTGTGTGTGTGTGTAGTACAGCTCACAGCAGCTCTTGATTTTGCAGAGGCGGTAGGCGGTACTGTCGTTGTCGCAGTTGGCGGCGACTGCCCACTGGAAGCCACCGCCGCAGTTGGCGCTGCACGCCGACCAGGCGCTGACGTTGTAGCACTCTGCAACCGGAGTCATGGAGTTGCGGAACCGCGGTAACCTACGGGTCTGGCAGAGTGGGAGGATGCCACGTTTTCTGGGGGTGGGGTGGGGGACCATTTTGTGACTTTTTGGTCAAAAATGGGTCAAAATAAGCTCTAAGTAGTGTTATTTAGCTGTTTTATTGTCATATAACACAGAAAAGCACTGAAAAACATCAACATTTACTCACTTTTATCGTTTTAGACAATGTGAAATCCCTTGGGAGAGGTCTGGAAAGGGGGTGTTGGAAAAATAGCCAAAGCCCAAACCTCCAAAGCCCCAAATGGGCCCCAAGCCCCCCCCCCCCCCAAGCCCCCGCCCCCTCGCCCCAGTCTCGCATGCACACGTACGTACATGCACAAACACGACCATACATACACCCAGACATAGGGAATTTTGCCTTTCAGCGTACCTGGGGGCTCATAAACTCAGAGTGGTCTTGGGAGGGTGTATAATTATAGGAGGGCTAATTATAGGGTTTGCGGTGTGCAATATTACGGAGAGCATTCAAACGGCGCAACTCAGGAATGCCAACAAACTTTTGGGCGGAGCCGGCGTGCTGTGGCCGAAAACCGCCGAACCGATCGCGCTGAGCGACGACAGCACGTCTGGAACGCGCGTGTCATGTCTGCCGAATTGAGTTGACGACACCCGCACGCTCACTCACGCGCCCACAAGATAGAAAAGCACACAAAAAGGTGTACACGCACAGGAGAAAACGCCGGTAGAGGACTCGACCATCTCGGACTCATTCTGGGGAGCCATTGGCAGGATCGTCACGGCTTCGCTCGACACCTTTTCAGTGGTCACGTTAGCGCTGACGTTGGCGGCTGTGGGCGCGGCTGAAAAGACGTGTTATCGTATTGTAATTAGTACAGCTGTATGCTCCATCTTTTCACGTGAAACACTACGAACGCGTCATGGGTCCACCGTAGCCGAGTGGAGCGGTTGTTCCGTAGAAGACCTCCTTCCAGCTAGTCATGGCGCAAGTAGTGGCAGAGTACTCGTCTAAAAAAAAACAGATGTATCTACCGCAAACCATACACCGTAAACCGTATACCGTTAAATCTATGATTAGCCCCCCCTATAATTATACACCCTCCCAAGACCACTTTGAGTTTATAAGCCCCCACCTTATAAGTACGCTCCCTCCCTAAATGGACCATCGTCTTAAAGGCGAAATTTTCCATGTCTGGGTGTATGTATCGTCGCGTATGTGTATGCATGTACATGCGTGAGAGTGTGTTAGAGTGTACCAAGGGGTTGGGGAAAGAAGCTCCCCCTCCCCCTGGCTACGCCACTGGTATTTAGACCCCTATAGTAGTTACACCCCTTTCCCTAAATGGGCCATTGTCTAAAATGCAATTTTGTAGGTACCGATGTATGTACATGTGCAATGTATATGTGAGACTGTCTGAGAGTGTGATAGAGTGTACAAATGTACTGTATGTGCGCACTCGCAGTGTATTTGTCCCTTAAGAACTTTCCGCGCGCTTCGCGCCAAGAAACTCGGTCAAGTTGAAACTATTGTTAGTTTAAACGTTTGTAAGGTACTATTGTGAAACATCCACGTTCTGCAGACAGTACCTTACAAAATTTAAGCATTTATTTTTCTTTATAACTATTTTCTGCAAAAGTATTATCTTTGCAAATATATAATTTCTGTCAATCGTTTGTGGCATTTATGCCTTGTGGTAGTATGGCTACCTGGGCGGAGCATATGAATCTAATACCTGGGGGACTGGGAGTATGAACCAGTGGCAAAATCAACTGGGGAATCGGCGCATTGCGGTATGCCAACAATTTGATCCGCATTAGCACTTTATACGAGAACGTTGAGAAGCACATGTTGATATGGACATCGTGGATGTGGGATTTTAAGTGGTTTTCGTCGTCAACACGGTCATCATTTGAGCTTTGAGTGCGTTTTCGCCGCGGTAGAGTCAGTGCATTGAAGGAGGCCTTTTAAGAACAGTAGTGACTTATAGAGAGGTAGTACTGCTCATACACACGAAAGATCTCATGCGGGGTGTAGGTAGAGGTACAAACAACGCAGACAAATTTAGCAAGGCTGCTAAAACTTGCCAAAAATGGAGTAGAACTTGCGAACGACGCCATCGATTCTCTTTCCGCCGCAGGAGTAGTCAGCGCACTTGTTGCATGCTGATGGATCGACCCGTCCTTCGTTCGCAAGACGTGCGCAACAATAACACGAACTTGCGTATTGTCCTAAACAAAACCGAGACTAAAGACGAAAGACTACGGATTGACGCTGCGTTAGTCCAGCAGGAGGACAGCTTGCTGGCTTTGTTAAAAGTACGGGTGACCAGGCTTAGGTAAAAAAAAATTAAATTTTTTTCGTTAAATGTTTCCAGAGACCGTTTTGGATGTCAAAATCAATGTTGCAGAAAGTGTTTTAAGCCTAGTAGAGTGTCAATAACAGCGAACTCAGGCATTTAAAGTTGTCTGAAGTGCACTATAATCAACTTTTTATTTTTGTAGTTTTTTTTTAATTTTAGTAATAGTTTTTTATTGAGTCTGACTATGCTACGACTATGACTGTCAAGACTTGGTTTGACAGCCCCTGGAACACCTCCAATAGTGTTAATTACGGTTATTTAGTTCATCCAGGCTGCTGCTAAGAAGGTAGGTATAAAGGGTTTAAACGCACGAAAAACCAATGTTTATACCTTGTTTTAGCACTTTTTGGACAATTTTAACAAAAAAAAAATTGTTTAAAAAACGCAGTTTTTTTACGTTTTTATTTATTTTGCCCAAGCCTACTGGCGACTCGTACTTTTACGTTCCAACGGAATAGACCAGCAGTTTTCGAAGAGGTGAAAAATTCAGGTTTTTAAGAGATATGTACATACTCAATTCAGGAGTTGCGATACTAAAAGCCTGATTTCTATCATTTGTTCAGGGATTTGTCTCGAAAAGGACAAGCAAACAACTGTTACTAACAGAAACAACCGAACCAGCAAACGGCGTGCCGCACGACTTGAGGCAGTCTCCAGCCGAACCGAGCAAGAATCTGGACGATACGCAACTGCTTTGCGTGTAGCATCCGTAAAAATGATTCGGAACCGCCACAGTGAGCTCTGAAAGAAACGATTCTGTAAAAAAGAAACGGCTACACAACTGTGCATACCGCAGATCTCAAAATGGCTCGCTTCAAAAGTAAACGTCTACATAAGTACGGTACATGTGCACAACAGAACAGGCACGGTTAGCGGCAACAAAGCTCCATTATCCCGCCTCTTCCTAATTGTACAGCTCCCAGGGGGTAAATAATTGGAGGAATTACGGTGTGATCTACGTAGCGAGTATGGGATACAGACCGAGCAGGGTGGTGACTGCTGCGACGGTTAAAATCTTCATGAGGCGACTCGTAATCATCTTGCCTGCGAAGCCAATGTATACAACAACTTGGATCAAACAGTAATGCGGTCTCCGCGCGCAAGGACAAACAATAGGACGACTGTCGCTTGGTGGACACCGCGCATCCGCTATTGCCTAGAGACGGTCGCTACCGTTTGATTTGCTTGCGACCGATTCGTGTTTTTTTCCTGCATCGTCAGCGTCGCGGTCGCTCCCCCAGGGAGAGGAGCCTCCCCTTGCCGCGCTCGGCATTCGAGCCCACATTCACATTGCCACGTCACGTACAACGGACTGAAAACACACCGCAAGCGTTCGCTTTGCATTGTGAGGAGTGAGGACATTGTGGGTCTTACTAATGAAAATGGGAGGTATCATACACGCACCTACAATATACGCAGAGCAAGGTTAGATGCAATACATGTATTCGAACTCGATTCCTCTGTATTTCCAGTGGCTGTCCTGACATGTAAGCATCACTTCGCCACACGGGTCGATCGGTATGCCTTCGCTGTTGGCGTCTATTAAAGTGACGCAGAAACCGACAACGGCAGGACAACGAACGGTGGCCTCGGCGTCTTGGTGGAACAGCCCATTTGCAGTGGCGTCCTCGGTGTACACTACATCATAAGGCACGATGTCGTCTGTCGATACAAAGGAAGGGTGTACAAAGTCCACCTTGTCACAACAGTCTTCTAGACCTGCAACGAATTCATGTTCACGTGATTTTGTTTATTGGGTTTATAAAGGGTGTTCTTTTTAAATTATCACTTTTCTTTTTTGAATAACTTTTGTTTCCTTCGTCGGATTGTTATCAAATTTGGAACACTTATACACAGGACTTTGGGATTTTGTGTGAAAAAAGAATCGTCGAATTCGGTTGAGGATTCCGAGACTTATGGCGCTCCAAATCAGATGTCGCTTTTTGGGCAGATTTTACAAACTAAATCGATTGAATCGTAACTATCCGGTACTGTATGCCAAATTTCAAAAGCCAAACTTTGCTTTTGGCTGGCGCAGCTCGTCCAATACGGTCGGCGCACAGTAACACGACTGAAACCGCTCCCTCTCCATCCGCCATCCCCCACTCCATACCAACCCAACGGCCCAGGTTGTTCACCATGTGAAATCTGCCCAAAAGCGACATCTGATTTGGAGCGCCATAACTCTCGGAATCCTCAACCGAATTCGACGATTCTTTTTTCAGACAAAATCCCAAAGTCTAGAGCATAAGTGTTCCAAATTTCATAATAATCCGAAAAAGGAAACGAAAGTTATTCAAAAAAGAAATGTGATAATTAAAAAAAAAACACCCTATATATGGATTGGATTGGATGGACCGCGTGGATTATATATGGGGACGTAGTGAATCGAGCTTCCCCAGCCGCCACACTCAATCCATTGGATTGGAAGGTCACGCAGATCTTCACATCTTCACACGGCAAACGCACGTACCCACCTAAACCTTCCGATTGACCCCCTCGAAGCTAATTGGTTTGTTCAAGTCGTAGGGGGCAAAGGAGGGTACCTAATTGTAGGCATAGGTACTTGTAACTGGGGGATGGGGGGATACTATTCCCCTCTATTTTTTCAACACCCACCCAAACCCCCCTTCCCCAGAATTTTTTAAGGGGCTTTCACCATGTATAAAACGATAAAAGTGAGTAAATGTTTGTGTTTTTCAGTGCTTTTCAGTGTGATATGGCCATGGCTAACCAACACTGTTAGACCTATTTATACCGATTTTTGATCAAAAAGTACTATTTTTTTCGTATAAGTGAGTCAAAAATGACCAGCTACACCCCCTTTCCTCTGCCAGACTATGGCACAGGTATGATTGTAGGGGTTGGCAGTTTTAACGGGGGGGGGGGGGTGAAGAGTCGATATAAGAGGAGCCTCTGTTGCCGCTGACGACATCGAGATCTCGCCGCGCTTCGTCCCGCGAGTTCACATACGGAAGTGGTCGGTCGGTTCCGTCCAATCGCCCGTATCATCTACCGTCAACGGAACGTTATCCCTCCACAATTAGCCCTCTCCCAGGAAGCCCTTGAGCATGCTAGCCTCCCTACCCACTCAGTTGAGCATGTTAGCCCAAGAAACTCACAGAATAGGCTCAGAGGCACACCGACTCCAACTCCCACGCCGACTGGCACCCCGACGGCAGCGGCGAGCAGCGGCGCAATTTCAGTTTCATAAAGAAAATGTTCAAACGCCGTGACGCAGGATTCAGATTCGGATTCCTTGCCAAAGTTGTCGACCTTGTTGACGACGTCGCAGACCGTCGCGGTCATTTGACCGGTGCTGTGCAGAAAATTGTGGGTGAGTTTTGAGAGCTGCACCGGATGTCACTGATGCTCGAATTACATCCGCCTCGGCCGGCGCACAGTGGGAATCAATTACGGTGCCGGTTTGCACTTTACGAACTTTCAAGACCGACCGCGGACCTTTTTTATCTCGCGGAACTCCTTCGAAATACCGTAAATATTCCAATAGATCCCCCGTCCAATCGTGCCCCCCTCCAATAGTGCCCCCGGGGGTACTGGGTAAGTTATGCCATGTGCTTTTATGGGCAGAAATAAAGTGGTAGGTACATATGTACATATCGAGCGGGTTGCATAAAGCAGTCGCAGCCAGCTGCGATCGCCGCAAGAAGGCAGCTACAATCGCAAGTGGTTGTTGCATAAAACGATTTATTTTTTCAACCACCCGGGGGCACTATTGGAGGAGGGGCACAATTGGAGGGGGTTGTATTGGAAGATTTACGGTGACCAATAATAGTACGTTTCAGCAACTATCGACGGTAAATCAACCATTAAATTGGGAAAAAGTGATCAAAATCACGAAAAATCGGCAAATTTGACAATGAAATAAAATTGCCATTCAAAATTGCATTTTAGCTTGCAAGCATAGAGCTCCCAATAGTGCCCCCTCCAATAATGCCCCTGGGTAAGGAGAGATTGAAATAATAGTGCCCCAGGGCCCAGGGGCACTATTAGAGGATTTACGGTAGCTGGAGGTCCGGTTCCGGGTCCGAGTCCGGCGGTTGTAAATCGGGCTTGAGAGACTGGACTGGACCATGACAGTACCCGTGGTGTGTGTACGATCGTGCGTGAGAACCTATGTAGTATGTACGTGTGTTACATAGCTCTGCATGACAAACCCACGGTGTGTGCACTTGAAGCGATTGCAAGCGTTGACGCGGATTCAGTTCTAGAGAGGATTTTATCTTCAGCTTCTGGCACTTCTCGAGGCTTCGCACTTGGCTCACTTTGCATTCCGCCACAAACTTTCGTAGGCTTCCGACTTTGAAGTTGGAAATAAACGAAAGTTCGTTTTTAATATTGCAGCTTGATTTGGCCTAAACAGACAAGTTTTTGCACAGCCCTTCTGCACTTTCTCTGCACGTTGATTGTAGCAATCTACAAGGTAGCACATCGAACTCGCCAGCTACAGTGTACAATACCTGTTAGTTTATGGGTAGTACATAAACAAATCAATTGCTTTTTAAAGCAGTTTGATTGCCGCTAAATATCATGTAGGTAGGCAGATACTAACACTTCAATTTCAACTTGCTTGCTTACCGAAACTTTATCGGCCCGCTAAAGCCCAGCATAGGCATCGTAACGAAGTTAAAGGTATGTTGTACATACGGTACCTACACGCGAACAAAAACTCACCAGGCAAGGCTCTGGTTCGATTTTTCGACAGAATTGGTTGATCGTCGAACGTTTGTGGTTGATATCCAAACGATAGACCGCGCTGTCTCGTCTACCACAAAGGGTCGCTGCACTGATCTGCTGAAGATAACAAACAGTGATCAGAATGGTCATCAATAAAGCATAGTTTATTATTTTTCTAGTGTTGTCACCACGCCCCTTTAAGCACATGTTTTTTTTTCGAAGAAAGCGCTACGCAAGCACAAACTGTACCAACGCGTGAAGACAAATCGTTTGGCTGTGTAAAGTGCTATTGAGGTCGTAGTAGTCATATTAGTATGCGGCGCCTGTTTTCAAACCGTTATTGTATAATCGGAACATTCTCAACAATCGACTAGTAATGGCAACCTACCTAGCTAGGTTCCCTACCTGTAGAACCTACCTAGGTAGCCTTTTTTTGGCCTAGGTAATCTAACCTAATGGAAGCGGCCCCTTCAACAAATATAGGTACCCGAATTCAAATTTCAAAAAAAATCCAGCGCCTTCTTCACGTTGGGGTGCCATCTCGCCGCGCGTTCAGCACCGGAATTCCAATCGGGCGCGACTTGCAGTTGGATTTGGGCTGCTCCAAAGACTGTCGGCTGCGTCAAAGTTGGGAGCAGATCTACGGGAAATGCGTAGAGCGCGTGCCCGTCGCACGGCGCTACCGCGCCTTAATGCAGCTGTGCGACTGCATGAAGCGCTGGCGCCAGGTAATCACGCAAAGTTGCAAAACACGCAAACTGCTTGCAGCGGAGCAATTCCTTGCGGTCACATTTTTGTTTGCAAAATCTGTGCTATTTTGCACTCGCTTGTAAAATCGGTGTCAGCTCTTACTCAATCGAGCACCGCATGGCCGAGTAGTAGAGAATCGGCCGCTTACGCGCACGGTTCTGGGTTCGATTCTTGAGGGATCCACTAGATCGAGGACTTCTCTTCCGATTGATTTGCTCGTGCCGTCGCTACCCTAGATTACAGATGGCGCGTGCTTCCATATGTCTTTGGACGGACTCCCATGTAGCAATCCTATAGCAAAGTTGCCGGTAATCCAACAACATTGACTCAATCAGTTCTGACTCGAAACTTCAGCATCAACTGCGAGGACATCGGCCAGCGAATCCTCAACAGCGATTAACGAACTGCGCACGCCGAAGCAAGAACCCGATTTTACATTTAGAGGTCCGAATTTCCTTCACATGTCTTTCTGGGTATACCTAATTGTCGGTGACTGCTTGATGAGGCTTGAAAAGCAGCTTACTGCACGTGTCGACTGCTCGCCGCGCGCACAAGTCACAAACGCATCCGGTGGATCACGGTCTTATGGATGTGTGTACGTCTAAGTCAAACATTTTCAGTCGATGGACGGATATCGCGTAGTCGATCTTTTGTGCAACGCAACACTTACACATGTATGCGCGCATGTACAGTGTAGGAAGGATACATGGTGTACCAATACATGAGAGCCAAGTACTACAAGCAAAGCCAATGCAAAATGCGCGTCTGCACTCTTATGTGCCGTGGAGTGACGAAGAAAACGCATTTGAATTTGGCTCGTACAGTATCCAAAGCAGCAGGGCGTTGGTACTGTACTGACTGTAGTACAGCAGCGAAGCGGCCATATAGCAGAGCAGCAGAGAAACACGACCCTGTAAATGTACGATTGAGTACTGTAGTGGTGTACTGTAGTGAGTGATGTACTGTAGCACTGTAGTGGACAGACATGTGTACATTCAAGTTATGGATGTCGTTATGGACGAAGGGCAAGATTAAGCGTAGGGGGAGACATTGATAAGTAGTGATTGCTCTTTTTTGCATCGTATGCCATGAATTCACCAATAATACCCCATCACCCCGCCTGAATTCGTGCTATGTTTTCTAACATCCCCCAGTCAGAAATTCCTGTCTCCACCGCTTATAGTGGCTCCTCCAATTGTCGAATTGTGCCCCAAGAGAGGTTAGAACCCCTGCATAGTGTTCCTGGAGGCACTACTGGAATACTTTCCGTATTCAGACTTGTCTTACCGTACCCGGAAGACGCCATCTCCTCTGACGAGTATGAGGACGCGAAAGGCGTTGAGCGGCAGGTTGACCACCAGGTCCAGCAGCGCCAGCGCCACCGTCCGCTGCAGCATGCGCCACTGGCGCCTGATCCGCAGGTCCGTGCTCGCCCTCGACGAGAACACGACGCCCACCAGGGACTGAAATTTGCATAAATATGCATATACTGGCTGTCCGCTTGTTGTAGTTGGACTAGGGGAAACGCTAGGAGGCCGCCAGTGGCAGCACACCCATCCCCAATGACGCCTTCCCGTCTAGAGCCGCACAACTAGCCGAAAGCATTCGGAAGAACGCCGCCTGCACTCTAGGGCAGCGACAGCACGAGAAAACCTAGTGTAAGTCCTCGATCTAGTGGATCCATCAAGAATCGAACCCGGAGGCCGATTCTCTACCGCTGGGCCATACAAGCTTGGCGCGCACTGTTGCACTGCACAAGACGTGTCTCCTGGCCTTACCACTCCGTCGAGACTCGCGTAGGTCGAGCGCCTCCTCCCGGCGCTGACCGACACTCTCCTTGCGGCCTCCTCGCTGTCGAGCACCGCTCCAGACGAGTGCTGCAGACCGGCGGACTGACTCGCCTTGCCGGGACCCAAGAGGCCCTCTCCCCAGCCGCTGTAGCTGCGCCACAGCACGGAGCAGTCCAACGCGGCGATTAGAGTCGCTGCAACTGCGCAGTTTGAACGGAAAATTAAAAAGTTTGAAAAGTTGAAGAAACACTTTTACGAATGGCGCGATGGGAATTGAACCCACGTTCTTTGGAATACCGGTCCAGTGTCCTAGCGCGACAACTTTTCCACAACATTCGAAATGAGAAGGCAAACACAACGAATGGGCATTTTGTGCGTAAAAAAACTTGCACCTACCCAGTATTTACTGTACATATTGTAGTTAGAATTAGAACTTGTTTATGAATACCAACTTTGAGAAAGTTCTAACTATAGTAGCAACTACCTAGTATTTTCAATAGTCGCAACTAGGTAGTACGCCCTTTGTTTATGAATACGGGCAGAGGAGATTGGAACGTATACTACACTACGTCGTGTGCACAGTTCGCTTCCAACAACAACCCACCTGGGACAAAGTACGAAAAGCCAATGTCGAAATAGTGCAGCCAAGGCAAGACCGCTAGATTCGTCTCGGCGCAGTAATCTTGGAAGAGTCGCATGGTTCGAAGCTGCCAGCCGCACAGCAGAGCGCAAATGCACACCAAAATGACAAGAGCCTTCTTGACCCAACAGGGTCGCATCGTGGTGTACGCATATGGGTGATAGACGGCAATGTAACGGACAAAGCTCAGCAGAAGCCAGGCCCAGTGGCTAGCGGCCGAGCAAGCGTGCACCAGAAAGCTGGGGACCTGAAGAAGTGTTGCTCAACAAATTAATCACAAGAAAATGTTCTAAAAAAAACCTTGCACACTGCCACACTCGCCAGCGGTGGTGGCAAGTTCTCCAGCAGTGGTAGCAGCGTGGCGAGCTCGCCGATTAAGATGGTTGCGCAGCAGATCTAGAACACGTGCAAACTACAATAAGGAAGGAGCAGCTAACTACATACCGTAAATCGTCCAATAGTGCCCCCGGGGCACTATACTCTCAACCTCACTCTACCCGGGGGCACTATTGGAACTTTTTTTGCGTTTTTAAGGTGATTAACAGTTTAAAGTACCTGGAAAGGAAAGTCATTTATTAATGGACGAAGCTGTACGTATACACACCACTTCTACATCACTACTGCTTGTATAACGCAAATCGTATGGCACTTCTTGCCCGGGGGGCACTGTTGGAGGGGGCTTCTATTGGAGGATTTACGGTAGGTGCACACTGACCCAGTCAGTGGCACACATAAAAATCAGCATGAGTTTCGTCGTCTGGGTTGTCTTGGACCTTCTAATTTTCTTGTCTTTAAAAGCCGTTCTAATTGAATTCACAGTGTAGACATTGACGAGCAGCCCAATGAAAGGAGCCGCACGTATGCTCCAGTTTAGAGCTTGAAACAGAACCAGGAATGATGGCATTGACGCTGTGGTTGGGTTCACGGAATCGAAGTGAGATAGCGTCACGTTTTCTGGAGAAGATTTCATCAAGTCGTCGTAGGATAACGGTGTCAGCATCTTAATTGACGCATCAACCTTAATCATAGCATCTTACAAAGAAATGAGCTTGTCATGTCAGTGTCACATACCGTACAATGTGTATGGCCAGCATACTTAGCCATAAGATCTCACCTTCTTTGCACTGTTGTTTTTGTCCTTTTTCGATTCGTTGGAGTTGCCTTCTTTGACCTTGCAATTTTTAGCGCTTGCCACTACATGTACAGCACATGAAATCGCTAGTACGCTCCTCCGTGTTTGTTCGCCAGCGATTAAACGACCTATGTACCTATGTACGCTAGCGGGAGTGGAGCTTGAAAATCGCGGCAGAAGAAGTTGCACACACACACACACACACACACACACACGCGTCGAATGAGCGGCTTGTAGTGCCTGGGGTGTGGACGGGTGGGCTAAGAGGGCAGTGCCAGGGGAAAGGTTTTCATCGGCTTGGTTCAGCTGTGTCCCACGCACTGCCGACAGCTAAGTGCGTGATCCAATTTGTTCGCCTGAGATGGGGCTAGCCGCGTGGAACGAAACTATCAAGCAAACCGCAGTGTACATACATACGTGGCTGGATGTTAGACAGTCTGCACTCAGATGTGTGTCAGTCAGGCGTTTGCCACCCCCCCCCCCCCCGAGCCAGCCAGAGTCTATACAAATTAGATTAGGCAACGAAAATGCGCCGACAGTTTCCAAGTAAAAAAGCGTGCGATACATGCGTCATAAAAAACGCAAACAACCATTGCTTATTTCCAGTTTCAGTAAATCGGATTAATCCGAGTGTTGTGCTTTTGTAAATTAGATTTTGGTTTGTTTTTGCAATCCATCAATGAATAAAAATAAAAGTAGAGCGACGGCAAAAAAGTTAAATGTCCGGAGTGCGTCATTCATTGCTTGCAACAACATGCGGCACTTGCGCTTGCTAAATTTATCTTGCGATTGCTTGCGTCGCAGCCAATAAAATAAATTCAAAAGAACTGTTCTCAAGAACCGAAGAAACGAAGCAAGAAATGAAAGGTTCGTACATACACCGTCTGAATCGTAGTACCGTACGCACTTGAGTACACGATGCCATTGGTACATAGTTACTTGTCACAGAATTGTGCGCAATTTTCTATCACAAAGTGCAACAGGACAGTATGATCAGCATACAGGGTGGCCCACGGTTTTGGAGCCAACTTTGACGATGTGCAATTTGTGTCTCCATGGTCCAATTGCTTTGAAATTTTGATATGATGTACTTCAATCCTTTACTTAGATAACTGCGGAGTTCCAACTGAATCAGATAAAACAAGCATGTTTTATTTGGCCTGGCACCATATCATCAATTTTCAAAGTGTGCACCATTGATGGATACACACTTCTCGCAACTCTCCGGGGGGAACAGATCGTCAAATTTTGGAGCATAGCTCAGCATGCGTAGATGCATGTGCTGCATAGATTGCAAGCACAGATTACCGCATAGACATTCCAGGGGAAGAAAGTCCTATGAACCCCAGTGAGTGCACGTTGTCCAGTCTGGAAACTGCTTCTTGAGACTGACTGCTTCTCTGGCATTTTAGTTTCAAAATAAATTTTACGATGCTAATTTTTCTTTCCAAGAGCTAGTGTTAGTCCAGCTTCAGCCACTTTCACCCAAATTTTTATTTGGTGTGACCCAATACAGTACGTAACGTGAAAAAAACGCAAACCTTTTTGAATAAACAAAAATGTGGGTGAAACTGTGCACTTATCTAAGTAAAGGATTGAAGTATATCATATTAAAATTTCAATAAAATTGGACCACCGAGACACAAATGGCAGAGCGTCAAAGTTGGCTCCAGCATGGTGGGCCACCCTGTACAATATGCCTGCGCATGTACACAACAGCGCTCATCCAATTTGTGAGGTCAGAACTCAGAAGACGCCAGTGTCACCAAATTTACATACATTTGCCGATCAAGCGCTGCCATTCAAAACGAAGGAACGTCGAGCATTTGAATTTGGCTCGTACAGTATCCAGAGAAGCAAAGCGTTGGTGCTGTACTGACTGTAGTAGAGCAAAGATGACGCCATGTAGCCGAATAGGAGCAAAATGCGACCCTAAATACCCAAGAACGCAAATTTAAACATGCAGTGGTTGGCGTAGGTAACTTGATTACGTGCGGTACAGTAGTACAAGCAGTACAGTGATTACCTCCTTTTTACTTGTCGCGCGTTCTAGCTACCAGATGTGCTACAGTATTGGCTTTAAACAGCATACGACCTCTCATTAGCTTGCATTGTCACCTGTATACTCAATTTAGCGCAATTTGGCGCACGCTCGTGCTGTGTATACGGTAAGGGGATACTTGAATGAGTGCATGTGAATTTTTTTGGTTACCCGAAAAATGTTCCCTCCTCTCGCCAGAATCACAACTCGAAATGCGTTCAGAGGTAGGTTCACTGCCAGGTCCAGTAACGCCAGTGCAACTGTGCGCTCGAGCATGCGCCACTGACGTTGAGCCCTCAGATCCCACTTTCTCTTAGTCTCAGTTGCCTGTAAATGTGCACAGTCGTCAGTTGTGTTGATACCTGCTACATATACCTAGGTATGATGAACTGTTGTGTTTTGCTCTGGAAGCTTCTGCACACAACACAATTCAATTCTGCGACTATTAGTTCGATTCTTGTTCAAACTTTATTACTTTTTACAGTTTGTACCCACCGGCATGTAAATGCCGAAGAACACGGTAACCACCCAATGACGCCGTGGCCGTGGGTATAGAGTAAGTTAAAAATGAGCTCCCAGTTTGCTCGTATTTGTGGATTTTTCGTACGACATTGTACGCAATATTTCGCATGGATACGTAGTCGTAGTACGTAGCGTAGTGGTTGATACTGTGGTACATAATACGCATGAAGGTGCGTATTCACCAGCGCATCCAAGCTGGCGTATGTCGAGCGTCTGCGGTCCGTGTAAACAGACACGTGTGGGCTGTCATTGGTCACTCTGTCGAGTATGACTCCTGAAGACTGTGCAATCGAGTATAAGGCTCTTCCAGTGTCCACACGGCCGCCTCCCCAGTGTTTGTAGCTTTGCCACAAGACGGCGCAATCGAGCGACGCGATGAGAAAAGCTGGAATTTGAACAATATTTTTACATCTCATTGGCGAAGTGGTTTCCACCCAAGAGGTCGCTGGTTCGGAACCCACCCGGCACAAAGTACGAAGTGAGAATGTCGAAGTAGTGCAGCAATGGTAGGATGATTGACAGATCCTCCATTTCTGCGCAAAAACGCCCGAAGAACTGCATGGTTCGAAGTTGCCAGCAGCTCAGCAGCGAACAGATACACGCGAGAACTGCCACAGCTCGGATTGGCCACGACGAGGGCATGGTCGTGTAGGAGTAAGGGTGATAAACTGCGACGTAGCGAACGAAAGACAAGAGCAGCCAAGCCCAATGAGATGCTGCCGAACAGGCGTGCACCAAAAAAATTGGAACCTAAAATTTGCATAAACGCGATCATCTGTGGTAGCATGGCAAAGAGTGGTGCGACTAAGAAACCTGCGCTCTTGCGCAGTTGTGTAAATTTGGTGCACACAAATTGTGTTTTACGGATGTTTTTTGCTATCTATGGATGTGTTTTACCTCATTTAGACAGGCGTCGCAGATAGCGTGACAATGTAAATCCATTGTTGTTGTTTGTGCACCTTACCTTGCACACAGCTGTGCTCGCAATCAGAGGTGGCAATAACTCCAGTAGATGGGGCAGCTGTGTCGCCAGTTCGCTGATCAGTATTGCAGCGCAGCACGTCTAAATGTCCCCCAACTTTTGTTTTATCATGCCGTGTAACGAACGACCAAATAATGCGTTTACCCAATCGCTGGCACATATGAACATGAGCATGAGGCGCGTGGTCTGCGTTGACTTTGACTTGACGATTTTCCTGCCCTTGTAAGCTCGTTTGATCGAGTGGATCGTGTAGACATTGGCGAGCAGGCCAATCAAAGGCGCGACGCGTATTGCCCAGTTCAGACAATGGTATGAAACCGAAAACAACTGCCTCGAACTGGTCAGCCTCTTCTCCAAGTGTGGGTAAAGAGTGGCATTTTCAGACAAAGGCCGCACAATGTTCTTGTTGGTATACGGTAACGTATTCATTTTCTGAATCGAAGAGACTTTTGATGTTTCATACGGCGCGCGATCTTACCCTACACAAGCGACTTGGCAGGCTTGCACACAAGCTATAGCACTCGCTTCCTTAGATTGTGGCGCTTTTCAGAGCCGTGAGCAAAGGGCTCATGGAATTGTGCTGAGCGCCCAAGTGAAGCGCTCAATGCGTTCGTACGTATGTGCGTGCGCGGGGAGCCAAAAGGGCCGTTGGCCAGCGAAGGAAAATAATGTCCCGAGCGAGCGCTGGCTGCCTCAAGCGCCCAAGGCGGCCAATTAATCCTCGTTGTCCCACCACGCCCTCTATGAAGCATACTGAGCAGCTGCTGACCTCATGCCCTGTGCAGCCATACATAGTATCACGCTGACGCAGTCCGATATGGTTCCCACTCACCCGCCCCTGCACGCGCACGAACGCACGCACGCACGCACGCACGCACGCACGCACGCACACAAACACTTGTTCTGGATTTTCCCAGCAACCCAAGCCTTATCCGCTTACAGTGTTCTTATGGTTTAGCCGTGTACAATGCCGTTAAAAGTGCCATCACAACAAGTGAGCTTCAAGGCCCACCTAATCTCGTTAGTTGAACGCGCGAGCTGATTGAGGTCAAACGACTGCTTTTCACGTATGGCTAGGGCAGCTGGCTTTCTGAGCGCTCGCTCACGCGCCTCAAGCGTCAGCCATATGCAAAGAGAGCAAAGGAGCAAAGAAGTGCGAGCGACACCCCGGGGCACTCGCCTCGACGACGACAAGGAGGGAGAGGGGGGGGGGGAGGAGAAGGGGACGGAACGCGTTGTTCGATTAGCGAGAGACGCGCGTGTGCACAATGTGCACTGCACATACACTGATTTAAGAGAACGGTTGGCTTGCTGCAGCTACTGAACACACGGAACGCACGCACGCACGCACGCACGCACGCACGCACGCACGCACGCACGCACGCACGCACGCACGCACGCA
This sequence comes from Paralinhomoeus sp. GSCO2_6, assembly GCA_030248085.1. Taxonomy (NCBI): domain Eukaryota; kingdom Metazoa; phylum Nematoda; class Chromadorea; order Monhysterida; family Linhomoeidae; genus Paralinhomoeus; species Paralinhomoeus sp. GSCO2_6. Next base: position 169,308 of record JASAMY010002888.1, read on the forward strand.
CGCACGCACGCACGCACGCACGCACGCACGCACGCACGCACGCACGCACGCACGCACGCACGCACGCACGCACGCACGCACGCACGCACGCACGCACGCACGCACGCACGCACGCACGCACGCACGCACGCACGCACGCACGCACGCACGCACGCACACATGCACGCACGCACGCACGCACAGCAACCACAACAACGCGCACTAACAACAACACACACCGCCAACAACACACTTCAAAGGAGTCGTGCGCAATGAGGCCTCATGTACGACGCTTGCCGCTGTTCCAGCTTAAAAGCGGTGGGAGGGCGGCCGGTCGGCAAAATTGGAATGAATGGCGTCCGCTTTTTCCTGGCCCACTTTGAGTGGGGCATTGCACGCTCCTATGCTTTAGCAAGTGTTACATACGCGCGTGTATAGGCGTGTATAACGAATTAGACGTGCACAAGACACGCATGAATGGCCGGAGTGAGTCTACCTAAGTGCGGCAATTTTTCGTTTGATCGAATGCGCAGCTCGATTCAGATTCAACTGGACTCTTGTCTTGTCTTCCTTCCTGGAGACTGTGAAGCTCATTGGAAACAAAGTACTAATTACTGGAGCGCGAAATGCGTTGTACGCCCCTCTAAGTAGGCAGTTTTACTGCAGTTGCCTAATGATGCGCTGAAGTCGATTGCGTGAGTCACCACATATGCCCTCACGCACGCACGCACGCACGCACGCACGCACGCACGCACGCACGCACGCACGCACGCACGCACGCACGCACGCACGCACGCACGCACGCACGCACGCACGCACGCACGCACGCACGCACGCACGCACGCACGCACGCACGCACGCACGCACGCACGCACGCACGCACGCACGCACGCACGCACGCACGCACGCACGCACGCACGCACGCACGCACGCACGCACGCACGCACGCACGCACGCACGCAGATTTGTGCACCTAGAGCGAAAGATCAACTCGGTTGTGCCTCTAATCACTAAGAGTTAACACACTAACAGAAAGTTTATTTCTATGCTCCTCGCTAATGAAGCCAGAGCCTTGTTGTTGCACAACCACCATGTGCGCCCCATTCTACGTAAATGATTTACAGGTATAAATATAGAAAGCTATGTAGTCGCAAGGGGCTGAGTGCAGGCAATAATGTCCTTGTCCTGCCCAACAGGTTGATTGAACCCTTGGTGCCGAAGGCGTTTGGGTAATTTTAGAGCGGAGCCTCACAGCACAGGTGACTGACGCAACCTCAAGCTATAGTGTTTAGTGCAATAATTGATATTACCGACACTCCTACTCATTCACCTCCTACTAAAATAGATCGAATTTATTGCCACGCAAATTCTGTTTCTCTTTTCGGCTGCATTTTGTTTTCAAAAAAAATCATTAGAAGAAATTCCAACAACGGCAATACTCCAATTTTGATTGTGTTGGAAGCCAAAACAACTGCAAAAGGTATCAACGTGGAAATGCACGCAAACGCGTGATATTGCCACCGTAACTCCTAAAATTAACTCCTTGTGGCAATTGTTTTTGAACAATTTTCGTGCTTATCGTTTCCCGGGCGACGTTATCATTGAGCAACATTGGCGCAATTTTTTTTGAGAAGCACAGCGGTACTTTTCGTGTTCTGAGAGACGACGACTATTACGACTTTTTGACTCTTCGAAATATCAAAATAATATGCTTAAGGGCACAGGTAAATTACCGGTACGTCACATCTCTTAAATTGCTCTCTTAAACACTGTCATTGTTCAGTTTTGCATTTGCTGACACTTTTCTGCTCCACCGATTCTGACGGCCAAGCGGTCCTAGCAGCAAGGACGCGGGCTCTCTCGAATAACTCCTGATATCGCTTGTCGAGACGATTTCGGACTTCCAAAAACTCGCGTCGTATGGCCTCCATCTGAGCGAGCAGTCGCTTCAGCTCCCTCTCATCGCTAGTCTAAATCAAATCCGTCACTTTGTTAAACTTTTACCGCAAAATCGGCCAAAATCCCAGCCACCGCCGCCCTCTATAATTCATTCGATGAAAAAGCTCCCCTTAGAACTAATGCAGCTACTGCCCCCCTTTTCCCATACAGAGATTGTTTTCAAATACATCGGGGTTGTTGTTACAGTCTCACGTCGAACCGCACTGCAAGAGCAAGAGCTGATGTCGTTGACGGAAAGCTGTCCTGCGAACAGGTGAACCAAGCGGGCGAGTGAACAAGGGGTGTACCACCATTAGTGCTGCAGGTTTAATTGGCGTTTCCAAGTACCAGATAAAAGTTCTCCCCGGGCACTATAAAAAAGTTTGCCAGGATCAAAGGCAATCGTAGCCCCGAGGGATGCCGAAAGCGGCAGAAACGGCACCTTCAGTTCATCGGGCCGTGGTAGATGGTCGAACTTGGGCGGGTGCCCTTTGAACACCTGGACGATGACGTGGGCCACTCTGTACTGAGCGTTCAGCTTCTCATATGCTTGCTCCAGGCGCGCCGGCGGTCCCTACAAGCAGTTTTTTAGAGTTTGGGACCGAAGTCTCAGGCGAGAGGGGGGGGAGAGAGAGAGAGAGAGAGAGAGAGAGAGAGAGAGAGAGAGAGAGAGAGAGAGAGAGAGAGAGAGAGAGAGAGAGAGAGAGAGAGAGAGAGAGAGAGAGAGAGAGAGAGAGAGAGAGAGAGAGAGAGAGAGAGAGAGAGAGAGAGAGAGAGAGAGAGAGAGAGAGAGAGAGAGAGAGAGAGAGAGAGAGAGAGAGAGAGAGAGAGAGAGAGAGAGAGAGAGAGAGAGAGAGCGTGGACCCTTGGTACCTCTGCCTTCTACAGTTTCTCTTAGAGTGCCACGTTTTAATCTTGAATAACCCAACTAGGCAAACAGCCGCTTTGTTTGACTTGGTTGTCGTCTTTCGACGTCGTTATGGACCGTTGTGCCCCCCCCCGCCCAGATTTGCGTCACACCGACTTTTATGGTATGTACGTACAGTGCCTACATGAGAACAGAGCCATTGCACTGTCAGTAGCAATTAGGGATGAGCATGGGCCGGGCCGGCCCGGCCGGCCCGGCCCGGCCCGGCCCGGGGGCCGGGCCGGGCCGGTATTCCAGGCCCGTTTTGCGGGCCGGGCCGGGCCGGGCCTGCGTTGTGTGGGTGCGGGCCGGGCCGGGCCGGGCCGGACGTTCTTGGCTGGCCAACGTAGATAGCTACCTATGTAATGCATTGTAAGTATCTGCGACTATTCTGCACCGTATTAGCAACTTTGTATACTATGACACGCGTCTTTCGCGCTCAAATGGTGCAAAGGCCGTAAAATGATTGTGAACTGCGATTCTGAGAGGTGGATGCGCCATTCCGTTAAGTAAATCACGCCAATTGGCATACGGTATTTCAGTAAATTGTACACTGTAGTGACTGTACTTATTTCGTGTTGCGGGCCGGGCCGGGCCGGGCCTGGGATATTGAGCAGTTGGACGGGCCGGGCCGGGCCGGGCCTGGATTTTGAGGATGCGGGCCGGGCCGGGACGGGCCGGACTATCTGGCGGGCCGGGCCGGGCCGAGATGTGCAGGCCCGTGCTCATCCCTAGTAGCAATGCAGCGTTTGTGGTGGGAAACCCGTAATATTGCACAGTTGCATTGACTGCAACACTATATGTACCTTACCCCCAGATGGCTAGTTGGACCCCCTCCTTCTCTCAGATCCTCAGCCATTTTCGCATACTCTTCGGTCAGCCGCGACATTTCTCGGCTGTAGCGATCAACCATTTCCATGTCCTGTGGCCACAACACGGTCGAGACATTTAAAAGATTGTGTGTGTGTGTGTGTGTGTGTCTGTCTGTGTGTGTGTGTGTGTGTGTGTGTGTGTGTGTGTGTGTGTGTGCACCTATACATACAGTATGTACCGTAAACCCTATAATTAGCCCCCCCCCCCCGGAAATGACACCCCCCTCTTATGGCTCGAACGAAACAAAACAAGTAGCCCCCATGGAGCTAATTATAGTGTTTGCGGTATCCTACCGTAAACCCTATAATTAGCCCCCCGGGGGCTAATTTTTTTTCTTTCGAGCTCTAGGAGGGTGTATAATTATAGGGGAGGGGCTAATTATAGGGTTTACGGTAATAGTGGTACATACGTGCTGACTAGTATCCTCTGAGATGCGCACAGTATCCTCTCAAGAATGCCATGTCGCAAAGTTGACCAACCAGGGTGAACAATTGGGTTAGGTCTGGATCCCGGTTCAGCGCAGCCAGTGCCGTCGGCTTGAGCTGCGCGGCGGCCGAGTACGCGGCAATGTACCGAGGGTTGAATTGTAGCTCAAACGCCGCCACGTAAGTCTCGCGCCTTCGTCTGATCGTCTTCGTGAGAGAGAGAGAGAGAGAGAGAGAGAGAGAGAGAGAGAGAGAGAGAGAGAGAGAGAGAGAGAGAGAGAGAGAGAGAGAGAGAGAGAGAGAGAGAGAGAGAGAGAGAGAGCGTGGACCCTTGGTACCTCTGCCTTCTACAGTTTCTCTTAGAGTGCCACGTTTTAATCTTGAATAACCCAACTAGGCAAACAGCCGCTTTGTTTGACTTGGTTGTCGTCTTTCGACGTCGTTATGGACCGTTGTGCCCCCCCCCCGCCCAGATTTGCGTCACACCGACTTTTATGGTATGTACGTACAGTAGGGATGAGCATGGGCCTGAAGATCTCGGCCCAGCCCGGCCCACCAGATAGTCCGGCCCATCCCGGCCCAGCCCACGCGTCAAAAACCAGGCCCAGGCCCGGCCCGGCCCATCCAACTGCTCAAATTCCAGGCCCGGCCCGGCCCGGCCCATCCCAAGAAATAAGTACAGTGGTGCACTAAAATAAGTTGTACATGTACGTACGCCAGTTCGCGTTTTTTCACTACACATACACAGAGAATGGCGCTTCTGGCTTTACAGCTTCCAACCATTTTTTGGCCTCAAGATTGACCGTGTTTGTCAATTGAAGTTGGCCGCTCACAAAGGGTTTGTTGAGAAAAAAAAGGCGCTGCCCATGTCTGATGTATTATCTATCGTCGCCAAGCCAGTGATGTAGAGGCGGCGCCTGGAGGGCGCCGAGCTGGCAGTCGTCACGAGCGCCTTGCTCGCGATGGACGTGAGGCTGGGCTAGCGCCAGATGCTCATGCCTTTTAGTACTACGTCGTCGTCGTCGCTTCACGTCTGTTGTCTGCTCGTCTGTGCCTCACGGTCTAAGGGCCGTGACGACAACGAAAACGGCAACGGCGACGACGACGGCAACGTCGCGACCAACGCGCTAGATTAACAGTGAGACGACGCCGTCACGACGAACTTTTAGGCGCACTCGCGTCCTTAATGCCTCCTTTCTGCTGAATAGTCGCCGTTACTTACAATATGCATAACATACAATGTAGATTCCTATGTTTCAGCCAGGAACGTCCGGCCCGGCCCGGCCCGGCCCACACCCCCAAAACGCAGGCCCGGCCCGGCCCGGCCCGGCCCACAGGATGGGCCTGGGATTCCGGCCCAGCCCGGCCCAGGGGCCGGGCTGGGCCGGGCCGGGCCGGGCCGGCCCAGCCCATGCTCATCCCTAACGTACAGTGCCTACATGAGAACAGAGCCATTGCACTGTCAGTAGCAAAGCAATGCAGCGTTTGTGGTGGGAAACCCGTAATATTGCACAGTTGCATTGACTGCAACACTATATGTACCTTACCCCCAGATGGCTAGTTGGACCCCCTCCTTCTCTCAGATCCTCAGCCATTTTCGCATACTCTTCGGTCAGCCGCGACATTTCTCGGCTGTAGCGATCAACCATTTCCATGTCCTGTGGCCACAACACGGTCGAGACATTTAAAAGATTGTGTGTGTGTGTGTGTGTGTGTCTGTCTGTGTGTGTGTGTGTGTGTGTGTGTGTGTGTGTGTGTGTGTGTGTGTGTGTGTGTGCACCTATACATACAGTATGTACCGTAAACCCTATAATTAGCCCCCCCCCCTGAAATGACACCCCCCTCTTATGGCTCGAACGAAACAAAACAAGTAGCCCCCATGGAGCTAATTATAGTGTTTGCGGTATCCTACCGTAAACCCTATAATTAGCCCCCCGGGGGCTAATTTTTTTTCTTTCGAGCTCTAGGAGGGTGTATAATTATAGGGGAGGGGCTAATTATAGGGTTTACGGTAATAGTGGTACATACGTGCTGACTAGTATCCTCTGAGATGCGCACAGTATCCTCTCAAGAATGCCATGTCGCAAAGTTGACCAACCAGGGTGAACAATTGGGTTAGGTCTGGATCCCGGTTCAGCGCAGCCAGTGCCGTCGGCTTGAGCTGCGCGGCGGCCGAGTACGCGGCAATGTACCGAGGGTTGAATTGTAGCTCAAACGCCGCCACGTAAGTCTCGCGCCTTCGTCTGATCTAAAGATTCGTGGTCAAAACAGTGTATCTTGTTTCAAACGTCACAACTGGACGGATTCATTGTGAAAAAACACCAAAAAAACCTATGGTCATATAGAACGCACCAGTCGTCTTCGAGCGTCGTTTAGCTCCTCCGAAGTTCTGACGCCCTGCGCCGCGAGCTCCGTCGCGACATCTCTCACTAAGTTCTTGTACAGCAAGAGTTTTGACGCCAGATAGTCCATCTCGTCGACTAGTCGATTGAAGCGCGCGTGCGGATCATCGGTTCGATCAAACGCGCGCGTCGATGGTACGACCAGGAGCACGGCGACGCAGCAACAGCCCAGGAAGCGCGAGCGGCTGAAAGGGAAGAGAACGGGGACGGGTAGAGAGTGACGTTTGTGTGCGCGTACTGATACTGTTGTTGTTTGTTGTTGGATTTAGAACAACACTAGGAGGCCGTCGTCAATGGCACGCACACCCATAACATGCCCGTCTCCGTGACGCCTTGGAAAGACGCTTGGACGAACGCGCTGCCGAAGGAACTGCGGCGGATATGGTAAGTGAAGCCTGCGTTTAAGCAATCCGACTGCGACTACCGGCAAAAACCAGCAACTACTGTGGCTCGTGCAATCCACATGTTTAGAGCTTCAGCGGACGAAACAAAAAAAAAACGACAACTCAAGAAAGGCGGCGCGAAGCTAGAAAGGCCCGATAGACAGGCTGATTTTTCGTTTTTTTTTATATTTCGATTCCTAGAAGTTTGTTAAATCGACCATTCGCAACTCACCTTTGCAGCATTTTCCACAGTCCAAGACGGTGTGAGCTTTCAGTTGAACGAGCCAACTCGAAGTATACTTCAGAAGTGTGAGCGCAATGCGTACGTGAGCGTAAACACCAATCGATCGGCACAATTAAAAGCAACAACGGCACAATTGCACAGATTCGTTTCTTCCTGTTTTGAAGGCCGCTTCTCCGTGTTAGGTCAGGTGTGGTGCCGGCTGGTGCTGGTTGACGCCTCGCCGCAGACGGATCAGCGGGAGCGACGCCCACCAGACCCCCTCTCGACGGAAATAGAAACGTTTTGTTTGTTCAACCAGCATCCGGACGGCAAGGTACACGCCTCCGGTCGGCACCGGTTGGCCATAGTCATTCCCAGGCTTGGGCAAAATTTTAAAAAAGTTAAAAAAAAAATTTTAACTGCATTTTTTTTTGAGTTACAAAAAACTTTGTCAAAACCGTCCGAAAAGTGCTAGAAAGTAGGCAAAAACGACGGGTTTTGTGTGTTTAGACGCCATATACTTACATAGTAGCAGTCTGGATGAGTTAAATAACAATAATTAGCACTATTGGAAGTGTTATGGACTGGAGGCTGTCAAACCAAGGCTGGATAGTCATAGTCGTAGTCCAACTCACTAAAAACCTATCAGTAGTAAAAAGTTGATTAAAATGCACTTTAAAAGGCTTTTAATGCCTTAGTTGGCTGTTATTGACACTCTACTAAGCATAAAACACCTTCTGCAACATTGATTTGACATCTAAAATGGTCTCTGAGAACATTTAATAAAACAACTTAAATTTTCTTTATTTGAAAAAAAAAACAAAATTTGCTTTGCCCAGCCCTGGTCATTCCCCTTAATACGTCTTCCGCTCAGAATACTTGTTATTACAGTGTGAATACCACTAAGTCATATATAGGAATCTATAGTTTAATATGATTTCTGGTCATAAGTATCTTCCTCCTACCACAATACAAGTCCTCCCCATTGTTTGTTATGGGCAATTTTGCGGATCTGCAACTCATAGATGGCTGACGCGACGTATAGATTCGGAACGGGTGTCCTTCAAAGCACAACATGCGCACGTCCATCGATGCACGAATAATTTTGAAGAAGTCGAAATTCTGGATCACGAGGGAATAACGGTACGTACGCTCAACTGCTCACTTTTTTATCTATCATCAGAGTATCGTCTTGATCAGCTCAGCAATTTTTTCGAGGCGCTTGTCGTCTGCACTACTGGTCGTCGCGACTGCCCGGCGGTCCTTGCAGCCAGTATGCGAGCCCTATCGGACAGCTCGAGATATCGCTTCTCCAGTCTGTCCCGGACTTTTGAGAGCTCGCGTCGTACGGCCTCCATCTGAGCGAGCAGCCGCTTCAGCTCCCTCTCATCGCCCGTCTAAATCGAACCCTGCACATCCCGCAAAAGGCTTCCAAGAATGCAGTAAAATCGGTCAAAAGCGCTGCCGCCGCACCCCCCCCCCCCCCCTTACCTACGTGTAATTTAATTACCGCCAGCTTTTGTTGAAAGGTTCGTTCAAATATTCCAGATACCGTATGTACATCTGTCCGCCCTAGCGTTTCGATGCATCGTTAGAAAGGCACGTCCGCATTATTGAATAGTTTGCGGTACTACACCTAGTAGTCCCGCAATTTGTTCTTGACACCAAAAAGAGTCCGACAAAAAAATTCTTCAAATCGCACCCCTGGTTTCCAGGGGCCTTGGAAGCTGATCGTATATGGGCGGGTCTCCATGGAACACCTGCACGATGAGGTAGGCCGCTCTGTAGCGCGCGTTCAGCCTCTGGTACTCCTTCTTCAATTGGGCCGGTCCCTACAAGCGGACTGCGTCTTTTGTCGTTACGGAATCGTCGTGCCAATTCGGTGTACTGGACACAGCAGAACACTGACAAATCACGAGCAAAGCGACTGGCCTAGTGGTAAAGAATCGGCCTCTTGCGCGCAAGGGCCCGGGTTCGATTCTTGATGGATCCAGATCCAGTAGATCGAGGACTTCTTTCTCAATGGATTTTCTCGTGCCGTCGCTGCCCTAGATTACAGATGGCGTTCTTCCGAATGTCTTTGGCTTAATGTCTTAATAAATATCTTGCCGAATGTCTTAATAATTATTCAGCTCTAGACCGTCTAGACTAGACGGACGGGAAGGCATCATGGACATGGGTACCTGCTATATATGGGCCATCGACGGCCTCCTAGCGTTGCATCCTAATCCAACAACAACAACAACAACAACAACAACAACAACAACAACAACAGCAACAACAACAACAACAACAACAACAACAACAACAACAACAACATAGCAACATTGCCATCTGCCGTACCGTCAGATGCCAATTTGGACCACTTCTTTGCTTGTCATCTATCCTCGCGTACTCTGCCGCCAATCTGTCCGCTTCGCGGTTGTAGCGGTCGGCCATCTCTGCGTCCTAAGTCATTTTTTAACGATTCCTTTACTGTGCACTCTATGGTATGTGCACGCATCCATGGATATTGATTGCAATGTAACCCGAAAAACATTGGCAGTGAATAAAACGTTTAATAACAGTCAGCAAAATAAGCAAAGGTTATCGCGGATTGCATGTCGGCGTGTCATTTATTTTTCCCCACCCTCTACTTTAGGTTGCCGGTACTTTCAAAATACTTTTGAAAATGCGATAAAGACACAGTTGACGAACCAGATTGAAGAGATGGGATAGGTCTTGGTTCCGGGTCAGCTCAAGGCCTTCTCGGTCGGCCAGCTCCGTCCGTTTGAGCTCCGCTGCAGCCAAATGCGTGGCCATGTATTGCGGGTTGAATCTTTCAAAGGCCCCCACGTAAGTTTCGCGTCTGCGTCTCGCCTAAAGATTCGAAGGCAAATGAACCAGACTTCAAGGGTCGAAATTGGGCTATACTTGTGGCGGTTGTTGCTGTAGTAGCGGTACTACCGAAAACCCTACAGTGAGCGCATTGTTGCACGCTTCTAATGCACCTTCCAATATTAAAAGGGTAATTGAAAAGGGCCCTTTTGGAAGAATTTACGGTATTTGATGCCCACGGGAAAGTAGGTACTCAAATTGAGTAGCTCTGCCTGAACTAATGTACAGTACGTGTATTTGCCTAAAGTTGCTTGTTGTATGCACACTTTGCACCTACATTGTCAAGACGAGATACCATACAGGATATACATTAAGGAAAATTTTGCAGGTGGCTGCAAAAAAGGAGAATATGTGGCGCTCCTTTAGGTCCAGTTTGAAAAAACGCGGTATTAAAGTAGTCACTTCATCAGATGATCAACTTCAGTATGGACAAACCGTGTATAATCGAACCAAACGCAGCAACACGTCACATATTCGGCGTTTGTTGTGCTCGCTTCACTCGCTCGCTTGGATCACTGGAAAGGCAGTCCAGGCTGCATGAGGACCACCCCTGATGAGCATTCCTTGCCTTTCATTCCTTGGACTCAGAGACGAGAGCGGGTCTTGTCCTTGCCTGGACGTCCACAGATGACAGTCCTGTCCATAGGTACAGACAGGCTAACAGAAGTGGAATAAAGATGAACGAGAATCGAAGATTGAATGTAGGGTATGTACTTGGTACTCAAGATTGTGAAATGATGGCACATATCACTTTTACTGTAAGGGCAAGCCACATATTAAAAATTCAGGACAGGCAGGGCAGCGAAATTGTCAATGCAGAATCTTTGGCTGTGTGCCCTGTCCATCCACCCAATGCCTATGAATGACACGTGCATCGTCAGAGAGATGAAAGAGTTTGTGAGGGTGGATTGATGGTGGTGGTGTTGTGGCTGTGTGCGATGGTTCGCACAACAAACGCCGAATATGTGACGTGTTGCTGCGTTTGGTTCGATTATACACGGTTTGTCCATACTGAAGTTGATCATCTGATGAAGTGACTACTTTAATACCGCGTTTTTTCAAACTGGACCTAAAGGAGCGCCACATATTCTCCTTTTTTGCAGCCACCTGCAAAATTTTCCTTAATACAGTGTTTTTTCGTAAAAGAAAGATTAATCGAAACCTCACGCACGCACACACATACAACCCCACAGCAGCAGACCAGCACGGACCCATGCTGAGTGGTGCACCATAAAGCTTATGAAAAGTGTGTACCACTGTACACATTGTGCGTGCGTGCATGCGTGTGTGCGTGCGTGCGTGCGTGCATGCGTGCGTGCGTGCGTACGTGCGTGCGTGCGGGTGTTGCATTGTTGTGAGTCATGCACTGTAGTGAGTATCGGTCCAAAAATGTGTTCCCTGGCTGAAAAAAAATTACCAAAATGTCGGAAAGCCTGGAGAAGAGACAATAAGAGTGGTTGCAGCAAAGTATCATTGATGGGTCTCTAAATAGGACACGTGCAAACGCATAGGCCCTACTGGGAGTCGAACCAGCGACCTCTTGATTTCGGGAACAAGGTAGAAAGAAGAACTTGCAAAGTAAACCATACCTCACGATCTACAGCATGTAGCAAGAAGCCCTCTTTGGATTTCATTTTTTGATGTAGACCGTAGATGCCTGCAAAGTTTCATTTCAATTGATGCAGGCGCAAGTGGGCGACGAACCAAAAGCTAGGCAGGACCCACTTTTTATAACATTTCCAAGTACATCTCGGTAATGCACAAGCGTATAAAAACGTGTTATGACTTAATCGATTCCGCCTTTGAATGCGCTTCTTTTGAGCCACCACGCGCCAGAATTCGTCCAGGAAATCAAAAATAATGCGCGATCAAAGTTGTAAATTTTGTCCAAAATGGGGGTCTGCTAAGAGGGTCGAGCTGCCAAACATGGAAATCGGAGCGCTCCCATTGTCGAAAGTGACCTATTCCAGGTCCAGACGAGTAACTTTCATCATTACAGCACAGCCCTGCGACGAACGGTTGAAGCGCCTATAGCTAACAAAATTTCCTCAAAATTACCGAAATTTGAGTTGGCAATATCTCAAAGTGTGGTGAGAATTTCAAAGGTCATGCAAGCGCCGTGGACTCACCTTCAGAAATAGTTCACGAAACTCAAAAAACATTTGGGGGTTTACTCGGCTTTTTTTCGAGTTTTACTCTTGTCAGATTTTGGACCAAAAAACGGCTATGTCCAAGAAATATGAACAAAATCGGCCATAAATCGAGATCCGTAGCACCTAAAGAAATTTCCCTTGGAGGCACAAAGTTGCCATCATATACCGCGTGCTCACGCCAAGTTTTGTCCCAATCGACTGAGGCGTTCCAGAGCGGCGCCCCAAAAAGTGTGTGCAGAACAGGAAAAAAAACACCACTTTTCGGAACATTTTCGGAAGTTTCGTGTTAATGCGCTCGAGCACCGAAACGCGGGACGGCTTATTCGATTCCGGTCTAGAAGGCGGTTCTTTTGAGCTATCATTCGCCACAATCCGTTCAGGCAATCAAGAGTTATAAGCGACTGAAAATTCAAAAAGCCGCATTGAAGAAGTTGTCACATATTAGGGTTGTACGCTGACGCGTACACCCTGATTTTACATACAGGCTCAACTGTACTCACTGCCGACTGCGAAAAATCGGCACTCGCTGCTTGCTCTGCGCTTCTTATTTCACTAGTTACATAGTACACCAATGTGCACCATGTACACATGCTGCGTACCAGTTCTCTGCGCACGTTCTGCAGCTCCACCGAGCTGGTGATGCCCTCGTTTGCGTAGACTTCCGCGACAAGTCGCACTCTCTCCTTGGACATTTCGAACTGCCACTCGAGCGCGTCCAAGTCGGCCACCAGCTGCTGGAACCGCTCGACCGCCCCGCCCCTTTCCCGCGCGATCGTCGAAGCGACGAGCACAGCAAGACTGACGCAGCGGCAAAGAGGACCCAGGGGGCTAGACGGGATGACCCAAAGCGATTGCAGCAGCATGCAGTGACAGTGACACAAGCGGTGAAAACTTTTACTGAACCAAATCGTAAGCCCTCCCCATAAATAGCCCCCTCAATTACCTACATACTGTACCTATGTATGTCGCCCTGCCCAATGGTCCGAATAAAACAATTACAGCTCCTCGGCAGCTAATCACATGGTTTGCGGTGTGTGACTTGGCTAACGACCAACCTTTGCAGCATTTTCCAGGGTCCACAGGTATGAGCTTCGAACTGAACGCCCTGACGAAACTGGCAGAAAATCCTTCATTAACAGCAGAGCGAAGCACCGCATACAAAACGCGGACAATGACTCAAGCGGGTTGACGGGTTCGAGCAAAGTATAAAGTACACAATTAGGTAATACACAGGATTATTTCTTCATGAATTGAAAGGCGCCGCTTCTACGTTTGATCAGGTGGTGCCGGTGTCATAAAATAGATTCCCCCCCAAATAGATTCCCCCAGGGGGCGTCTATTTTGGTTGATGTTGACCAAATAGACCAATATTAGAACAATGCAAATAATATGCGAATACATTCACCCAAATACAATAATTCAAATAAAATGATAAAATAATAATAAAAATAAATCAAAGCCGCGAGAAATCGATTCGATGGTAGTAGGTGGATGATAGCAGTCGGCTGATGGTGGTAGTCTGCACCGTTCTCCTTGCACCTGAACATTCTAACACGAAAGACACAGAACGAAGACAAAAAACGTAAATTGTAGAATTAAAATAAATTTTGTGAAAATTAGACGACCCTAGGTGTTTCGGCCCTTCTCACTGGACACCTGAGCTGGCAGGGCCTCGTCAGCAGTGACATAGTTACCCCCCCCCCCCCAGTTAATTGGATAGGCAGTCGGATCACCAGCGACTTGACGTAAACGACAACGACCTGCCCGTGAACGCGGACTTCCGTTTCCATCAGAATGCAGTGCAGACGAATGCCAACCGAGCTCGAGCGCCGAGAACGGTGAATGATGTCCAGCTTCTGTACAGTCCAGCGAGGCGGTGAATGGTGAAGCTGAGCTGCCTCAGCTACCTCAGCTACCATAACGTTCATAGACGGCCGCTCGAAAACATCGACCGAGAGCAATTGAGCAATTGAGACACACACGGCAATTGACAAGGAACGCGTTAACGACTGACAAGGACGTCGGTTTGGCAGGCAGCATTGTGAAGACCAAGGTGCAGCTGCAAAGAGCAATCAAAGAACTGAACGATGAAATCGTCAACGCCGGCCAGCTACTGATGACGACGCGACTTCTGACGAACGACGCGACACCATGTACATGCCACTGGAGGGCAAGGCTACGCCAGGCGAGGGCGATTTAGCTAGAACTGCAGGGGAACGACAGGGTGCTGCTGATCGACAGAGTGACGTGCCTGCGGACGCACACATGGATGTGTTGAATGATTAGAAGGCGACAGGAGCGATGGCCGAGAACAAGTGCTGATTGCGATGAATAAACAAAAAAAGCACGATCGAGCAGACGTACAACACATACCCATACTAGAGTTGGAAAACCCATATTTCATCAACCCAGAAAACCCACATTCCAATACTTTAGTTGGACCACATTATGCTTATCATCACAACAGCAGTGACAAGTAAATATACTTTGGGATTTGTCTTCCTCTTCCAGGTACATTGTAAATGACACAACTGGGGGGGGTATCTATTTTGACATCCATCCAAAATTGTTTCCCCCGGGGGTATCTATTTTGAGGGGGGTACCTAAAATGTGACACCGGCCGGTGCTGTGCGCTCGCTCACGTCACAGACGCATACAAGCAGTCAAGCACTCGAGCACAATTACAGTGTCAACGGCCACCTTTCACGAAAGTCGAAATAATGCGCATTTATTCAGCCAGTATTCGGCCGTAGAGCGCGAAACGGGCCTGGAAATTCCGGCCCGGCCCGACCCGCCCACAAGCCACGCCCACCACGCGCGCGCACGCACGCACGCACCGGGACATGGAGCAGAGCGCGCAGAGCGTTGCACTCAGTTCTTGAGCCTTCATCGTCAACCTTGCCGGCACGGCGGCGCGCGCACAACCGAGATGCGTCGCACCGGCACCGGTCTGCAGGACAAGTCGCGCGCCTACGCCCAGCTCCTCTTCAACTGTTCAACTGAAGAGACGGCCGCGTGGTGCTGCTTGCAGCGACTCGCAGGGCGCTGACGAGTGCCGTACGCGCACACTGTAGATGAAAAGGCGTAGGTAATTAGAATGAATATGGTAGCTATGTAAATAATAATATGTACTCCTACCTAACATTAGGATACTGGGAGTATTTATTTTCAGTTAATAAATGAGCGTTTCGCCTCTGTGCCTGACGCTCAGGCTGGCGAGGCTCTTCAGAGGCAACCAGCCTTTAAGATTTAGGTTGTAATTGACAAAATGGTGGGTTATTTCCACATTACTAGGGAAGCGGATTAAATATTTATTTTATGTACCTGGTCTTGTGATTTTCATCGTTTTCCAACTCCGAATAGCAAATTTTAGAAAGAATATTGTAATTAATGTGTGAACTACCGTAAATCCTCCAATAGAAGCCCCCTCCAATAGTGCCTCCCCCTCCAATAGTGCCCCCGGGTACGGCAAGGTTGAAAGTGTAGAGCCCCCCCCCCTCCAATAGTGCCCCCGGGGGTAAGGGGTATCCTATGCCATGTGCCTTTTATGGGCAAAAATAAAGTGGTAGGTATATTTATATCGTGTATATACAGTGCTACTAACCAATAATAGACCATTTAGCAACTATTAACGGTAAATCAACCATTAAATGTGGAAAACGTTATGAAAATCGCCGAAAAATCGGCAGTTTTGACAGTGAGATTAGCATTGCCATTCAAAATGTTTAGGTTGAAAGTATAGAAGCCTCTCCCCTCCAATAGTGCCCCCCCTCTCCAATAGTGCCCCCCCGGGTAAGGAGAGGTTGAAAGAATAGTGCCCCGTTAGCACTATTGGAGGATTTACGGTATTCTAGCAGACGGTGATGATTTGTACCTACCTGTGCGATGCGGCGTCGCTGATACTCGTGCAACTGATCATCAAAATCTGTCCATCAACTATCCTGCAAGCCAAAAGCAAAGAAATGCAACAACGCGCTAACACAAAAAAAAATTTGGAACGCTTCACGATTTTGCGTGTCATCCTTGCGCAGGGGCCATGCTAATCTTCTCTGTATCGTTCCAATTTTAGTATGTGTCTATTAGGGATGAGCACGGGCCTGCACATCTCGGCCCGGCCCGGCCCGCCAGATAGTCCGGCCCGTCCCGGCCCGGCCCGCACCCTCAAAATCCAGGCCCGGCCCGGCCCGGCCCGTCCAACTGCTCAATATCGCAGGCCCGGCCCGGCCCGGCCCGCAACACGAAATAAGTACAGTCACTACAGTGTACAATTTACTGAAATGCCGTATGCCAATTAGCGTGATTTACTTAACGGAATGGCGCATCCACCTCTCAGAATCGCAGTTCACAACCATTTTACGGCCTTTGCACCATTTGAGCGTGAAAGACGCGCGTCATAGAATACAAAGTTGCTAATACGGTGCAGAATAGTCGCAGATACTTACAATGCATTACATAGGTAGCTATCTACGTTGGCCAGCCAAGAACGTCCGGCCCGGCCCGGCCCGGCCCGCACCCTCAAAACGCAGGCCCGGCCCGGCCCGCAAAACGGGCCTGGAATTTCGGCCCGGCCCGGCCCACGGGCCCGGGCCGGCGCCGGCCCGGCCCATGCTCATCCCTAGTGTCTATGGAATAGACGCTTGGGTGTCTCCTAGGATTCCTTAAATATACAGCCGATGGAGCTGAAACATCGACCTGCCGGGTGATATGGTGCGCCCCCTACCGGATTGCGCGCAAAACGGACTGAGACCGTTGCAAATATCGATTAGTTCGTCAAGATTTCGAAACGTCGCAAATTTCGGTGGACGCTTTGGACACCAAACACAATCCGCAAAAGGCAGGTCACGCGTCACGCAAATCACTTGAATACCCGCTCCTGTGCTACTACACAGGTGTCTTGACTTCCCATTTTAGAGTGAACAACCAGGCGCCAGAAAACGAGTACCCACTATTGAAGATGCACCGATTGGCTTGTTGCACTCAGCTCTTGTGCCTTCATCGTCAACCTTGCTGGAACGAGCAGCCGAGCGCCTAAATTGGTCCGCTCTGCACAGGCTGCTCTAATTAGGCTGGGCTCAGCTCAGCTCAATGGTGGAAGGGTCGTCTGTCGGCAGCGTCTTCAGCACCGGCTTCGGCTACGACCCCCTTGTACATTGGAAGGGAGACGACGGTACTGCTGACACCCCCCCCCCACTCCATCCCCAAAACTCCACAAATTAGCCCCACATTGGACCCATTGAATTTGCTTTATCCGCCTCAAGAAGCCTCGCTTAAGCTCAGTAGTAGAGTTGCTGCGATTTATGCGTCGTTGTCCCCCCCACCCCCACAAGTCTGTGTGTGTGTGAAGGGGGGGGGGGGGGCTCAAGGCAAAACTGTTCGAAGCCATCTCATACGGAGATTTTCTAAAGTACTTCCAATACGACGAAGTCACGCTTTTCCAAGGCCTGTTCTTTGCAAGCGGCCAGACCGCATTGCACGTATGGATTGGTGGCACGCGTCTACTCGCTTCAGCCCATTCCAGACTCATCGAGGAGTGCCATTGACGGCGGATGCGAATCGTGCTGACCGGTATAGGCGTGGTGGCCGGTCTTTTGATGGGCGGCGTCGTCTGCAGGCACGTCAGTAACTGCCTCCTTTCCATGGGGACGGATTCATACGGTGTGCATTCTATAGTTCCCATATTTTTCTTCAACGGACAGCTCGAGGCGCCTGTTCACCCTGCCCACCGTGCAAACCAGTTCAGGCCGACGACGGCTGGACGATCGCGATACGGGCCCATGCGCAACCGACGAGCTGACTGCCCTGTCCTTCGTGCATGGACGCGCAATTTCAAGCAGCAAGCGTGCAATAAGGCTCGTTTGAACAGTCGCCCAAACCAAATTAGCAGACAGTAGACACTGGCCCAGACGTTTCAAGTGACACACGCGCCTCCAAAGCTCTTCTACAACGTGTTCATCGGGTGAAAAATGCGTCCAGCAAGTCAATGCACAGCTGCACTACGCATAGATACATGTCGCCACTTTTGCGTGCGTGCGTGCGTGCATTCACCGAGTACTATTTCCAGCAAGCAAAAAGCGCAACACTTGACGACATATATGCCCAGTTGACGACGGGCCTACACGATAATCTGCACTAGATCGATCGACTCAATCTAATAAGATTACTAATTAATAGTCATAAATATAATTAATTAATTATCTTTGCCGATGACCGTCGCTCTGTAGGAGGTCGCGACCGCTTGCATCGCGCCCGTAGGCACAACTTCGCCGTCCACGGCCATCGTGCCTCTGAATGCCGTAGCTATTTACATGTTAAATATTTATTTTATTTTATTTTATTTACTATTATTATTTACTATATTTACATATTTACAAGTAGCTTGCGTGTGTGCGTGCGTGTGTCGGTGCGTGCATGCGCGCGTGTGCGCGTGCGTGTGTGTCGGTGCGTGCGTGCCTGTTTCTGTTATCTGCAGTATTAGCAAAAGACGCAACAGACCTAGGCACTTCGGGTTCGATGCGGAATGCCTTGACCGGTACAGTCTGAAAAATTGCATACCGTACACAGCAAAATACAGAGATCGAATAAATATTCTAATCAGTGTTTAGCAAAACTGGAGTTTATCATATCAATATACAATCCAGAGCACCTCTACGCATCAGTTTACCTAATTAATTAAGGTTTCACTTTCAGAGGTTACTGTACATTCTCAGTGGACAATCACACCTCGAACCTCACCTTAAAGTCAGGATACTCCAAATGGCTAGAGTCATAAATTCCATTCAGCATGTTAGCGACGGTGAAGCGACGCGTGCCCGTATGGTAAGGATAAAGCACAAGATAAATCACCTAAATGAGACTAATTACGTGCACGTTGCTCAGGCTTGTACTATGGCATTCTTTGCGTACAGTGCCACGGAAACCCCCAAATATTGCGAATTGCACAGCACAAACATATTTCAGCCAATACAATGTTGACAGTTTGCGATTGCCGAACCAAACGGACTGGACAGATTCACTCAAGTGATACGTACATACATACCGTAAACCCTATAATTAGCCCCCAGGAGCTAATGGTATCATTCGAGCTCTAGGAGGGTGTACAATTATAGGGGGGGGGGGGCTAATTACAGGGGGCTTACAAACTTAAAGTGGTCTTAAGAGTGTATAATTATAGGGAAGGCTAATTATGAAGGGAGGGCTAATTATAGGGTTTATGGTTCATACGTAAGCAAGCCAACTTGTACTACTACAAAGAACGCCCCCCCCCCCCAATGAACGCCCGAGTAGAGAGTGGGCATAAAAAAAGGTGGGCATAAAAAAAGAACGCCCAAAGCGTTCCATGGGGGATTTACCGCCACTTATGCGGCGTTCAGTAGTTCATGAATGACCGCACCTGTTGGCCCAATCTGGCACAAGGCATGAAAGGCAAATCGCTCGAGATATGCGACAAAATGCAGCCGTACACGAACAGCCAATCCCCGTCGACTCTTGTCCAATTCTGAGGCACCGACTCCGACAGTGCGGGAACCTAGCCATTTATTCTCAAAAATATGCTACGAATTTTCAGTGAATAAAGCGGTAACAAAATGTGCGCAGGAAAACAAAAACAAAAACCAAAAACAGACGTCAGGGGGACAGGCGGCACGCCAAGCGTCCGCCAACTCCTCGCTTTTCGCCAAATTTTCGTCGATTTCGCCAGTGGGACAAACCTTAAAAAAACTGTCAGATAAATCTTTAACACCATTTGACTGTCTATTTCTGACGTAGAATGGTGTGGAAGGAGGGAGTGATGTGGGGGGGGGGGGGGGTAAGAGGAGGAGTGCTCCCCACAGGGAGCCAGCCCCCCGGGATCGGCCTGACTGGGTCTCATCTCTCACAAGCAGCGGTCGATTGTGACCACCAGAGAGAGGCCCCCGCGATCATAGAAGCGGCCCACACACACACACACACACACACACACACACACACACACACACACACACACACACACGCACGCACGCACGCACGCACACACACACACACACACACAAACTATCAAAACAGGGGGGCGAGTAGGGATTAGATTTTGTAGGCCTGTGTTCAACGCATGGAAACTAGCAACATTTTAGACAAACGCTAGCAATAAAAGAAGATTCAACTAGACTTTGAGAAGATTCTGGGAGCAACTTGTGGGAAAGAGGGGGGCTGGCACATTTTGGAGGGGGGGGGGGGGGTCGAACCTGCAGCGTTCTATTCTCAGTGTACAATGTACCTTAGAATTTGAATAAATGTATAAAAACTTACATGCGCTTCCTCAGCGGCCGCGTCGATCCCTTCCCTAAAAAAACAGCAAAATTTGTTGCATATTAAGTGAAATAAAAAATGCAAGCTACTAAAAGATTTCCATTTAATAGCCGATTAGGCATATCAGTCGCTTTTTGAGGCAACTATTTACGGCTCCATAGCTCAGTTGGTTAGAGCGTCAGTCTCGTAAACTGAAGGTCGCGCGTTCGACTCGCGCTGGGGCCTGGTTGGTCTTTTTCCTTTTTTCAACACGCTCACTTTGCTTTATTTTAAGAAATTTAAAAAAACCGCTCACACAAAACTGCGACGCGACTTTGGCGGTTTTTTGCCATTTTTGATAGGACCAACTTCTGGGTGGTCTTCGCAGGGCAAATAGGATACGGTTCCTTTGTAGTGCTTGAGATCTACAATAGCCATTGTAATTTGCAACAAAAAGCACTACGGTAGCTATCAGCGGTACAAAACTGACCTAGCAGACGTACGGCCGAACCCACAAAGAACCTTGTCGGACCCATCCATCTGTATTTTTCGCTCTCAATATCTGAAAAGACGCGGTCGCACGCACGCAATGGCACGCACGCACACACGCACTTGCACGCACGCGTTGGCACGCACGCACGCGCACGCACTGACACGCACGCAATGAGGCACGCACGCACGCACGCACTGACATGCACGCGTGACACTGCAACGTACCCACGTCAGCAGTAAATCCCCAGCAGGCACTAAGGAACGCTGCCGAAGTAACGCCGTCGGCAAGTTCTACCTGGAAATATCAACAAGTTGGGCAATCAAGAATTAAAAAAATCATAATAAAAAAATATAATAAAAACACGCGCCTTCATAATAGTCATGTCTAGCAACAGGGGTCGCGCAATGGCCACGCAAGTCTCAACGGTGTAATCGCCGCTTGGGGGAAATGGCTCGCTGGAAAAAAATGGAATTTGATTATTAGTAAATCCACATGCAATCAAATTAAATGCCGAATTACACGCCGATTCGCCAATACTGTCGGCAACGCCATTAGAATGCAACGTTGAACATAAGCAACATTACAGCAAACCAAATATGCGAATTTTACTGGGTTACATTCATGCAATCAATTCATTACAATCTATGAATACCGTATATACTTTTGGCTGTAGCAGACAGCGGCGGAAAGGCAGTTGCCAGAGCCAGTGGGAATTTGACAGAGTGGCATTTTCAGCGCTTCCAATCGGTCTGACCGCTGCATAAACCCGTTTAGCACCTAGAACTTCGCCTGGTTCAGAAACCATACGCAAACAGCTTCCACTAAATTTTATTGAAAATAGTGTAATATAAAAACAGCATAATTTAATAACAGTTTAATTTAAAATTTCCAAAAAGCAAAAAAATAGCGAAAACCGCGCCTCGTAAACCAGTCCATCTCCAGAGGCAATCGCAATTCCATCGTAATTACTCAAGTTCAAAGTTGAAGCGACCGCCTTTCCGTGTCCCGCGCGCTCTACAAATGTAAATTGAAGAGAACATAAAATTGTAAAATAATTTTTAGGGGGGGGGGGGGAATGCTCCCACGCCCATAATAAAATAATTAAACTAAAACAGCTCACAGGTCGCGAATCAATATTTGGAAGTCAAAAACTGTTTTTCTCAACGGGAAAACACCCCCCCCCCAACCCCGTTGAGAAAGGGCAACTTTCGAGGTGGGGCTAATTAAAGGGTATACGGTATGTTTTAAGGTACGGCCGTCCTTTCGATAAGGCCCCATTTTTCTCCTGGGGGGGGGGAGGGCCAGCATACCTGCAACCGGGTCTGGAAGATTGTGGGGGGGGGGGGGGGAGGAATGGCCGACTCCGGGGGGTGTCTGGATCGAAAAGTGGGGGGTAGCTGTCCAATTTTCGAGTTATATTGGTACTTTTTGGTCAAAAATGGGTATAAATGGGGTCTAAACAGTGTTATTTAGCTGTTTAATGCTCATATAACACTGAAAAGCA
This sequence comes from Paralinhomoeus sp. GSCO2_6, assembly GCA_030248085.1. Lineage (NCBI taxonomy): Eukaryota > Metazoa > Nematoda > Chromadorea > Monhysterida > Linhomoeidae > Paralinhomoeus > Paralinhomoeus sp. GSCO2_6. Next base: position 191,724 of record JASAMY010002888.1, read on the forward strand.
CTGAAATACACAAACATTTACTCACTTTTAGACTTTTAGATAGAGTGAAAATCTCTTCGGAAAATTCTCGGAGGGGGGGGGGGGTTGGGGTTGGTTGACAAACTTATGGGCACCCAACCCCCCCCCCCCCCCCAGCAACAGGCATGGGGGGGGGGGGATCGCAGCGGCACAGCATCACTCAATAAATGTTTCAGACGCAAGTGAAAAAAGGATAAACGTTTTGTTAGACAATCCATGACCGATCAACTCTCCTCCTAGTTTTACCCAACCCCTACACAGCCAACCCCCTCAAGGATTCGTGGAACTTTCTCCTACGCACTGAACTGTAAAACATTGCGTTTTGTCCCGTGTTGTTTCGCAAAATCGACCAAAAATGCCCATTCGTTATTTTCAGTGTATGTTGACCAAAATGTACTGCTATTTCATGGGTTTTATAGGGTATTTTTTCCAAAAAAAATTGCGCACAAAAAGTACTGGTTTCCTCCAAACACGGCCTCTCAACCTTTACCCCCCCCCCCCCGCCCATCAGATGCGAAACTTGGTTGCAGGAATGGGGGGGGGGGTTCCCCAGCTATTTGTACACTCATCCCCCACAACAAGTGTAAGTACCTGTGTATGCAAGTGTGTGTAAGTAGCGTCTGTAAGTCACCAAGTGACTCACACCTGTGACAACAAGCTCGTACTCAATTTGGGCCTCCTCAAAGATCGGTTTGACGACGCTGTTGAATTTCTGCACCGATTCGCCTTTGCCCGAATGGGGATTGGCCAAGACCAAAAATCGACGCTTCTTCAGCTGCCCTGAACATGAATGGAAATTGCCTATCAAATCAAGCGTACGTACATGCATCCCCCCCCCACAAGAGAAGCCACCCCCACCTTTTCAACGAAAAGTGTCTATGTATAAATAAAAAGTTCCAAAAAAAACTTTCACACAGCCAGAAAGACCTCTGATTGTATTCGAAATTTTCTTTAGCCCCCCCCCCCCATACCAGCAACTGTGTAGGTGGAGTGGAATTGGAGGAGTGAGGGGGGGGGGGGTCGCCAGAGCAAAAAGTGTGGGTAGCCGACCACGTTTTGACTTATACTGGTACTTTTTGGTCACAAATGTGTATAAATAGGCTCTAAATAGTGTTATTTTGCCGTTTTACGGTCATATAACACTGAAAAGCGCTGAAAACACCAACATTTTCTAACTTTTACCATTTTCAACATGGTGAAAAATCCTTTGAAAAAATCCTGTGGGGGGGGGGGAGTCGGGGGCGAGTTGGGTGGGTGTTGGAAAATAGTGGGGGCCCCAAAGCCCCTCCCCCAGTTACAGGTATGCCTCACTCGTCAGGTCCGTGACACCTTCCAGTCTCGCGTAGCGCTCTCTCGCCTCGTCATCGACCCTCAACAATGGCGTCTTGCTGTGCCTTCTCAGCAGGTTCGCCATGTTCCAGGCGTTCTTGAGCAAGCGGTCCTCGTACACGCTGCTTTTCAGGCCGCTTTTCAAGCTCAACTCAAACGTGAACGCGGTCTTTTCGCGTCTACGCCTTCCGCGAAAGAAGCCACCGGCGACGACGGGATAGCTCGTGAGCTGGAGGCGCGCGGAAAAGTTGGTGGGGTCTACAAAGTGAACTTTTCTGCTACCAGCTACACACATTTTTATGCGGAAAACTAGGTTTGCTCCCACGGACAGCACTCCCCCCCCCCTAGATTTTCGATTTCGGGAGGAAGAATTCTCCCATTCCCCCCACCCTGGATCCGCCACTGTCATATGTTCACATGTTCACTGCAGGGGGCCCACATTCAACAGATCTGCTGACCCTTGTGAAAGTGATTACTTACATGTAGTTGTACGATTAAATTGTTTGTATTGATTTGTAACACCGCGGTACATTCGAGTGAAGAGCGTGTATTACACAGTGAACTGTCACTTGTGATTACTGCACGAATGTTTTTTCTTTACACACCAACCTACTGGCATGACCCCACAGGCCACCACGTCGGCGTTCCATATCGATATAGGCGTTATGTGCTCGTTTTCGAAAACGACTTTCACCTTGTCGGCGTTTGAATAGTCGAACTTCACTTTGTGTTTGGTCTCGCGTCGGCACACGTTACGTTTCAGCAAATAGACATTGAAATCCAAGGATTCCATCGCCTCTTCGCCTAAAATACGCGCCATTTATTTGGGAAAATCGCGAAATTACACAAACAATGCACATATGGAGTCGCTGAAACCAAACGTAGGGTTACTTGCGGCCATTTTGCACAAGGAACCAAAACGAAGCCGTAAAACGAGCTGCAGTGCGTACGTGCGTGTGCGTGCGTACTTCGCGCATGGCACGCGGCGCCACTACAAAAGTTTTTTTCTTAGTACTGCGTGCAAACAAAATTGTGTTAGACCGTATGATAAAAGGAGCGGCTTAATAGAAAGCTACGGTAACTAGGAAAGTGGCCAGCGAAATCGTAAGCATAAGCTTTTAACTTTACCTATCTTGTTTGAAATAACAGCCTACTTGATTTCGAAAAGAACTTGAAATTTTTCATACCACCAAATGCACACAGTATTGCAGAACTAGCTGTGAAACGATACACAGTGAACTTTTTGGTGGTGTAGACTGGCTAACTTCTAATGACTATTGGCCACACAAACCACCCAGCATTGAACATGCATGTAACAACAAGATCACGTTATGTCCAGTTTGAATAGTTATGACATGAGAGCGCTGATCACATCATTGTACACTGTCTTTGCACAATTCACAGGATCTCTTACAAAAGGTTTTCATAAACTTTGACTCTGACTGGCATTCCCCTATTTTTGCCCAGTAGCCACAGAAAAGATTTCTATCTAAGCAGGTTAATGGCTTCTTTGTTGTAGGCTTTGGTGTTGTGGTGGGTTTCTCTGTTGTTCCAGCAGTGATGGTCTTTTCAGTGCTACTGCCCTTGACTGGTTCTTTGGTGCTTTTGGGTTGAGTGGTAGTTGCAATAGTGGTTGGGGTAGTTGTGCCTAAAAGTGACCAATTAGGTACAATGCTACTCTAGACCTGCCTTACTGAACAATCTGCATGATTTGATAATGAAAATGCTAACCAGTCTTGCAGAGATTGCAGGACTTCTCACAGTAGTGGCCCATATACTTTTTGCTCCACTTACAATGGCCCAACTCAGCCCACATAGCACAGTGTGTGTTGAAGTCTTTACATTCTGAAATTGTACAAGTCAGTAATTGCTTGCCTGTTTTGGAAAACTGGTCACTGATGATTCAAATTGCCTTGTGTTACCTGTGGTTTCTGTTCCTTTTTCCTTTTCTTTCTCACCACTTTTATTCTCTTTTTCTTTCTCCTTTTCTTTTTCCTCAGGTGTGCTACCATCCTCATTGCAGCCATACAGCTTATTGATTTTTTTGGCATCAATAGCAGAGAGTTTGTATCTCTGTCCAATCTCCGATTTCCCATCCTTTGGTACAATTGTTGGCTTTCCATTTCTGCTGAAGGCCAACTTGTGGTAGTGCATGACCGAGCCATAGTCGTAGGGCATTCCAAGGGGATCAATGATTTTCTTTGGGTATTTCTCGAAGTTTCTTATCATGCCTGGAAGAATGGAACCATCTTTGTTTGTTGGGACTTTTAATCGGTTTTGTTCTCCATACCTGGCTTAATGTTCTTCTCAATAATGTCAACAAATTGGTCTCTATCAGTTCTGCTGTGCTCATGAAAGAATCCTATGGAATGCATGAGTTCATGCGCCACTATGCCTTTTGTAAAACACTTGTCAATCTCAAGTGAAATGGATTGGTTTCCTCCAGCCCTGCCAACATACGAAGAGCACCTGAACTAATGTCACTTGTGTTGTTAGCAGAAATTGCTTATTGATGTCAAATACATCCAGGGCCAGCATCAACAAACCCATAGTTTTTGTTTCTCTTGATGTAGACAAAGTCCTTGTGGAGTTTCTCGTTCCTAGGCAGGAACCTGATGCACGTCTTCTCCTTGTACTCTTCAAATGCTTGCGCAATCGCTGTCTTCTGCTTCTCGTCCAGCCCCTCCTCCAACACGTAAGGCACTGCCCTGTCGGGCCATAGTTTCTCTGGATAGGTGGCTAGGTTCAGAGAGCTGTGGTACTAAAAGGATAAAACAATATAGTGCGAGAGTGAAAGTGAAGAGTCGCCGGCTTATTTACCCAGTATTGCCCTATTCCCTACATAGTGGACATGTGCCTTGCGCCTGCTATGGACAGCACCGTTCTGGTTAGCGCCCTCTACCAGACTGCATTCAGTGCCCTGAGCAGTTTGGTATTTTATTGGTACTGTAGCTGCATTAATCAAAACAATCAATGATAGTAAGCCAAGCAAGATCAGGATATCGAGGTACATATGTATGCCTTGGTGTATGTGTACATATATTGCGCCTCTGTCGCTATAATGGCAGTTGCCAATGCCAACGTAATGCTGAAGAAACGTGTTGCATGCTTGATGTCGCATCTCGCATCAATCGACCCCCCCCCCCTCCACTCCAATGCAGCTGTATGCAGTGGAACTCCACACAGTGCAGGTCAGAGTAGGACATTTGAGCAAGAGCTCCTTTGGGGTTTTTTCATGGCAGGAAGATGAAGAATAAAGTCGATATGGCAACTCACTGGCGCGCTGAACACATCCATTGGTTGATCTCTGAGAATGGGATAGCCTCCAAGTTGTAGAGCTTCAGGAGGGAATCCGACAATGTCTCCTTCGAACAGATTTGGTTGATGCATGGCTTGCATTTGCTCCTCTGTCGGCTTCTCAACTGAACAGCTGACTGTTTTGCGCAAGAGAAACAAAACACTTCATGCTACATGCTGCTGTGAAGTAAATGTGAGTGTTAAATGCACCTGGACTGGTTTTAGCAGCTAAGAAATCCTTGGGTAATAACAGGAAGTCTTGGGGCATGTAGAGCTTCTCAGTGCCTGTTGCATCGTTGATATTATTGCCATTCCTTGCATTGGGATCAGAAATGTGTAGGATCCTCTGAAAAGTGTGCCAGAATACAGCACCTGAAGTTGTTATGCAAAGTACAGATAAAATCTGCTGTGCGCTGCAGTTTAGGCTGGTAGCTTCAACATGAACCGCATTTCTGTACAACACCAGGTAACACAATGCAGCAACCACTTTGAGAAAAGCCATAAAGACTGTTCTACTGTATTTCATCATTGGCATAGGAGATCACTTACAAACAAGTTCTATCGCATTGGCATGCTCAAGAAAGGTTCCCGCACCAGCAGATAGTCGGGAAAGTTGCCTGACGGCCACCCATTCGCCGGGGTGATTAAGAAGAGAAGCAGCAGGGCAAATCTGGCCCAGGCGGCAAGTCGCTTGGCCCAATCCCTGCAAGACGCGCCTCCGCTGGCCATTTGGGCGTCTTTTCCCACCCCAGAATGGCCAGCTCTCGGCCTCTGGTCACTTGGTCGGTTTGCCAAATCCTTTTTTCTCGACGCTGAGTGGGGGAGCGCCGGCTGGCTGACTGGTGTGAGTGTGTTTGCCGTTTGCGTCGCCGCCAATAGGCGACGGATCGGCGTTTTAGAGCGACGACGACGTCGTCGTCGTCGTCTCACTGCCGAAGCGTGACATCCTGCAGGGGTTAAGTAGGAGTGGTGACGGAATTTCTCGTCGGAGAATCGAATTTTTGCAATTTTTTGTAAATTTTCTTTACCTCGGACCATGTGACACCATTGGGGTCAGCTGAGGATTGGGGAGCGGAGGTGCCGTAGGAGGCCCACGGCAGTGACGGACCCAAATTCGGGGAGTGGAGGGCTGCGGATTTTAGCACAGTTCAAAGAGGGGTTAGACTGACCGGTCCAGCGCGCATTGCGCAAGCTATAGCTGAACGCGGCTGAGCCTACCGTGCGATTTCCATTTGCAGCAACTCGGCTTTACAGGTCGCAACGCAAGCTCGCAATGGCACAGATGTTTGGTTCAAAAAATCTTTGCCATGTGCAAATGACCAGACTGCTCTCAACCGCTTGACCTGCTTTATTTCCGAAGAAACTGTGCCTTCCGAAGAAAATGCAACATTAGCTGCGCGCCGGCACTTTATTAGCGCTATTCGGAAGGGGTACGGTACTGGGCCACACGCCCCTATTTGAACAGCGCGCCTCTGGACACACAGAAGTCGCTCGTGCGGCGGTTAGGGGCGCCTGCCGATCTCTCGGGTCTGTCTGTTCCTCTGTCCATCCCACCCACCCCACTCGACCGCCAACCGGCCATTCTAGCCTTTTCAACGAGCGCCGGAGATGGACAGACTCACAAACGTATAATACACACGACGACACGTGCCTCTATGTACGTACGTACACACGTAAGCACAGTCGTGTAGTAGGAAGCAGAGGAGAAGGGATATTGAGAAAGTGAGAAAGAGAATCGTCGTAAATCGTGGATCGGAAGGTGACAGATGCAGAACGACGGCCACACATTCAAAGTTGAGCTACTGGAAATTATGGGAAAATTTGTTGGGACGAAACCGCTTTGAACCAAATCAAGCAGTGGGTCACATGTCCATAGGTTTTGAGCAGAAATCGACCTCATAATCAATCGTAACTTTTCGGCACAGGCAACCAAAGCTTTTCTTTTGCAGTTTGTCGTCGCCCAGTGTTACCAGTGAACTAATCTATAATTATTAATTTTCATTCTGAACTTTTGTTCAGGAATATGGAAACGGTATACAGTTGGATTACTGTAGCGCATGGTTTTGATTTGCGTTCTGGAAAAATTTTGCTGAGCATTAACCAACTAAATTCCGATCAAATAAAAGCCATGAAGCGTAGTCGAGATGTGGCCGACGATTTGGAGTCTGAATTAGATGTCGCCAGCGATGTGGAACGTGCGAAGTGCGTTTTTACCTGAAAAAACGGTTTATGTAATTTTAGAAAAAATCATTAAATTCTTAAAAAATTCACCTTTTAGAGCGAAGCGACGTGATTTGGCTTTTAAAGAACCATCGTCGAGCGAGCCCAAGGCAGATAGGCACTTTTTCGATGCCGAAAAGTCAAAGTAAGCTTTCTCTTTAATTTTAAATTTTTCTTGATATATCAACAAAGAATACATATTTCAGTGAAGAGCGCAAGATTCGTCGCACGTTGTTGTCTATGGATGCGGTTAGTTTTTTTTCTTTAAATTTTCTGCTACTATTTATTTTTTTTATGCTGATGACTGGGAATGTGTTGGTCAATTTTGTTTGAGGCGTGCATGCAGGAGAGTTGAAGTGTAATGAAATTGCTGAGACTTCACTTTTCGTATTATTTTAGTATTCATTTAATTTTTTTAATTTTTTTATTATCATTTTAGTATTCGCGCCACAAGCGACTCATCAATGATTACGTCCTTTACTACCCTGGCGCCACTCAGCGCCTCAAGCGCGACGCGTAAGCCGTCACAATTCACATATTTTTGTACCTAACTTGTACACAAAACACACACACACACACACCGGCCCACACTTCTACAAAGCACAATCGCAAGCACTACTACAACGCAATACAGCGTAAGTACTAAGCATTCATGTTTTTATGCAATCGAAGTGTTCAAATTCTGATCAGTAGATTCGATCCCTACAATGGCTTGCAGATCACGCGATAAGACCGACATCGATGTCATAAGGGAGAATCACAAGTTCGTCTGGGAAGATGACGAGGTGGCGGACTCTTGGTAATCAGCTGCAATTTTTTTTTTGGTGATTTGTCTACCTTCAATTGCGCGTGATTCTACTCGCTGGGATGTGACAAATTTTTGCAAGTATTTGTTTAAATAATGTATGTTGCGAGTGGTGAGTGAAAATTGCCCTGAGACCGGCCCAAGGTGGAGCATTGGACACCCAGGGGACATAGGTAGAGAGGTGTTTCCTACCCCCCCCCCCGGCAAGGGATTCGTCAGGGTGCAGTAAAGGCCATTTGCGGTGGCACCAGTCCTTAGCCCCCCGCCCCCTCCCAGGGATATACCATGCCAGAGCCCTACGCCATGTGTGATTCAGGCGTTATCTTTGTAATATTAGAGTGGCTGCCTTAAATATATGTTCTTAACTTTCAAAATGATGTAATCTTTCAGGGAAAAACGACTCGCCAAGAAATATTATGAAAAACTCTTCAAAGAGTACTGTATCGCCGACCTCAGTCGGTACAAGGAGAGCAAGGTTGGCCGTTCAAATAATTTTAGTTTTTTTCTCCAAAACTTTTATTTTAGCGTGTCGTACTTTTTATTCCTATTTTTGTCACTTAAATAATATTTCTGAATTCTTAGGTGGCCATGCGTTGGCGCATAGAGACAGAGGTCGTGTCAGGCAAGGGCCAATTCGAATGCGCGAACAAAAAGTGCAAAGTGAACAAAGAACTTACCAGTTGGGAGGTGAACTTTGCCTACGTGGAAGATAAGGAAAAGAAAAATGCGCTCGTCAAACTACGTGGGTATAGAGATTTTGATCGTCCGCTTGTGTGCGTGTGTGTGTGTGTGTGTGTGTGTGTGTGTGTGTGTGTGTGTGTGTGTGTGTGTGTGTGTGTGTGTGTGTGTGTGTGTGTGTGTGAGTTTGAGTGAGTGTGTGTGTGTGTGTGTGTGTGTGTGTGTGTGTGTGTGTGTGTGTGTGTGAGTATGAGTGTGTGTGTGTGTGTGTGTGTGTGTGTGTGTGTGTGTGAGCGTGTGTGTGTGTGGGGGGGGGGGGGGTAGCCTGAATGGTTGCGCTTGCAAACGTGTGGTCTTCTTTCAGGACTTTGCCCAGGCTGCTCAAAGAAGTTGAACTACAGACAAAAGTGGGTTTCCATTTTGAATAAACTAATTTCGTCGAAGTTTTTGCAATTTGCATGGCACTATTCAAAAATTTAGACGCAAAAAGTACGTGAAATCAAGTCAGAAACAGCCTCAGACTTCGTCAGATGGCCAAACTGGCGAGTCATCGAAGCAGAACGTTGAAACAGGTGAAAAGATGGGCAAAACCAAAGCGAAATCTTCAAAAACAGAACAGGAACAAGTGGTACAAGATGAAAAGGAGAAGCAAATCAGCGAGAAAAAGGCGTCGGAACACTGGAAGCAGCCTGTTGAAATCGAGGAGGACAAAACCAGGTCCAGAAATTATCTTTTGATTTGTCTTTGTATGAAGAGGTGGCGTAGAATGAGCTGTGTAGTTTTCTTGCCCCCCCCCCCCCTAGTCCAACCTGGGATGGCTGGGGCTGGGGAATTTAGAAAGTTTGCTCGGTAAGGTAGGCTTGACTGTTTTGTTGCTGGGACCCCCCCCTCGAAACTACAGCTGTATATTTATTTCCCTTACCCACTCCCTACATTTACAGACATGGATGGGTATGTTCTCTGTGTACAGCACGATTAAACTTTTTTGCTGTCTAGGGAGGATGAATTTGAGGAATTCCTTGAAGATATGCTGCTGTGAAGGATCGCTGACGAGCCGCCTTGATATATTTCTCAGTAGATGACTACCTTCTAAGGTGGTGTTCTGTTTTGTGCAGCAGGTGATATTTTAAGGGAAAAATCAGTCGTGCAGAGCTGCATATTTCTCGGTCACATGCAAGCGGACAGTCATGGAAAACGAAATCTAATTTATTTTGTAACTACTAGTCCCATTTTCCTTGCTTTCCGACTAGTAGTAAGTACCGTACATTGTTCATGGTAGTGCGTACCTTGTGCAGATATACACAGTCTCTCGCATACACACATACAGTGCCACTGCTAACGCAATGCACGTCATCACAGCACTTCAAATGTGCGAACACAAGCAGACACACCATTTATGAGTGCCACTGAACTGGATAGATATGCTCCATAGCCGGGTCAGCGCGATTTGGGGGGGGGGGGGGGGGGGTTAGAAGAAAGGGCGCATAAACGCAAGCGAAACGCATACCATAAACCCTATGTATAAATAGCCCCCCTATACACCCTCCTACAACCACGGAGTTTATACCACCCCACCCATTATTACGCCCCCTCCCCAAATGGGCCATCGTTTGAAAGGCGAAATTTTCTAAGCTGTGTGTATGTGTGGTCGCGTATGTGTATGTATGACCATGTACACGTATGTGCATATGAGACTGTGTGAGACTGTTAGAGTGTACCAATGTATGTGTGCACCGTCTTTTTCCCTTAAAAATTGCGTCCACGCGCCTTTTCGCCCGCAAAGCATCTCACACATCGACACTTCCAGTTCATAAGGCCCCCTCCCCCTATAATTGGCCCCCCCCCCATAATTCTACACCTTCCTACAGCTTGAACTAAACAAGCAGCCCCAGGGGGGGGGCTAATTATGGGGTTTACGGTAGTTCACCAATTATCGGCAACACGAAAACAACGAATGAATGCTACACGGCAACGCAATCTGTTCTGTACACCATACATGTAACCGGGGTTTTTGAAGTGGGGGGGGGGGGTCTGAGAGACTTCTGGGGGGGGGGGCGTGGGGGGGGGGGGGGTACTCAGATTTGAAGAGGGAGGGGGTCCCAGAAGGGAAAAAATTTCCAAAATTGTGTCTAAATAGGCACTTTTCAGTCAAAAATGCCTTAAAATAGGCTATAAATAGCGTTATTTAGCTGTTTTAAGGCCAAAATACACTGAGAAAGGCAAAAAGTACACTACTTTGTACAATTGTTGGCAAGTTGGAAAACTTCAGGAAAATTCTGGGGGGGGGCTGGGTAGGGGAAAATTTTTCTGGCTGGGGGGCGGGCAACCCCCCCCCCCCAGCCCCCCCCAGTTACATGTATGCGTACATGCTTTGGGAGAAAGCGACTTGCACACGAATTTTTGACGCTGTCCATCAACGCGTGCGCTACTAGTAATTCTTAGTTTGAATAGCACATTACAAAAATCTTCAGTGACCCCAGTGAACGCGAGTGAAAAAGCGCCGACGCTAGAATCTCAAACACACTCGAAGATACACATCGATCAATTACTCTAATATACCCACATTTGAAGCAGTCTTCAACTGCTCGTGTAGCTCAATCGGTAGAGCGTCAGACTTTTAATCTGAATGTTGCGGGTTCAAGTCCCGTCACGAGCTAATCCTTTTTGCACTTTTTATGAGATTTTCACATTGCTTTTTTAATGGAAATTTGTGCAGGTGGCCGTCCATTAAATGGCTCAGAATGCGGCGCACCTTCTGTCACGCCTTTTATTACTTGGTTACTTTGGTTTGGGCCCTTCCCCCAGCAGAAAGTTCACTCCTCCCCCCCCCCTTCACTCGGTCTGACTCTGTTTCAGGTGCACGGATCCCACGGATCAGCGCATTGTTGTCGATGAGCAGTTTTAACCCTGTTCTTTTACGCCACGTTGTACAATTTTGTTTTCTATCGCACACATGCAGGCACACACCCACGCTCATGTGGCACGCTCGCCGGTAGTGATGGCAACCTACCTAGCTAGGTTACCTACCTAGTAGGTTACCTACCCTTTTTTCGGCCTAGGTAACCTAACCTAACCTACCTAGCGCGAAAATCGAGCTACCTGTACCTAACCTACCTACCTAGATTTTGCCGTTACCTACTAGGTTACCTACCTAAGCTAAAATTCATGGAGCCAAAAAATGGTATGTGCAAGCAAAAGCATTTGCACATACAGTAGGCGAACGTGGCCGTTGTTTTCGCTTCCGGCGGTCGGATTTGCCTGGTTGTTGTCGTTGGCAAGAATATTATTTCTTTGTCAGATGCGTCTGTGTCGAGATATTCGTAGCCTGGAATACGTTGTAGTCCTTCTATGTAGTCTACAGAAACTGAATCGTTTTACTTTAAGAATGCTACTCCAGAACACCTACTGAATCAGTGTGTGGGCGGGGTTTGGACTCGAGACATCATTCCCTCAAACTTAACATGGTATAGGTAGGTTGTACAGTAATATACAGTCTCAGCACAGAGGGGCGATCTTCATAGGAAGAACAATCATGGGGTGGGGATTCGGGTCGTCCGCTTTAAAAAATGATGTTTATTCAACTCACTGTAGCCTCACATAAAGCCTGCAATACTGCCGCCTCCAAGTACTCTGGATTCGCCCAGATTGAAACATCTGCCCTCACCCTATTAGTGCTGCAGAAAGTGTGAAGTATATCAGTGACGGATCCAGGATTTTGTGACGGGGGATTCTGATTTGATTGTGATTCTTAGAATATGTAGGCTATGCTATAAAATTTTCCGTATTTGAATTGTGCGCATACAGCAAGAAGTGCACATTAGCGTATGCGCTGCTTACACTCATTAATTAATAAGAGGTGTTTTCACGCACTGGATGTTAACGGTAAACAACCAACCACGTACCGGCACGCACGCACGCACGCACGCACGCACGCACGCACGCACGCACGCAAGCACGCACGCACGCACGCTCTCTCTCTCTCTCTCTCTCTCTCTTTCTCTCCGCACGCACGCACGCACGCACGCACGCACGCACGCACGCACGCACGCACGCACGCACGCACACATGCACGCACGCACGCACGCACGCACGCGAACACGCGCGCACGCAAACAGGCTGGGCAGGCAGGGCAGGCACGCACACACACACGCACGCAAGCACCAACGCACGGACGCACGGACGCACTCACCGGCACGCGCTCACCGGCGCGCACGCATGCACGCACGCACTGGCACGCACGCACCGGCACGAACCAGCACGCCCGCACCGGCACGCACGCACGCACGCCTGAAATCACTGTACATGTGGACAAGCTTGATTATTGCATTTTGGATTTGGTGAGCAGTTTCAAAGTTTAAAGTTAAGACTCTTAAAACCTCCTCTAACACTGTCCAGGGTAAAGATAAGCTGAATGCATAGTGCTGGCAAGCACTACTCGGAGGTTTACACTACATGCATGCACTATTGCCTGACACTTGGAGTTACCTAAGTTACCTACCTATAACCTAAAGAATTTGCCCGATTACCTACCTACCTAGCAGCAAGATCTAGCTTACCTAACCTAACCTACCTATCGCTTCTTCGTGACCAGTTTTACCTAACCTACCTACCTAAAAATGAAAAACGTCAGAATTGCCATCACTACTCGCCGGTCAAGCTGGTCAGGAAAAAAAAATACAATTTGCATGTATCGTGCGTGCAAGGCTAGCATCATGATGCATGCAAACCGTTTTTCCGGCAAGTTTGACCGGCGAGCGTGCGAAACGCGTTTCTAGTGCGAGCAGCGCCTTCCACAAAGAATGTCCACAAGTGCCGCCGCGTAACCTTGGTTGCGGCGCGTCCGATAACGCGCCGCCCGCTTGCTCGTCGCTCGCTCCAGTCATCTGGTGGGGAAGAGAAGCCAGCGACTAGCGGCGAACAGACAAAACTCCTCACAGCTGCTGCTGCTAGTACTACCTGTGCAAGACCGAGACAGAGAACAGCAGCAGGCAGAAATGCCGAAAGGAGATGGTGTCCGCAAAAGGAGACGCGTCTGCGTGGTCGGCGCCGGTGCCAGCGGCCTTCCGGCCATCAAGAATTGCGTGGAATTCGGCTTCGAGGTCGAATGTTTCGAGAAATCAAACGACATGGGCGGACTCTGGAGATTCAAGCCCCAGCAGTGCCTGGGTGAGCGAAAAGAGATCAGCAGAGGCGTTGGTTGATTGACACTTTCAACAAAACGTGGTAGACGTGGATGCAGGTCACATCGTGCGCGGTAATAGCTTGAGTGCGCCACAAGTTCGGTGTGTTCTAGTACTCAAACGACATTTTGAATGGATTGACATAGACCACGTGCTTTTCGCTGATGAATCTCCCAGATCTTCTACTAAAAAATAAAATACATACACATCAACTAAATAAAAACATCTGGCTTTAGGCGAAGGCTCAGTCATGAAAAGCACGATCATCAACACCAGCAAGGAGCTGACCGCCTACAGCGACTTCCCTCCTCCAGACCACTTCGCCAACTTCATGCACAACAAGCAAATGTTGGGGTATTTGCGTCTTTACGCCGACCACTTCCACCTTCTTCAATACGTCCACTTCAACACGTCCGTCGTCGACGTGAGCCGAACGGGTGACTTTGACAGCACCGGCCAGTGGACCGTCACGATCGATCGGTGTGCGAGATGGGATTGTGGGG